>CAUYUJ010005586.1:0-60234 GCA_963575745.1 Prorocentrum cordatum
CCCTTCCTCCCCTCCTCCTCATCCTCCTCCTCCTCCTTCCCTCCCTCCCTCCCACTCGACGTACCCCCAGGGACGGCAGGCGGGCAGGAAGGGCGGAAGGAGTCGGGCGTTGCCAGGACGGGCCTAGACCAAGCTGGCCCAGATGGCCCCCCGCGCGCCCTTCACGAGGACCAGAGGGCCCCAGGCGGCCGAACCTGGCGCGACGAGCTGGGGGCGCCTGGTGGAAAGATCGCCTCCGGCAACCTCTGGGGGAGGGGGCTCTCCCCCCCCCCACCGACCCCTCCCTCCCTGCCACCTCCTCTCCCCTCATGGCGCGCCTGGAGAAGGCACTGCATCAGTGGTGACGACGCCGAACAGCAAATGTTGTCAGGGTTTGGCAGCGGCTACGACGTTTACAGACGGGGTTCGCTACAAAACGGATCGCGTGTCTTGAAAAAAGCAGCGACATCTCTGCTGGAACTGCTGCCAGTCATCGCCACACATTGTTTCGTCCCTGGTCGAGGCAATGAGAGGAAGGGGCCGAGAGGTAGGTAGGCAAACTTGGTGCGCTCGGGCCATATGTGATGTCCGACCCGTCTCCCCCATCCCTTCCCACATCGCTGAAGTATGTTCCAGCCCCCAACTGGGGTGTCCCATAGCACCTTGATTCCCAAGGTGACCGCATCGCGTGATGCGCCATGAGAAGAGGGCGATGCACATTGGAGACGGAGGAGAAAGAGGAGAAGGAGGAGGAGGAGGTGGCCGATGATCAGGAGGATTTGGAGGAGGAGCTGAATGACCAGGAAAGAGGACCAGCAGCAGAAGGAGTAGGACGAGTAGGAGGAGCAGGAGGAACATGAGGACCAGGGGAAGGTGGAAAAGGTGAAAGGAGGGAGACAACAACGGCGAAGCGACCTGATCCGGAAATGTGGCGCGCGATGGGGAGTGAAGCTGCACGACGGTAGCAAAGCAGCCGATCCTGAATCCTGAGCAACGCTTGGAGGACCGAGTACGCTCCGTTTGAGAAACACATCCGAAAGGCCAACATTTGAAACGCTGTGTGCAAAAGTATGCGGGAGAGGTTGCGGTAAACCAGCACACAGTGTCAGTGGAGACCGGAGAGAGGGAGGGGGGCACGGACGGACCGGGTGGAGGAGGGAGGAGGGCGAGGGAGGACGAAGAAAAAAAGAAGGAGGGAGAAAGAGGAGGGGGCGAGAGAGAGGAGGAGGAGGAGGAGGAGAAGGAAGAAGAGGAGGAAAGAGGAGGAGGAGGAGGAGGAGGAGAGGGGGAGACGACGGACGACGAAGACGACGACGACGACGACGACGACGACGACGACGACGGCGACGACGACGACGACGACGACGAGAGCGAGGACGAGGAGGAGCCATCAGCTACGTCACCGAGGGGGGAAGCCAAGGGGATGGAAGGAAGGCGGGAGAGAGGAGCAGGAAGCGTGCCCCGCGCTCGGCGCCGCAGCGGCCGGGGGGAAGAGGAGGGGGAAGGTGGGAAGAGGGGGGAGGAGAGGGAGGAGAGGGAGGGAGGAAGGGATGGGAGGAGGGGAGGGAGGGGGAGGGTGGGGATTGAGAGGGAGGGAGGAGAGGGAGGGAGGAGAGGGAGGGAGGGAGGGAGGGAGGGAGGAGGTGGAGGAGGAGGATGCTCCCTTTTTCCAGCTCAGGCGGGCCAGGTGGCGAGGCTTCGAGACGCTACAGGCGCAAGAGGCTGCCGCCCGGGGATCTCCGACCCGCGGGCGGCCACGGACATCAACTGAAATTTCGGACTCATGCAAAGAACAAGGGAAAGCGGGGGGGGAGGGAGGGAGCTTGAGCGAAAACGTCAACGGAAGATCGCAGACGGGCGGCCAGCAACGCTTCTCAAGGAGCAACCCTGTTCGGAGAACGACTTATGCTCCCTTTTTCCAGCTCAGGCGGGCCAGGTGGCGAGGCTTCGAGACGCTGCAGGCGCAAGAGGCTGCCGCCCGGGGATCTCCGACCCGCGGGCGGCCACGGACATCAACTGAAATTTCGGACTCATGCAAAATGCTGCAAATTGCACAGCTGAACTGGCAACGCCGAGAATGCATTTACTGAAAAGCCAGAATATTCACGGGCCTGCAAGCGCTCGAGCAGCGCGGTCAATCAAAGCGGAGAACTGCCCAGCCCGGGACCTGGCCTTTTCATCTGCGTACGCTCTGGCGAGGATATTGCAGAGCTTACGAGGATATGCTTCGGCTAACTTTGTGCGGAACCTGCCTGAAGCGTCCTTCCCGGACAGCTCCTGATGCTTCTGCCCTGTGATGACACAGACGGGCCCTACACACCTGAATTTGGCCAAGGGCGCCAGGTCGAGGAGAAACGCCACGATCTTGGTGCTCTTCCTCCAGGGCGCCCCGAACCGGCAGTACTCGATCACCTGGGACGTGACCTGCTGGCGTCGGAGCAGGGCAAGCATTGGCGGCAGCTGCCACGCGCAGCTCAGCGCGGGGTTCTCAAGGGACCAAGGGACGAAACACTGGCAGCACAGCACGCAGAACGAGATCGTGAGCCGCGCGTACAAGTTGCCCCACTTCACTTTCTGGAAGTCGACGCCCTCGATGGGGAGACTGGGCAGCCCCCAGACGTGCTCCTGCGACCGGAGACGGGGTGGGCCGTTGGGGCGGCCCCGTGCCCGCGAGAAAGTCTCGCAGGGAAAGCCAGCATGCAGGCCGCAGACGAGCCCCGCCCGAATCCAGCCCCGAATGAGGCGGGCGTTCCTGGGGTCGCGCAGGTCGTAGGCGGGGCCGTACAAGATGTCCCAGCGCAGGGTGGGGACGTTTCCCCGTCCCACGGGGTCGGACAGGTGGCCCGAGCCTGCGAACAGCTCGAGGAACACGGCGATGGTCGGCGCCCTCAGCGGCCCAAGGATGGCGCCTGCCTCCCCCACGGCACGTCGGGGAGCACCTGAGCGGTCGCCGCGGCCGCCCGCTGCACGTCGGGCGGCAGGCGGCGCAAGAGGGCGGCCAGGCGCCCCCCGTGCCAGTAGCGCCGGAGGCTCAGGGTTGACCGCCCCCGCTCGCGGCGCTGGAGCTTTACCAGCCGCCGGGCGCCGGTCGCGGAGGCGACGCTCGCCCCCGTGTGCCGGAAGCGGTAGGCCTCGAGCAGCCCGAGGGGCCCCAGGCGCCAGGCAGCGGCGGCCTCGTCCAGGGCCCGACGCAGGGCGCAGGGCGAGAGATCCAGCAAGGGTCCCGCGCTGCGCGCCAGCACCAGCTGCACCAGGGCGTCCGCGAGCGCCGCCTGCCGGTCGAGGTCGACGACGATCGCCTGGTCGAACCCCCGGCTCTTGGGCGGGGTCCGCATCTCGATCAGGTGAAGCAGCACCGATGTGGGAGTCCTCTCGCGGGCTCCGCTGAGGGCTCCCGCCACCACGGCGCGGCTCCGTAGCAGGAATGGCTCCCCCGGGCGCGAGAGCAGCTCCATCATCCTGAGGCCCGCCAGCGAGTGGGGTCGCAGCCTCTGGCGGTTCATCCAGCTCGCCAGCAGCGCTACCACGTCGTAGGGCAGGGGCAGGCGGCCTCCCGCCGGGGCAGCACGGCGCTTGCCCCGCGGGCACTGCCGGCAGATGGGCATCCGTCTGTCCCCCAGCCTGCTGAGGCGGGGCCTGGCCCACCGCACCGACGCCAGAAGCTTCTCGCCCGCGCTCAGCGAGCCGCCTCCCTTGAACATGATCTCCATCCAGCCCGCGGAGGAGATGTCCCTCTCCTTTCCGGTGATCGGGCGGTCCCCGCGGGAGTTGGAGAACCTGCGCAGGGCGGCCAGGTAGAGAGAGTACTGGGCCTGAGTCTTCGCCGATGCCGAGGCCCTCCGAAGCAAACCCATCCGGGCCTCCATGGCCCGCCCAGCAGCCAGCTCGGCAGCGCGCCCCGCCCGCACCTGCGCCGCTGCCGCCCGCGGGCCCCCAGCTTCCAGGGGGGCCGAGGCCGGGGGGGAGGCCGACCCCGAGCTGGGCAGCGGCGGCAGGCGCCCCGCGGGGGTCGTCGACCTGTCGGACCTGCCGCGCGCCAGCCTCACGGCCCTCGTCGGCGGCGGCTGCGATCGAGCTCGCGCCGCAGGCCGGCAAGCGGATCGCTCGGCGCCGGGCGGCCGCGCGACGGCCCGTCCGCAGGGTTGAGCTCCGACGCGATCCAGCGCGACCGCAGGAGGCTGCCGGTCCCCAGCAGCAGGGCGCCCAGCCGGCGGGTCACCGAGAGCACGCCTTCGGAGGAGGACCGCCCCTTCGCGGCGGCCAGGGAGGCGGAGATCGAGTCCCCTATCACGAGCAGCCTCGAGCCCAAGTTGGCGACGGACCTCAGGAGGTGGCGGGCCCCGTACAACAGCGCCTCCGCTTCCAGGGCCGGCATAGACCCCGAGGGCCGTCTCCACTTCTGCCCCCCGCACACCTTCCAGGGGGCCCTCAAGAGGTCCAAGGGGACGTCCTCGAACGGCTCCCGGCGCCGGCGGTCGAACTCGCTTCCGGGACGGTCTCGCCGAGTCTGGGGCCGCACGTGCTCCATTAGGATCCGCCCGTCGGCCTCCCCTTCACCCCCGTGCAGCTGCGCAGCGGCCGCGGCGAAAGCACGCTCTCGGGGTGGCAGCCCCTCTCGGGCCGCCTCCCGAGCCCCAGCTCGCTCCGAGTGTCGGCAGGCCTCCTTGACCAGGGCCACCGGCGGTCGTCCCCGAACGGCCCCAAGGCCCCACGGCGATGCGTCCACCACAACGACGTCAGGACAGGTACCTGCTGAAGTGTTGACCCAGATGAGCGGGGCGATACGGTCCCAGGTGTCGAGCTCCTTCCGCGCTGAGGCCCAGAGGGCCCGAGGCCCCCGGGCTGGGCATCTCCGCGCGGCCTCACAGAACCTGTAACAATATTTGAAGACGCTGAGCGACTCTCGCCTACACAGGCCGATGAAACACAAATGGCCCAGGAGGCGCTCCAGGTCCCCTCCAGAGACCGAGGCCCGCGCCAAAAGACCCCGAATGGCGAGACGAGCCTTCCAGACGCGCTCGGGGGTCGGGCGGAAGGTGCGCCGAAGGCAGTCGATCTCCCACCCCGGCACGACATCCCGACCGCATGAGACAGAGTCTTTATGCAGAGGCAGCCCGCGGGCCTCGAGGGCTCGAGACACTCCTGCCAAGCGCTCGCGGACCACCGCCTCGCTCGTCGAAAACACAACATAGTTATCAACGTACTGCGCGTGAGGGGAGGAAGCGAGGGGAGGCGGAGGAGAGCCGTCAGCGAGCCGGGCAGCAGCAGGGGATCCTCCCTCCTCGGCCGCCCGCTCGTGGATAGCCTGGCACCACCACAGGGCCCAAGACCAGCCCATGGGCAGGGCCCGCATCCGAGGGGTGACCCAGGTCCCCGGGGACACCCGGACGCCCCGGAGATGAGAGATGCCCGCCCACGAGGCCCGAATTTTTCGCAGCCCGAAGAACTGCCGGAGCCCCGCCGGGAGCTCCATGTGATAGAAAGCGTCTTTTATATCGACCTGGCCGATAAAAACGGGCTGACCGAAAGACTCCTCGTCATGCACCTGGGCGAGGGTATCGCCAGACACTAAACTGACAGGGGCGGGAGGCTCAAAATGCTGATTAGACCGACGACAGTCGACGACCAGGCGCTGCCTGCCGCCACCCTTCTTCACAAAGAAGCAATCCACCACCTCGGTAGCTCGCTCGAGCGTCAGCTCAACTACGCCAGCTTCGACCAATCGCTGAATGAATTCGCCGTATAGAGCAGGGGAGCGGAGGCGAGGGTCGCCGTAGGGCCGACGGGGGCCGGAGTCCTTTAATTTCGCGCGAGCCACGTCGACGGGCAAAACTTGCGACTCAACAAAGCGTGCAACAGTGCTTTCCCCGCCGGATCCCCAAAGCCGAGCGAGCGGAGTCGGAACCGACCCAGCTGCTGGGAGGGACACGCGGGAGGCTTCATAGCCCACGGGGCCCCCTCCTGCGTCGTAGGGGAGGCCGAGGCGCAGCGCCTGGAGGGCTGCCGCCTGCGACAAATCATCCGGGGGAGGCCCCAGGAAAGAGACAGAGGATTCAACATGCTCGAGCATACGCTGCTGCCCGCGGCTCAGCTCAGTTGGCACAGGTACCCCATCGCGACGGCCGTACAGCGTGTTGAGGCCCTCCAAGCACCGAAGAACGTCGGCGTGACGACGCTGCCGACGGCCGACTCTCTGCCGGCAACCTCGCGAGAGCCCAGGTGCAGGTGGCCCCGGCGAGGTGAGGAGCTCCGTGGGGAAGGGCAGCAGGTCCCTTCCCACGTTCCTGTCAAAATCTCCCGGCGGCGCGACGGCTGGCCGAGCATCCCCAGTCATGTTGGGTTCTCCCCCTCCAGACCTGAGGGACGTCTGGGGGGGGCGGTCGGGCATCACCCCTGGCCCTGCCCCTGGCCCTGCGTCCGCCAGCCCAGCGACTCCCGGGCCTCACGCGCCTTCAGGAGGCTCCTGGCCAGCGAGGCGTCGCGCTCCAGCCCCAGCTTGACGCTCTCGAGGGGCGCGGGCGACACCCTGAGCCTCGGTGCGGCCCGGGCGGTGGCGCCGAAGGCGGCCTGCTCGTCGGCGGGGGGCCTCCCCCCGGGAGAGCCCGCCGTCCTCTCGCGCAGCTTGTCGCAGTAGCAGTACTCGATCGTCTGCAGCCGGCGGGGCATCTTCTCCGCCGATAGGAAATGGGACGCGTCCACCTGATCGTGCTGGAGTAACGCCTCTAAGTAGCTGATCCCCCTGGCGTGCTCTTCCATGCCCCACTGAGTGTCCCGCAGGCCGCGCCGCTTCTTGCCGCGCGCGAAGTGGGGCTCGAGCGGGCGGCCTTCGCCCGCGAGGTGCTCGAGGCACCACTTGGTCGTCCTCGGCGCGATGACGTCGGAGAGGAGCTCCTGGCGGCCGCCCTCGACGGGACTCTCGAGCGTCCGGAAGGGCCTGCCCGCACGATCGATGCGGACCGACAGGAGGCGGCAGCCGGGCGCCACCGCTTGGTCGGCGGAGTCCGACTCGTCACCGACGGCGTCCCACTCGACGAAGAACGACGACCCATCTGCGAATGGAGCGACTCCTCGGGCGGGAGTGCCCGTCCCCGCGGAGACAGCCGGGGGGGAGATCACGTCGCCGTAGTGGTAGCCCCTCCACTCCTGGGCGACGCGCCAGTTGACCACGGGCGCGGGGACGGCGCCCCCGGCGCCTCCCGCCAGCACCAGGGGCCGGGCCGGCGCGACCACGCCCGCTGCGAGGGCTGCCCCCGCGGGCGCCGGCGCAGCGCCCGCCCCTCCGCCGCCCGCGGCCGGCGCAGCCGCCGCGGCCGCGCCCCCTCGGCGCATCCTCTCGCCCAGCTGGGGCGCAGGCACCGGGGCGGCGGGTGCTGCGGCGGGCGGCGGGGCCTTCGCCGGCTCGACGACCCAGCCCCCGCCCGGCGGCCTGCCGCCGGCGGGCAGCCCGGCCGGGGCGGCCCCGACAGCGGCGGCCGGCGCCCCAAGTGCAGTCCAGGGCCCCGCCTCGAAGACGGACGCCGGCACGGCCTCGCCGGGGTGGCGCCGTACCAAGCAGCGCCGACCCTCTGCCTGGGCGTCGGGGGGGCAGGCCGCCACCTCCGTCGCGGTCGGGGGGCTCGCGAAGCGGTAGGCCCGCTCGACGCCCGGAGGCCTGGGGGCCAGGGCGGGTGCCCACCTCGCCGCGGAGGTATACCACCTGGGCCTTCCCGTCCAGCGCGGGCTCGGCGCCGGCGGCACCAGCAGCCACCGCCCCACCGTCCAAGGTCGCCGAGCGCGAAGCCGATCACAAGCGACGCCGCGGTCGTCCTCCAGGCCGCTGCTACCGTCGGGGCCGCGGACGCCGCGGGGGGGGCGAGCCGGCTCCTGCTGCGACCACTGCCCTGAGGACCAAGACTTGCTAAATTAAGCCTCCTCATCTTTTTATCGCGCTTGAGGCTTATGTTAAGCAGTAAGCCTCCAAGGCTTAAAACAAGCCTCAAGGCTTAAAATAAGCCTCAAGGCTTAAAATAAGCCTCAAGGCTTATAATAAGCCTCAAGGCTTATTATAAGCCTTAGAAGTCTTAGTATGTATCGTTTTGGTACATATATGTTGATTGTGTGTTAAGTTCGGTGCATATCGTTGGTATGATTGCTATATTGTTGTTAAAACGTGTTGCGCTGCATGCGCTTTGCATTGCGCATTGCGTTTTGCTATGCATGAAGTGGATTTGCATTGCAATTGCGTTGCAGATGCGTTTGGTTGCACTGCATATTGCATTGCATACCTTATCTTGCTATTGCATTGCATCGCGGGCTCGGCGTGCTGCGCGCGCGCGTGCCCGCAGCACATGACAAAGATCGAGCACACCCCCCTCAACGCGAGGGCGGCGGGGCTTTGGATAAGTAGGGGGTGGGCTTCCCCAAGCCCCTCCCCCCGCCCCTCGCCGCAGGGGCCGATGGCCCCTCCGGGCGCCATGGCCCGCCCTGCGGGCGCCGCGGCGTCAGCGCCGTCGCCGCGCACGCCGCCGCGTCGGCCTTCGGCGCGCGCCGCGGGGGCGGCGGCGGCGTCGCGGCTGCTCGGAGGCGACTCGGGGGGAGGGGATGGAGGGTCGGGATTTCGCAATCTGCACCCCCCTGGGGTAGGAGGAGGAAGGATGGGGGAGGAAGAGGGGGAGGATGATTGGGGATGGGGGAAGGCTCGAGGAAGGGAGCGGAGGAGGCGGCGGACGGGGGAGGTAGAAGGGGGAGGAGGGGAAGGCGGGGATCGAGGATGGAGGAGGATCAACGGATGTGGGATGGGGGGAATCGTCGATCGCCATTCGTACTCCTCGATTCCTCCCTCCTCCTCCTCCTCCTCCGTCGTCGTCGTCGTCGTCGTCGTCGTCGTCGTCGGATGTTATCGTCGTCGTCGTCGTCGTCGTCGTCGTCGGTTCGTCGGTTCGTCAGTCGTCGTCGTCGTCGTTCCCCGTCGTACTCGCCGTCGTCGACCGTCGGTCGTAGGTCGTAGGTCGTCGTGGATTGTCGTGCGTCGTCAGGCGTCGTCGCCGTCGTCGTCAGTCGTCAGTCGTCAATCGTCGATCGTCATCGTTGTTGCGTTCGTCGTCACGTTCGTCGTCGTCGTCGTCGCCGCGGGTCGTCGTCGTCGTCGTCGTCGTCGTCGCCGCCGTTGTCGTCTCGTGAGTCTGAGTATGAGCGAGTCCGGGCCGAGTCTGAGACATGAGGGATTCCTCATGTGAGCGAATCTGAGTGCGAGCGAGTCTGAGTGTGAGCGAGTCTGGCGTCCGTCGTCGAACCCATCGGGATCGAACTTCGGGGCCGCATGGCCCGCGGGCGCCACCCTCGCCGCCTCGGCTGGACGCGGCTCGAAAAACTGGCGCGTCATCGATAAATCATCGATGACGTCATCGATGACTTATCGATGACGTCATCGATCGATGACGCATCGATGACCCCGTGCGGGGGCGCGGCGTCGGCCGCGGGTCGTCCGTCGACGTCCCGTAAGCCATTTTGGCTCGAGGGCCATCGCGCTCTGCGCGATGGCCGAGGCGCGCGAGGCGCGCGTGCGCTGCGGCGACGAAGGCGCCATCCGGGATGCCTTGAGGCCGTTCCTCAAGGTCGGCTGGCTCGTTTACGGGAGCAAGCCGGGCAGGGACAAGTTCGGGCCCGCGGCGATCGAGACGATCCACGAGCACGCCGAGGCAGCGCGACGGACGACCCGCGACCCACGACGACGACGACGACGACGGACGACGACGACGAAGGCGCCGTGGACGCGACGACGACGACGACGACGACGACGACGACGACGACGACGACGACGACGACGACGACGACGACGACGACGACGACGACGAGGCGACGAGTGACGCGAAGACGAGAACGATGACGAACTCGACGAGGACGACGACGTCGGCGACGGGCGAGGACGACGACGACGACGACGACGACGGTCGGCCGACGACCGAATAACGACGCCCGATGATCGACGTCCGACGACCGACGACCGACGACCGACGAATGACGACCGACGACCGACGAATGACGACCGACGACGAAGAGGCACTGGCTGCGCTGGAGGCGGTGAGCCCGAACCTGAGCTTCAACGAGATCCCGCTCAAGAAGGCCGTGCGAGCGCTGACGGATGAGCTCGCCGACTTCGTTGGCGAGAAAGACACGGCGAAGCAGGAGTGGGCCGACAAGCAAGCGGACATGTTCCACGGGGCGAACGTGACGACGACGAACGCGACGACCACGACGACGCGACGCACGCGACGACGACGACGAACCCTGCGCGGGTGACGACGAGCGACGGAGGCGACGACGGCTGCGGCCGTCGACGACGACGACGACGAATGACGGACGACGATGACGACGACGACGACGACGACGACGACGACGACGACGACGAAAGACGGAGGATGACGACGGCGACGACGACGACGGCGACGACGACGGCAACGGCGACGACGACGACGGATGACGACGGATGACGATGACGACAGCGACGGCAACGATCACGACGACGACGCTTGATGGCATCTCAGGCTCCGCAGCATGTGCAAGCACATGTACGAGGGCTTGCGCAAGGAGCAGTCGGAGAAGAAGCCGCCCCAGTGGCTCGCGGTGCTGCGCAAGAAGCAGGACCTCCACGCGAGGATCTCGGACGAGACCGGCGGCGGCGCCGCCCCGAGGGCGTCGCCCGCCAGGAGCGCGCCAGCCTCCAGCGCAGCAGGGGGGCGCAGACGCGGCCCGCCGTCCTCCGCCAGCGCGGGTGGAAGTGGCGCGGCCAAAGCGTCGCCGACGCGCGCGGCGGCGTCGGTGGCGGCCGAGCCCGACAAGATGGTGGTGAAGTACGACCCGACGACGAGGCTCGCGCTGAGGACCTCCAGCAAGAAGGGGCCGAAGGCCGTCAAGTCTGAGCCCACGTCCGACATCTTCGAGCCAGAGGGCGCGAGGGGCCACAACTTCATGATGGCGCGGTGGCCCGACGGCTGGACGCACGAGCTGGAGACGCTGACGGTGAGCGCGTGGCGAGGCGCTCAGAAGGAGAAGAAGCAGAACGCCAACGTGATCTGGCAGAAGACGAGCGGCGAGAACAAGTACTGCTCGGAACTGAAGCTGCTGGACAGGGACAACCCTGGGGTGGTTGTGAAGGTGAACGGCAAGCAGAAGAGCCAGCTCGCCTTCAAGTACGTGGAGAGAGACGTTGCAGTCGATCAGGCAACTACGTGGGCGAAGGAGATGGCCGCCAAGAAGATCAGCGAGGATGCGGCCAAAGAGTGGCTCAAGGAGAAGAAGCTCAACTTCGAGAAGGCGCGCGGCGGCGGCGCCGTTCAGAAGAAGCCATCGACCGTGCACAGGAAACCGTCCACCGTGTTCGACGACGCGGACGCTGGCGATGAGGAAGCCGACGATGCAGATTCTGGCGACGGCGCTGAGGAAAAGGGAGAGGAGGAGGAGGACGAGGAAGAAGAAGAGGCCGACGACGCAGAGGATGGCGACGGCGCTGAGGCAGAAGAAGAAGACGCGGAGGAGGAGGAGCAGCCAGAGCCTGACCTCGAGGTCGACGACGAGGACGCTGAGCCTCCAGCTGCAAAGAGACCAGCCATGAAGAGGCCCGCGGCTGAGCTGGCAGAGGCTGACCCAGAGAAGACGCCAGAGGAGGGTGACGGGGCCCCAGTGGCCAAGAAGCCAGCCATGAGGAAGCCAGCAGGGGCCAAGGCGGACCCAGCGAAGAAGAGACCGGCGGCTGCTGGCCAGGCGCTCGAGGAGAGCTCGCCTGAGGAGTACGAGCAGATCGAGGGCCCGCCGTTGAACAACCTGAGCTTCAACATGCTCTCCGGGCCTGGGGCGGCGTAGGGGCCTCGCGCACTTGCGAGGCCGCGCGGGCGCTCGCTCGCGCGCGAGCTCGCGCGCGAGCTCGCGCGACGACGACGACGACGACGACGCGACGACGACTACAACGTCGGCGACGACGACGACGACGACGACGACGACGACGACGACGACGACGACGACGACGACGACGACGACGACGACGACGACGACGACTTCGACGACTTCGACGACGTTGGCTCGGCGGGCAGCGCCGCGGCTAGGGTCGTCGGCCTTGGCCCGCGGCGGCAGAGTTTGGCGCGGGGGGCTCGGGTCATAGGCCCGGGCTGCCAGGCTTGAAGCTCCTCCGATCGACGGCGACGACGACGACGACGACGACGACGACGATCGACGATCGACGATCGACGATCGACGATCGACGGTCGACGACGACGACGACGACGACGACGACGACGACGACGACGACGACGACGACGACGACGACGACGACGACGACGACGACGACGACGACGACGACGACGACGACGACGACGACGACGACGACGACGACGACGACGACGACGACGACGTCCGCGCCCGCCTGTAACTGTGCGCCGTTGCGCGCTTGTTTTGGAAAGTAGTCCTCTCCTCTCCCCTCCTCCTCCTCCTCCCCCTCCTCCTCCTCCTCCTCCTCCTCCCCCTCCTCCCCCCCTCCCCCTCTCTCCCCTCTCCCCTCCGATCATCCCCCCTCCTCTCCTCTCCTCGATCGAGTTTCGTCTGGTGGGGAGCTGGGGGGCTGGAGGGGGGCGCCTGTGGGAGGAGGGACACGCGATTCAGAAGGTTACAGGGCAATGTGGAAGAGGTGGGGGAGGGCGAGGAGGGGGAGGAGGATGAGGAAGAGGAGGACGTGGGGTGAACGAAAAGGAGGAGAGGAAGCAGACGAGCAGGCGCCTATAGATGATGACGTAGCCGTCGTTCTCGTCCTTGGGCGGGGGGTGCAGATGGCGAGAGCGTTGGTGATTGGAGGCCGGGGGCCGAGCTTCGGGGCCGTCTGGCCCGCGGGCGCACTCCTCGCGCCTCGGCTGGACGCGGCTCGAAAATCTGGTACGTCATCGATAAATCATCGATGACGTCATCGATGATTTATCGATGGCGTCATCGATGTCATCGATGACCTCGTGAGGTGCCAGGCTGCGGGGGGAGGGGGGAGACAGCGATGTTTCCGCCCTGCCAGGCGAGCCGCTGCGCGTGCGCAGCGCCGCGCGCTCCTCGCCGAGCCCGACCGGGAGCAGGAACCGCTCGCGGCCGCGCCGGGCCGCTGCGGCGCTGGCGGCGCCCGAAGGCTCGGGCGACGGCGATGACGACGTCGTCGACGACGACGACGACGACGACGACGACGACGACGACGACGTCGACGACGTCGACGACGACGACGACGACGATGACGACGACGACAGCGACTGAGCGATTGACGACGACGACGACGATGCACTCGCTGTGCACTCAGGCCTTCTTGCCCTTGCTCTTGCCCTTGCCGCCCGTGCTCTTGCTCTTGCTCTTGCCGCCCGTGCTATTGCTCGTGCTCTTGCTCTTGCTCTTGATGATGCCGCCCGTGCTCTTGCTCTTGGCCTTGCCCTTGATGTTGCCGCCCGTGCTATTGCTCGTGCTCTTGCTCTTGCTCTTGATGATGCCGCCCGTGCTCTTGCTCTTGGCCTTGATGATGCCGCCCGGGCTCTTGCTCTTGCCTGACGACGGCGGCGCCCAACTCCACGTTTCAGCGACGCTCCCTGCCTGCCAATTAAGTCCGATCAGCGTGCCCGTCCACTCATCGTCAACGCACGTCGTACTCCACGTTTTCAGCTCCGTGAACCTTTTCATCGCCATCTCGGGCACTCGGGGGCCGCCTCGTCGCCTCGGTCGGGCGCGGCTCGGGAAGCTGGCGAGGAAAGCGTGAAAGCCTGAGCCATAGTTGCCATGAGGATGGGGCATTGACGACGACGATGACGACGCGATGAGTAAACCAGCCGCCCTCCATACGGACGACGACCGACGACCGACGACGCCCGACGACGACCGACGGCGACTGGGCGATAGGCGACGACGCTGCTCATCGCGCTGCTGCACCTGATGGCGTTGCTGGCCCCGCCGAGGAGCAGATGGAAGGCCCGTCTGGGCGCAACTCTGGGCGAGCGGCGGGTGAGAGCGGGGGAGCTGACGAGGGCTAGGATTAGGGGTTGGAATCGTGGTAGGAGTTAGGGGCTAGGTGGTAGGGTTAGGCTGATGGGGTCAAGCTAGTCAGCTCGAGCGAGTCAAGCATGGCGTGCCCATCCCCGCCCGCCCTCCCACAACATAAGACCAGTGCTGGCACAACCTAAAATGACGACGACGATGACGACGACGACGAGGACGACGATGGCGACGACGACGATGACGAGATGAAAGCAGGACGCGAGGAGAGGGATGAGGGCGATACGTGGGGACGATGAGTGGGCTGGCGATGAGAGCGGTACCCCTCGCCCTTGCGCCGCCCGCAGGCCCGCCCGAGGAGTCGCTCGCCCCCGCGATGACCATCGCGAGCTCGCAGGACGGCGCCGCCGACGACGGCGACCTCAGCCCCTTCACGAAGGCCATCGGGGAGAGCCTCGGCCAGAGTGATCCCATGACGACGGCGGTGCGGAGGAGCCTCCGCCAGGCGGAGACCGGCGGCCCCGACACGGATGACGACGCCGCGGCGGCTACGCAGCCGCAGGAGCCGTTTGGGAGGCTCCGCGGCGGGCCAGTCTCCGCCCGCGCGGCTCGCATGACGCAGCGCACTGAGGTCGAGGGTTCGCAGGCGGCCAGCCTCGCCAGGACAGAGGTGAACAGCCAGGCCCCCTATGCGCCCAGCCCCAGCGAGCAGCCCACGCCCCCAGGCTCCGCGCCGATTCCCCCGCGGCCTGCACAAGAGGATGCTTTCTTCATCGACGAGGCTGACCGGATGACAGCAGAGGCTGACCGGATCGCACGGGAGGCGGGCGCGGCGGTAGAGACGGCGGCGAGGGAGCGAGATAGACTTACCGCGCAGCTGCAGACGCTCCAGAGCAGCAGAGCCGCGAACTTCGAAGCGGCGGCGCGTGAGGCGCGGGAGACCGCAGAGAAGAGTGCTGCCGAGCGCGAGGCGGCTGAGGCGGCGACGCGCCAGGAGCTGTGGGCTTGCGGCGCTGGCGGGGCGCCGTCGGCTGAGGCGGCCGAGGCGGCGGCGGCCGTCGGCGCGGGCCACGTCGACGTCGAGGCTGCCAGCGCCGTCGACGCGAGCGACAGCCAAGCGCACCATGGTCATTTCAGCCAGGACCGCTACGCGCCGCCCGAAGAGCGGACCCTGCCGCGGGGCAACGGGATCAAGCCGCCCGAGGCGATCGCTGGCGGCGACGCCTTCGACGACGACTCCGACCACAAGCCGCTCGTCGCCCCGAGGAAGCGCCGACGCAGGGGCGTCACGCAGCACCGCGGCGGCGAGGCAGCGCCGACGCAGGAGACCCAGGCGAGCGCCGCGGCCGAGGAGGGCGCTGCGGCGCCAGAGGAGGCGCCAGCGGATAAGGCGGCCGCCGCGGCCGATGAGGGCGAGACGGCGCCATTGGATGGCGCGGCTGCCGATGGCGAGGAGGCTGCCGAGGAGACGGCCGCCCGCCCTGCGGGCCGCAAGCGCAAGAAGAAGAAGGCGGGCAAGAAGTGCGGCAAGAAGGGCCGCGGCGCTGAGCGCCCCAAGAAGCGCCGCCGCCGCGGGCCCAGTGCGACCGCGGCTGCGGAGGAGCAGCCGACGCCGCGCGCCGAGAGCCCACCGCCCGAGGCTCAGCCGCAGGTGCCGACGCGCGCTCGCGGCGCTGGCAGGCGCGCCCCCGTCGGCGAGGCCGCGCAGGCGTCGGGGTCGCAGTCCGGGCCCGCAGCGATGCCCCCGCCGAGGAGGAGGGGCGGCGCCGCGCTCGACGACGGCCACGCGGAGATGGGCGTGGACGAGAAGGTGAATTTCCTGTTCCAGAAAGGGAGTGGCAGCGCAGATCCCGCGAGGCAGGGCGGCCCCCGCAGCTCCCGCGCGGCGGTGCGGGTGCCGAGTTCGGCCCCCGCGTCCGAGCCGATGACGCCGCGGGAGCAGATCGCAGGGACCGCGGGAGCAGAACGTCGTCGTCGACGACGACGGCGATGGCGAGCGACCGCGACGACGACGACGGCGACGACGACGACTTCGACGACGACGGCGACGACGACGACGACGACGACGACGACGACGACGACGACGACGACGACGACGACGGTGACGGCGACGGTGAAGGCGACGGCGACGGCGGCGGCGTCGTCGCCGTCGGGAGCGGCGGATGGCTCGAATGAGACTGACGTCAGTCCGGTCAGCGATGTGGGCGACGCTGCGATGATGATGATGATGATGATAATGACGACGACGGCGACGGCGGCAGCGACGACGACGACGACGATGAGTGAACTGATGGATGAGTAGGGTAGTGGCACATGGGGCAGAGTGATACGATGGAGGCGAGCGGTCGAGGAGGAGGAGGAGGAGGAGGAGGAGGATGAGGAGGAGGAGGAGGAGGAGGAGGAGGGAGGGATGGGAGGCGGAGTAGGATGAGGAGGAGAGGAGGAGGAGGAGGGGGTGGACGAGGGCGTTTAGCTAGATATGCGCGTTTCGCTTGAGCCAATTGTTTGAGCATCGCCCGCAGGACACAGCCTGCTCAGGAAACGCCCGAGAAGGGCCAAGCGGAGACGCTCCAGGACCAGCTGAAGGAAGAGACTGGGAAGCTCGTGCGCCAGCATGGCATAGAGCGGGTCACGAAGTCCGCAGCATCAGGCCAAGCCGAGCAGGCCCCGCCAGCGGCACTGACGCCCCAGCAGAAGAAGTACGCGAAAGGCGACGCGCAGTGCATCGAGGCCTACGAGAAGGGGAACAGCATGTTCACCCAACGGTCGGCGTTGGGGCAGCGCTTCCAGCGGGACCTGAAGAAGCCGAAACTCAAGAAGCAGTACATGTCGGCCGAAGACAAGGACGAGTGGAAGCGCAACTGGGTCAAAAAGCAGTACAGGGGCGCCATCGTGCGCGTGCGCCAGTACACGACGACGTCGCAGGAGTCATGGATCTCACAGGGCAAGCTGGTCAGCTTCCTCCGCATGTGCTACGAGGAAGGCGGTCCGCGTGGCCAGTGGGACCCAGAGACCATCGAAGACTGCGCGAGGATTTCGCGCAGATGCATCGCCATGGGGTTCCCGTTCGCCCAGGTCGACCCGCAGAGCGGCAAGGTCAAGTACATGTGGTTCTCGCACGTCTACCAGGACAAGTTCGAGAAGAAGTGGCAGGAGATCGAGACGCAGAACAGCGATAAAGCTCCGCATGACGGCGGTGGCATCGCCGAGAGGAGCGCGAAGCGGGCAAGGCGCGCGCTCGAGGGTGGCACTGCTGCGGAGGAGCCCGAGGAGGACCCTGAGGAGGAGCCCGAGGAAGATCCCGAGGGGGATCCCGAGGAGGACCCCGACGACACGCCGACCCCCGTGAAGAAGGAGAAGTCGGAGGCCCAAGTCTTGCTGGCCGCTTGCCGCAAGATGATCGTCTCCGTGCAGAGCACGCTGGCGTCCGCGAGGTCCCTGGCCGAGGACATTGCGCTGCCCGAGAACACCGAGGACGAGGCGGCGATGGCGGCCGCGGAGGAGTGGGCCTGGGCGCGGACGGACGCAGTGCAGGGGAAGATCGAGAGCTCCCTGAAGGAGATCGAGGGTATCGTGCGCAAGAACAAGCTGTGGCAGAAGCTGCTCATCGGCGTCAACGCGCAGCAGGTCAGACGACGACGACGACGACGACGACGACGACGACGACGCCGACGACGACGACGGCGGCGGCAACGACGACGGCGACGGCGAAAACGACGGCGGCGCCGCCGATGACGACGACGATTCGCGACGACTGTCGACGACTGGGACGGGGCGCGGCTCGAGCCATGCTGATGATCAATACGAGGGGCGAGGAGGGTGATACTGGAGGACTTGGGCGGGTGATGGAGGCGGAGGGGGAGGAGGAGGAGGAGGGGGGGGAGGAGGATGGGGGGAGGTGGAGGGGGAGGAGGATGATGGGGGGCATCGGCCCCTCCAGTCGCCTCGATCTCATCGGCCCCTCCGGTCGCCTCGGTCGCATCGGCCCCTTCGGCCGCCTCGGTCGCCCAGGTCGCCTCGTTCTCCTCGCACCACTCGTTGGCCTCGACGCTCTTAGCCCATTCGGTCCTGCTCGGTCTGGTCACCCCTCAACCCCTCGGCGTATCGTTCGCTTCGGCCGACTCGACCCCTCGGCCGCCCCCTCGGGCCCTCCTCCATCCTTCCTCGGCAGGTGAAGAAGGAGTTCCAAGAGAGCGAGATCGCGGTCCTCTGCCCGACCAAGAACGTCGATGCTCTCCAGGACCTGCGGGCGCCGCCGAAGCGATTCGGGGGAAATGGTGAGGGCATGGTGGGAAAGAGGAGACCGGGCGATAGAGGATGCCCAGGGGAACTGGTGCGTGGACGAGCGGGATGACGGGGAGGTCATTCGTCATCGTTGTCGTCGTCGTCGTCGTCGTCGTCGTCGTCGTCGTTCGTTCGTTCGTTCGTTCGTTCGTTCGTCGGCCGTCGCCCGTCGTCAGTCGTTCGTTCGTCGTGCGTCGGTCGTCGGTCGTCGTCGTCGGTCGGATATCGACAGTCGGCAATCGTCGGGCGTCGCCCCCATCCTTTCGCCCCGTGCTCCCGCAGAAACTCGCCACCGCCCTGAACAACACCCTGCAGAATACGATCGAGTCGCACAGGCAGCTGCAGACCAAAGCTGAGGACAAGGTGAAGAACAAGGGGGGCACGACCAGGGGGAAGGCCAAGGCGAAGACCAAGGCGAAGGCCAAGAAGGGCAAGAAGTAGGCATAGCGGCTCGGCGGCGCCTCTCGCTCGATCTTTTCACGAACAAATTTTGTGGAGCCCGTGATGAGGGATATAGGGATGGGTACAAGAGAGAGAGAGAGAGAGAGAGAGAGAGAGAGAGAGAGAGAGAGAGAGAGAGAGAGAGAGTAGGAGATGGCGTGGGTGGGGAGGGCTCGGTTGCGCAGGTCGCTGCAAGCTTTCGAAGCGGCTGCCCGACAACGATGTCGCTCGCGAGGGCCGATGCCATCGTGCACGGGACGTGTGCGACTGACGCACTCGGGCGCGCCGCTCACTGATGCTGCAGTGGGGTATTGGACCTGCGCGGCCAGAACTATAGTCTTCTGCTGGCGTACGCGAGCGTCCGCAGTGAGCTGCACGCGCGGCGCGCGGTGCCAATCCGACGTCCAGACGGTCTCAGAACGGCGCCCAGGAACTGCACGCGCGGCGCATGGTGCAGAGAGATTCGCTTATCCGAGGGTTTCGACTCTGGGGGCTGCCTGGATGGGGGTTTCGCTGTCCGGACGATGTCTGGGTGCTCACCGGACCAGTCCGGGCAGGGTCCGGACAGGTGTTTCGCTGTCCGGACGCTGTCCGGACAAGGTTTTCACTGTCCCGACGCTGTCCGGACGGAAATCGAGGCGACCCCCGACCGATGACATACCGATGACGGTCATCGATAAATCATCGATGACATATCGATGACCTGGGAGTGCGCATACCCTGTAAAAACACACGAAACGTGACGACCGATGACGGTCAAAATGACCGATGACGGACCGATGACGGACCGATGACGGACCGATGACGTCCGATGACGGGCCCAGGTCCCACCCAAAATCGCACTCGCGGCTGCAAGTTGCGGCCTTGGCCCTTGTAGTTCTGCGCCGAAACCATGATGTCGATGTCTCGGCTCCCCTGGGCGGTAGACGCGGGGGCGAACGAGGCTGATGGAGGGCCAGTGCGAGGTCGAGGCAGAAGAGGTCGGGGCCCAGAGGCGCAGCAGAATAGAGTGGCATGGGGGCAGGGTAGGAGGAGGACAACGAGGAGGATGAAAAGGAGGAGGGGGAGGAGGAGGAGGATGGGGGAGAAGGAGGAGGACCTGGGATAATGATCGAATATGGGGAGGCTGGATGGATCATGGAGGCAGGTTGGAAGAGTGAGGAGAAACGAAATGCAAGCCAAAAAACGATAGCCATGCAGACGTGGTGGCTCGAATGTTTGGGCACTCGTCCACCAAACATGTCCAGAAGACGCACTATATCACCGCCAGTGCCGCCGAGCGTCCGTGCAGATGCGGGGGCCGCGTTGTTGGAGGGCCTCCAGCGCCTGTTCTGCAAGGGTGAGATCACCGCCAAATCGTTTGGCGAGCTCGCTTACAATGCCAGTAAGGCTGGCGCTGTGGGCGACGTCAAGGACTGGGGCATTGCGCCTGACCAGCCGAGCAACGGCCATTACATGCGACATATCGAGCGCATGATCAGACGGAACGGCATTGAGGTCGTTCAGGCCGTTGCCGTGGATGTGCCCTGCCAGCCGCGGGGCTCGCGCAGTCGCACGGTCGTTCAGATCGGGCGTCGCCCATATCACGAGCTGCTCCACGCCGAAGTGAACAAGCCCGCTTGCATGATCGATCTGCGGCACCGCGTGGAGACCACTGACTGGCCAGATGTGTACAGAAATCATGACGTCGTGAGGCGCGCGGCGCCTGGCGAACTAGTATTGCCGCTGGGCGTATTCATCGACGCGGCCCAATACGGGGGGGCCGCTGGCGCTGGGCGGAGCAAGTCGATCCTCGTGATATCTGTCATTAATCTCTGCACTCAAACCCGACACGTAGGGATCGTCTTTCGCAAGCATCTGCAGTGCCGCTGCGGATGCAAGGGCCACTGTTCGGTGTCCAGGCTGCTGACGTTCTTGCGCTGGTCGCTTGAATCCTTGGCAGCTGGCTCGTACCCCGCATACGATTGGGACGGGCGGGTGCACTCTGACCCCGCCAGGCGGGGCCTGGGAAGTACGCCCCTCGGCTTCAAGGGCGCGGTCTGCTATATGATGGCTGACTGGGAGGGCGTGGCCTCGTACTTATCAGTACCTACGTGGAAATCCAACAGCCATTGTTGTCCTCTCTGTGACACCACGGTTCACAATTGGCACATGTTCAGGTGCGCGTTTTCTTGCTTGTGCTCAGAGGAGGGAGGGGGAGCGTCGGAGGAGAAGGGGCGTAACAGATGGAGCGGGGGAGGCAGAGGGCGGCGGGGGAGACCGGGGCAAGACGAGGACGATGTGTATGAGTTGGGGGACGGGATGAACGAACGAGTGAATCTGTCGCGCTGCTGCGGGCGGGTGAGTTTCGAATGTTCGTCGGCGTTCTCAACCTGGCGGTTCCACGATTCGATCGCACGTCGCCCCCTCTGGCCCCGATCCCGCGAGCAGGCAGCAGCGCGCTCAGAGTCACTCGTTCGCGGGTTGCGCCATGCAAGTTTCAAGAGACGGCGGCTAGCCTGCTCAACGATGATGCCGCCGATCCTCCGTGGGTCGAACACGAGGCCGACGACCACCTGTCTGCGACGCGCCAGGCAGAAGTGTGGGTGTATATCGGGGATGAGGTCGAGCGTGCACGCTTATGGGAGAACACTGGCATGTATTTCAACAAACGCAAAACAGGGAAGGGGTTAACGGTGGGGATTTCAGCCCCTGCGCTCAACGCTCTCAGTTCACCTCTCGAAAGGGGGGGCCGCCTATTGCCTCAGTGCGGTTTGGAGGATGTTGGGGACTACGCAGTTGTGGGTACTCCTTGTTGGCTGCGGTTCTGGCGCCCTTCCAGGGCCACGCTGACAACGAACACAAACCCATTGTGGGAGCAGGGTCTGGGAGTGAGCATCGCGGGCAATTTCGCGGTAGACTATCTGCACACAGTGGCGCTCGGCGTCATGGGATCGATTGTCTGCGCAGTGATATGGGGGCTGCTTCACTCCGACATCTTCGCCCCCCGAGGAACAGATAAAGAATCGATGTATGCCGTCGGGCTCGCTCGTTTGAACGTCGAACTGCGCAGCTGGTATCAGTCGGAACGGGATCAGGGTCGGCATCCAAACGAACTCTTATTTCTCACAACAACGATGTTCGGGAAGCCTGTGGTTCATGCAGTCAAAATGAAGGCAGGCGAGACCATGGATCTCTTTCGCTGGTGCACGACTGCTTTGCTGCCAAGATACGCTGGTCGCATCTCTAGAGGCGCCCAGCTGCGGGCGTGTGCGGAGGCTCTGCTCGAGTGGACGGAAGAGCTAGCTCGACACCCAGATCGCCTTTCGGACGAGGCATGCGATCGGCTGAAAAATCTGGCGCTCTTGCATTTGACTCGACTGCGTGGAGCTGGGGTGAAGCTGAAGCCAAAGCACCATTTGTTCTGGCATCTTAACACCAGGACCCGATGCCCCTCTCTCTCTGCCACCCCATGCCCTGCTGCTTGAATGTCGAGTGGGATCTCAGCGAGCTCGCGGTCGCGACCGGTGCAGTTGAAAGTTGCAACTCGTTCGTTTGCCATCATCCTCCCGCGCATCGTCATGCATGGGCATATTGGCGAACGAGAGAGATGCAACAAACAACTGATGCGGCGCGCGACCGCGCGCCATCATGCACTTCGATAGTGAGTGACCGGGCTGCGCGTCACCGAGGCGTCATCGATGATGCATCGATTACGCGCCGATGTCATCGATATGTCATCGATGACGCATCGATGATGTATCGATGACGCCTCGATGACGCGCGGTTCAGTCGCTCGCTTCCGAAATGTCAGACCTTCTCGGTTTTGAGGATGCCCCCGCCCCTGCTCGGTGAGAGTGGATCGCGCGCGCCTTCGACCGGGTCCTCGTCGAAGATCCGCATCTGGAAGTCGGCAGAAGTAAAGTACCTGGCGCGCATCGCCAGAGCACTGGCGAGAACGGCGGGCCGCGAGAAGGCATTGCGTTGCACGAGTCAGCACGCCTCGTCCGAAATGCGATCTGTGCGGCACATGTGCGCGCATTCCTGGTCGCCGTCGCCCTTCCAGTTCCTCATTCCACCATCCTCCTACGACTGCGACCCCTCGCTCCCCTCCCTCCCCTTCGTGACCCCTCTCTCTCCCCCTACGACTACGACCGCAGCCCCTCCATTTCAGCCCGCCACCCCCTCGCATCTCCACTTCCACCCCCCCCTGCCCTCACTTAAGTATGACAGTCCCCTCTTGCTCGCTTCCCTCCACGAGGATGCGTTTCATGGGCCATCCTCGCTTGTACGCGACATGGAAGGATGAAACCCTGAACTGTCTACTAGCCAATTTGGCTGAAGCGAGTCACGCTCTGCAGTTCGAGAAAGGTGTATTCTTGCGCTTAGACCTTCAAGCTGCACTAGGTACAGGTACTGCCAGGCATATTTTTTGACCATGGCGATGCCCGCATCATTGGTGGTTGCACTTGTGGTTGCGACAACTTCGAGTGCCGCTCCAGTCCCTCCGTGGGTCGTCGATATTGCATCGACGAGTGCCGACCCCACGCCCTGGGGCCAAGTGCAGTTCGCCGTGGGCACGGCGCATTCACTTCTACGGACAGGCTGGCAGGGACAGCAAATGCACATTGCCCGTGCTTCGTGTCACGCCATGTCGCCGCGGCTGGATTCGCCTCGATCTTGTGGCTGGCTCGTCGTCGCTGTCGCCGCGGCTGGATTCGCCTCGATATCTTGGGAATGTGGCTGGCAATGTGCACTCGCTCATTCCGTGCCATGTCCAGGGCAGATCGACAGGGACTTGGACTTCGTGCACATCTTCAGCGGGAAGGACTCTCCTGGTCGGGCGATGCGTCGCAAATTGTATCGCACTGGATCGTTCGACATCCGCGATCACGTTTCACAAGACATCACGACATGTGCTGGGATGCTGTGGTGTGCAATCTTATGCTTCCGCGTCGTGCGGCATGGGTTCATCCACTTTGGGCCAGACTGCAAGAGCTTCGCGTGGATCAGCAGGTACCAGAGCGGGAGGGCACATGGCGACATCATTGGTGACGAGAGTAACCCGCAGGTTGTCGCGGGCAACATCATGGCGTTGTTCGTCAGCTGGGTGTGCACGCACTTGCACGTGGTGGGAGTTTACTTTTCCATCGAGCAGCCAGTGACGTCGAATTTTAAGTACCACCCAGCTTTTCAAAGCCTTGCAGAGCGGGTCAGTCTGAGCCGAATGTGCACGCATCTCGGGGCGTTTGACAAGAATATGCCAATCGCCAAAGCTGTGCACTTGTTTACTTGCGCTTCGCGCCAGTGCAAGACCGGGCACATCCTATAAAGCAATTCTACAACATCATAATTATTCACATTAACCCAACAGCGCGACCGATGCCCGATGATTCGGGCGGTGGACACGACGGTGCCGCTCAAGACGGCAGAGCGTTTCTTGCGGCGCGGCAGGCCGTGCAAGCCTGCTAAGAATAAGGCGTGGGAGTATCAGTATTCCGCCGAGGGGCGGAAGTGCGTCGTCGGCGGGCCGATGCTTCGGGAGACAGGTGCCTACCCGAAGATGTTTGGCACCAAGATGGCTCAGATGGCCGTTGCCGTCTCCAAGAGCCGCGCGCTCTAGCGCGACGATGAAGACGATGACGACGCCGATGACGACGGCGAGCAGAGATGACGACGACGATGACGACGACGACCACTATGCATCCAAGCCCCTGTCCTGCGAGTGCAATTTAGCGCAGCCTGCGCACGCCTGGCGTGCGAGTGCAATTTGCTCGGCCCACACAGCATGCTCGCTCTCTGCTCGGCGCATGATCTCTTGCGCGACAATTATGAATGCGGTCACGTGTGTCAAACATATGATCGCTCGATAGCGGCGAGGCTCTGTGGAAACATACTCCTCCCCCTCAATCCCCCACCCCTCTTCTTTCGCACATATTCCGCTACTCTCTCCGACCCCCCAGGCGATGCGATGCATCGGCGATGCGTCGGCCCCGCGGCCCCGAGTGCATCAGCGATGCGATGCGATGCTTCGGCGACGCAGCCCTGACCGGACCGCCTGGACCTCCTCATCCTCATCCACCTGTGATCGCCGCTCTCCCCCCTCCCCCTCGCTCCCCCTCCCTCTCATCCCCCATCCCTTTCGAGGCGCAGCGTGGAAACGTGCTCACCCTCTCCCTCCCTCTCATCCTCCTCCTCCTCCTCCTCCTCCGACCCTCCTTCCCCTTTCCCCCTTTTGTCCTCGACCCCCTCTGACCCCATATACGTTGCGATGCATCGGCGATGCATCGATGTAGCGTCGGTACAACCTCGATGATGCATCGGCATGCGCATCCGCCAACGCGTGGCAGCTCTGACTGGACCGCGGCGAGAGCGTCTAGGGAATCCAGCCGTAGCGAGGGCGTGGAAGGGAATCCAGCCGTGGCGAGGGCGCGGTAGGGAATCCAGCCGTGGCGAGGGCGTGGAAGGGAATCCAGCCGTGGCGAGGGCGCGGTAGGGAATCCAGCCGTGGCGAGGGCGCGGTAGGGAATCCAGCCGTGGCGAGGAAAATACTACAGCCGCGGACGTGGGGAAGGGAATCCAGCCGTGGCGAGGGGAACGCCGCAGCCGCTAACGTGGGGAATCCATCCATGGCGTGGAGTAGCATCTGGGCTCAAGCGTTCGCTCGCAGCACTCAGGGCGCGCCAACGCCGACGCCTACACCGACACCAACACCGTCGACGCCATGGAGTCCTCGACCGGCGCGCCTGGCACGATGACGGTCGAGTTCTCTCCGCGCGGCGCCGTCGTGAGCATGGGCAAGGTGCGGGTCTTCCTTCATGAGAAGAGCATGTGGCTGACGGTGACGGCCCCGAAGGGGGTGAACAGCATGTTCCCGAACGGCATCGCGATCGGCGACATCAAGGGGGGCATCTCTTTGGCGGCGTCGACCTACGAGGGGAAGCAGGACGAGATTCACATCTACGACGGATCGGAGTCCTTGGCAGAGGACACGGCCATCAGCGGCGGGTACGAGTACTTGAACGACTACGTCGTGCAGCCTGGGATCAAGCTCTACGCGTCGCTGGAGCAGCAGAACGTGGCGGGCGTGCACGACGCTACCGAGGATGCGCAGAAGAAGGAGTGGGACGGGCTCACGTGGATCCAGATCGTCGACGAGGACTACCGTTGGACGCAGGTGATGCTGCCCGACAATCTTCCAGATGGGCAGGGGCTGACTGCCAACATGCTGAAGCGGTCCGTCCTGGCGAAGATCAACAAGAGCCCGACGCCGCAGACCATTGCGAACATGAGGGTGCTCAGAAACGACTCGGGCGTCGCCGCGGGGCAGCCGTACAAGGGCACCGACAAGGTGAGGGCGACGAGCTGGTACTCGGTGGCGATCGACGCGAACTTGCCCATGCTGATGGTGCAGTCCGGGAGTGACCTGCCGAGCCCCGACACCAGCAACGACATCCAGGGCTGGGAGGACGTGGCGGACAAGTTCGAGCAGCAGCAGCCGTGAGATACTTTAAATTCGGTATCAAGCCAGTTCCAAGTCGACGGCCGAGGCAGGTGACATCAGACGTCGCCTCGGTCAGGGTCGACCAGGCCGCCGACGGCCATAAGAGCAGAGCACACGACTCTTGCTGCTGCCAGCTGGCCCCAGCAGACGGGAGTCACCATGCAGTGGAAAAAGCACTGGTCGGCGACGCAGCGGCCCTGCATCGGTGAACGTTTGGCGAACGCGCGTTGCGATGCATCGGCGATGCATCGCTACAGCCTCGGTGCAACCTCGATGATGCATCGGCGTGCGCATCGCCAACGCGCAGCTGCTCTGACCGGACCGCGGCGGCCCTGAGCTTCGGAGTGGGGGAGGGCGTGGAGGAGACTCCAGCCGTGGCGAGGGCGTGGAAGGGAATCCAGCCGCGGTGCGGGCGTGGGAGGGAATCCAGCCGTGGCGAGAGCGTGGAAGGAATCCAGCCGTGGCGAGGATAACGCAACGGCCGATGACGCGGTGAAGTCCAGCCGTGGCGAGGGGGACACCACGGCTGCTGACGTGGGGAATCTAGCCGCGGCGATCGGAATCCAATCGCGAAGAGGGAATCCAGCCGTGGCGAGGGGGCACACGCAGGGGCTCTGGTCAAAACGAGACCCCAAACGCGCCCGTGCATAGCCGCTGTTCTGGTTCGAGAGTGTGAGCACTGCGAGCTTCACGCGGCACTGACCTATGTCCTTCTTTGGTCACGGCGCGGACCCATTACAGTTTCGGGCCCATCACGCAGCCATGCGCGAGCAGATCCTCGCGAACCCGCGCGAGTGGAGGGCGGGGGACATCATGTGGGCGCAGCACGGGGTCCTTCGGCCCTCGGATGAGGACATTGAGGCCTGGGAGAGGGCCAACCGCAACCCGTACGACGTCGACGACGACGACATGAACGCGGGCGGCGACGAGTACGGTCTCGACTCCGACGAGGACAGCGACCGCGGCGGGGGCGGCGACGACGACACGGGCGGGGGCCATGAAATGGCAGTGGACGGTGAGTCTCAGGGGATCGCGATGGACGACTCGGAAGTCCACGGCGGCGACGGCCCCGACGAAGGCGACCGCCGCGTGCTTGCGCAGGAACGCTACGCTGGCGTCCTCGCGTGCACGCGATGCGGTGTCTACGAGGCTTTCGCAGGCCACACAGATGAGAGCTGCTCGCGCAAGTTCGGGGTGCCCTGCCAGTTCGCGACGTTGACGGGCGACGACGACGAGGACCAGAAGTTCTGCGACGCCCTGTTCGGCGGCGACGCCGAGGACGAGAAGCAGGAGGACGACGACGACGAGAAGTTCGTCAACGGCCTGTTCGGCGGCGACGCCGAGGACGAGAAGCAGGAGGACGACGACGACGAGAAGTTCGCCAACGGCCTGTTCGGCGGCGACGCCGAGGACGAGAAGGACAGCCTCGTGACAGACGACGCGGACGGCGCGCAGGACCAGAAGATCGACGACGACGCCGCGCAGGACCAGGAGATTGCAGACGACGCGCATGACCAGAAGATCGCATATGTTGAGCAGAAGATCGACGAGGTCCACCAACAGATCGTCGACGACGCCGTCCAGAAGATCTACGAGGAGTACGAGAAGTTCCAGAAGATCGACGACGACGCCGCGCAGATCCATAAGGTCTACGACAGCGCCGAGCAGCACCAGAAGGTCGACGACGTCCACGTGCAGTTCTTCGTCGTGCAGCACGGCGTGACGCAGATCCCGCCGACGCCCGTGCAGGGCGAGTACGCGCCTTGGACTCCCCAGGATCCCGCGGCCGCACCCGCGACCCCTCCGGACGTCCAGGCGGCCATCGACGCCATCCAGGGCGAAGGTGGAAGTGAGGCGTGGAAGGAGGGCGCGAAGACCATCATGATGGAGACGGGCCGTGACTCCGGCGCCATCGTGAAGGGCGCCCCTCGCAGTCCGGACAGCGACGTCGAGGACAAGATCGGCGAGGACGGCGAGGTCATCGGCGCGAAGACCGAGCTCGACGCGGACGGCAACTTGGTGGACCGCGAGCTGGTCGGGCTCGACGAGCGCGGCTGGCCGAAGGGCATCGACAAGGACACCGGGCGTTGAATCGCGGCGATGACGTCATCGATGGTTTTTCGATGACGTCATCGATAAATCATCGATGACGTCATCGATGATTTATCGATGACGTCATCGGTTGCGCATGAGACATCCTCAAAATTCTTCACGCTTCGCGTAACCCCGCCAGCCTTTTCAGGAGCCCTGCCCATGAGAGCTGACGGGGCATGGCAAGACGAGACAAGGAGAGGAGGGTGGTTCTCTCTGAGCTCTTTTGGAAGGTATTGGGGCTCTTTTGAGGCTCTTGGGGGGGTCTTGGGGCCCTCCTGAGGCCCTCTTGGGGCTCTCTTGGGAGCCTCTTGGGGCCATCGTGGGAGCCCTGGAGGGCCTCTTGGGTCTGTCGTGGAGGGTGTCGGTGAAAAGAGGTTGTCAGTGAAAGGAGGGGGTGTCCGTCGATCGATCGATCGATCGTCGTCGTCGTCGTCGATCGGTCGTCCGTCGTCGTCGTCATCGTCGATCGTCGGCGCTCGTCGTCGTCGTCGGGCGTCGTCGAGCGCCGTCGCCCTCGCCCGTCGTCGTCGCGCGTCGTCGGAGGAGGCAGCGTCGACAGCGATGGCATCGCGCGCGTTCGGTTTCTTGCGGGACCCGTCGAAGCGCTACAAGACGTGGCAGAGGGACATGCGTTTCCCAGGGCTCTCGGGCGGCGAACTGTTCGACGAGTACGCCGACGTCGATCGATAGGACTGGGTTCGGGGTAGCAATCGCTCGTCGTTCGATCGTCGTCGGCCGCTGTCGCCGTCGTCGCCGCCGTCGTCGTCGCGGCACTGAGGGTGACGGAGGCGAGGGAGGAGTGGGGTGGTGGCGGGAGGCGGGGCCGCGGGCGGGCCTCCGGACGCGGGTGTAGTCGATGACGCGGGTGCCGATGTCGATGTCGATGCCTCGATCGGTCGACCGTCGTCGTCGCCGTCGTCGCCGTCGTCGATCGTCGTCGGTCGTCGTCGGTCGTCGTCGGTCGTCGTCATCGTCGTCATCGTCGTCATCGTCGTCATCGTCGTCGGGCGTCGTCGTCCTCGCTCGTCGTCGTCATCGTCGTCGTCGTCGCCCGTCGTCGGAGGAGTATTCATCGAAAGCCATGGCGTCGTACGTGCACTCTCTGTTCTATAACCCGCGGAGAAAGTATCCGACGTGGGCGACCGACATGCGGTGCCCAGGGCTCAGCGGGTCCGAGTTGTTCGACGAATACTCCGACCTCGACGGGGATCGTGACCGTAGATGTCGTCGCCGTTTGTCGATCGTCATTCGTCGTCTGTCGTCTGTCGTCGTCGGTCGTCGGTCGTCGTCGTCGACGTCGTCGTCGTCGTCGCCCCGCCGCCGCCGCCGTCGTCGTCGCGGCGAGGAGCAGTACCTCATGAGGGACTACGCGAGCGCCTTCACGACCGAGGACGGCGACAACTGAGCGAGCGGCCGCCTGGCCGACAGAGACGGGCCCGTCGGGCCTGAGACGGGGGGGGGCCCGTTTTGAAATGCCTCCTCCTCCTCATCATGGTCCTGCACGGCGTCGTCGTCGTCGTCGTTTCGTCGTCGGTCGTCCGTCGTCGGTCGTCGGTCGTCGTCGTCGTCGTCGTCGTCGTCGTCGTCGTCGTCGCCGCCGCCGCCGCCGTCGTCGTCGTCGTCGTCGTCGTCGTTGTCGTCGTCGTCGTCGTCGTCGTCGTCGTCGTCGTCGTCGTCTCGTCGTCGCGTCGCCGTCGTCGTCGTCTCGTCGTCGCCGTCGCCGTCGTCCTCCTCCTCTGGAGGGGGCGGATGAGCGGAGGACGCACGATGCGTGCGCGTGTGCGATGCGCGCGCGCGTGTGCAGTGTGGCACTGGAGGAGGGGGGAGGAGGAGGAGGAGACCCCCCCTCGTCGTCCTCGTCGTCGTCCTCCTCGTCGTCGTCCTCCTCCTCCTCCTCCCCCCCTCCTCCTCCCCCCCTCCTCTCACTTCCCCCCTCCTCTTTTTTCAGCCGATCTTTTTTTCGTCGGGCTTGTACTGTTTTTTTTTTAAAAAAAACCTTTTACTTTTAAGTTTCACTAGCGCCCGCCCAGTGGCGGGCGCCGTGGATTTCATTTAGTCTCACCGTCGACCCGCCCAGTGGCGGGCCGACGCACTGCGCCGAGGGGCGCGAGGAGCACGTCGAGGCGCCGTCCAAGATGGGCGGCCGCCCGTGCTACCGCAGTACTGCGTTCGAACTCCTGCATTTTGATTTTTGGAAAAATCACTCCCTCCCTCTCCTCCTCCTCCTCCTCCCCTTTCCTCTCCCCCTCCTCCTCCCCCCTCCCCTTCCTCCTCCTCTTCCTCCTCCCCCCCCTCCTCCTCCTCCTCCTCCTCCCGCCGCGCCCCCCCGCGCGCGGGGCGGGGGCGGCGGGCCTTCGAGGTTGAAGTCGAAGATGACGCGGCGCCCGTGGGGGGGCCATGGCCAAGACCCCCATCCCCAATTGCATTGCATTGCATTGCGTCGCGCTGTTTTGCGTTGCGTTAGCGTTGCGCTGCGTTGCGTTGGCGTTGCGTTGTGTTCGCATTGCATTGCATTCGTTTGTATGTACATATGACATATATGATACATCTTATAACATATGATAAAGCACTCAAGGCTTATAATAGCCCTTGGAGGCTTATAATAGCCCTTGGAAGCTTCTCATAAGCCTTGAGGCTTATAATAAGCCTTGGATGCTTATAATAAGCCTTGGACGTTCAACAAGAGTCCAAGGCTTAATTTAGCAAGTCTTGGTCCTCTGGGTGAGGAGCCGGCGCCCCGGGGCGGGCCGGGCAGGGCGGCACTGCGGGGCAGCCGCGATGGCAGCCCGGGCGCGCCAGCGACGGCCACGGCGGCGGCGGGGGTGCCCGACTCAACCAGGAGGCCACGCCATGCGAGAGCAGGGTGAAGGCTCCGACCGCCCACGGGTGCACCATGCCCCGTGGGGAAAAGCTTGAGCGAAAACGTCAACGGAAGATCGCAGACGGGCGGCCAGCAACGCTTCTCAAGGAGCAACCCTGTTCGGAGAACGACTTAGGAGGAGGAGGAGGAGGAGGAAGAGGAGAGGGACGAGGAGGAGGAGGAAAAGGCGGAGGACGAGGAGGAGGAGGAGGAGGAGGAGGACGAGGAGGAGGAGGAGGAGGACGAGGAGGGAGGAGGGAGGAGGCGCAACGAGAAGGCGCAACGAGGGGGCGCGCGCCTCTCGTCGCACACCTTGTCCGGCGACACCGCCTCGTTCCAGGGGACCCAAAAGAGGTGCCTCCGCGCGCGGGCACCGCCGCCGGCCTCTCCCTCCTCCCTAGCCCCCATCCCCCCTCGAGAGGAGGTGGAGGAGGTGGAGGAGGTGGCGGAGGTGGCGGAGGTGGAGGAGGTGGAGGAGGTGGAGGAGGTGGAGGAGGTGGAGGAGGAGGACGACGAACAGGTGGATACGACGCTGGCTGGAGCGGACGCGCAGTGCACTGTCCGACACAACATACCGAGGGCGGGCGCGGACGCCTCCTTCGGGGAGTTCCGATCGCACCCAAGCCCACCCCAGGGATCTCGGCGAGGACGCAGAGCACAAAATTATTATGGAAAGTGAAGCGCGGGGAGCACTCTGCAGGCAGGTGCTCCGCTCTCGCGCCCACTAGACCCCTTAAGACAATGGGGTGTGGCTCCCAAGGAGCCTGACCCAGAGAGTCTTTGGGTCCCGAACATGGAGAGGACGAGGGGCAGGGACTCTCCTGGAGTCCGAGCGTCCCTCATCCGCGGGATGGTAGCCCGCCAAAAACTGCCGTCGGTTTCGTTCGGCCCGTTCCGACAAGCGGTGCGAAGGGTCTTGCCACGGGCAATCAAGAAGCAGGTGCCCAGCCGCACCCATGGTAAAATACCAGCAAAAAAAACACAGGCACACATGGCCCGAAGAAACCCAAAGGCGGTGACCCCGCGCGGCCCGAGCGGGAACGGGGCCCGTTTCAGGGAAGAGTTCGGCTGGGACGGAGGAGTCAGAGAGGGACGGCCTGTACACCCTCCGATCCTGAGCATCCATCCTCCTGCGCTTCTCAGGCCTAAACGCTGGTCCAAAGAGGGTTGGGATGGGAGGCAGCTGCACCTGGGCAGTGGCTATAGCCTGCACGTCCCCAACACCATCCCATATGATCGCTATGTGCTCGAAGCTCACCCTCGGTCGAACCTGCCTCGTGGAGTCCTGGGAGGGGGTACGAGGACGAGCGAGAGAGGGCCTCTCGGCGAGAGGAGCAATGATAACCTCCCCAACTCGGGCCTCCAGCGGTTCAGGCTGACCAGTGGGCGGGGACCGCGTCCGAGGGTGCACCGACCAAACGAATTCAGAAGCGGGAGGGGGAGGCACATCAGCACCGACAGTGCCAGCAGCAGCACGCATGGTCTGATCCCCATTGCCTGCCTGGCCGCTCGTGGCGTCACCAGGAAGATCGACATTGGGGGGATCCTGCCTGCTGCTGTCGGCGGCACGCAGGCGAGCAGGGCAGGCAAGCAGAGCGAGACGACGACGGGACCCTTCCTGCTTCGAGCCCTTCTTACAGTATCTGCAACGCCATATACCACGGCCCGAAACCTGGGCAAAAACGTGTCGAAGGTGGGCTGAAGTTTCCGTGGTTCGCCCGGCGGCGGCCGGCGACGAAATCGAACACCACGAGGCCTCACACGGGGCCTGGTGTCGATGCGCCGGCCGTCGAAAAACTGGGCCAGGGCCGTGACGCCCCACCCGAGGAGACGCAAGTACTTCTTGTGGCCGAGCCGCATGGCCTCGACATCTACACCCTGCGAAATGCTTAAGAAATCATGGGTTAAGAAATTCACAGTCTCAGAACTTGAATAAAAACCCAACGTTTCTATTAACATCTGAAGATTTACATGGAAACGTTAAGAATAATCGAGACTCTGGCCGAAAACTTAGGTTTTCTTAAGCATCGCCTAAGGTGTATCTTAGGGATGGCATGACGATTTCGGCCATTCCCGGCAGCGAGGTCAGCCCACCGATTCCCAACGGCATCGGCGCGCTGCCCTCGCCGGTGGCCTCAGACCAGGGCAACTCTCACATCAGCCCCTACCTCACCCAGGCCCTGCACAGTGGCCCCTATGCGATCCCACAAATCCACACGAAGGCGCCTCGGGGCGTAACACCCTCGGGCACCCAGGGCCAGGCCGTCAACAAGGCCTCTGAAGTCGGTGTGCACACACATGTCGGAGGAGTGCACACCTGACAGAAGCCCCATCCTGCTCGCGACGCCTCGGGCCAGTACCACATCCTCAGACAGGCTCCATCGGTGTAAACATCACCTGTGATCCCGTGTGGGTCCCCATATTGTATGTGCCACCACCCAAAATTTTCACGAACCGTGAGAGGTGGGAAGCACGAACGACCGACAAGACAGTGGGACCAAAACATGGAGTCAGAAGCTTTTGTCAGAAAGCCGTACGCATATAGCATTCATGTGCAGGTCCCGCGTTCTGGCAAGATGCGGGCAGTCCCACAACATGTGGTATAGGTCGCACGGCTGGTGCCCGCACTTAGGGCAGGCGCCGTTGTCTCGGTAGCCACAGGCAGCCAGGCGAGCGGGCGTCCAGATGCCGCCGCCTAGCAGCGCTCGAAGGAGCCCTGCGTCCTTGTGGTTGGGAGCCCAAGATGTCCGAAGAGGTTCGATCTGATTCAACGGTTCTCCGGTAACACCACCAGGGGAACTACGATTGCCGTCGTCGTCATCGCCACAGTCGGAGGAGTCGGAGGGAGGTGAGTCGGGGATCTCGACTTGACTAAATATACGAAGTGCGCCTCCCCACACTCCACTCGGGGCCCTCTTTCTATAATTTGTCTGCCTGCCCTGCTTAGGCATCTGCTGCGCCAGCCAGGCGCAAGTTGCTCTCAACGCAGCGCTAAGTCGGTGTATTGTTTCTGCACTCAACGCTCTAGGCTGCCGCCTCTAGTTGGTCAAACTAAAAAAAGGACCGCAAAGGGCTTCACGACTCCTGCTCTCCCTCGACCCGCGCTGGTGCGGCCACGAACTTCTCGAGCTTCTCTGGATTGACCTCGAGCTATCGGAATCCCACCCACCCTCTGGGAGCAGGTGGTCTAACGAGTTCCTCCTTCTCTCTTCCAAGAATACCCCCTCTCCCTACCCTCTCCCCTGGACGCCCTACAAAAGACCTTGCGATACCACTGCAAAAAAGACCCTGCGAAGGCCCTGCAACGACCCTGCAACGACCCTGCAACGATCCTGCAAACACCCTGTAAACACCCTGCAAAGCTGCAAGGTTTCGTTTTCTATATTCCCGTCTTCCTCCTCGGGGAGGGGTTTCAAAACACCCCCTCCCCCAGGCGACCGGCAGCCAACCAAGACAAATGCCGACCCCACATCCCACCCCAGCCTTGTCAAAAAACAATACGAAGCACACTTCAGAGGGCCTCACGAATACTTTGCATTGTTTTTTGGCCAGGGCGGCGGGGGTGCCCTCATGTCGCCGGCTTAGCAAATGACCACAACGCCTGTCAAAAAACCATACGACATGCACGTCGCGACAAATCTGCACTATGCGCGGCCACCCCTCGACCACTGCCCATGAGTGTTTGACACGGACCGCGGGGGTGCTGGCATATCGCATGCTGTGCGCACACCCAAAGGACACCATGATGGCCGTCCCGCCGCGATCGTGCACTGGTTTTCGAAAGATGGTGGTGGCCGACATCTTTCCCGATGTGTGTTGTCACGTGCGCGGGCGCACCTGGCACACTCTGCGCGTGCCCCAGACGTGGCGCACTTGGCGCGGCTGGACCACGCGGCACAGATGGCGCACGTGGGGCACGTGGCGCATTTGGCGCGCGAATCGTGCCTGTCACGCATGGAGCGCCTGGTACGCGTGGCGCACCTCGCCCAATCGCGCACATGGCCCATCCGTAGACGACCGCTGACCATGGTGAGGCCCGGGTGCTACTTATGTGGTGGGAGGGCGGGTGGGAGTGAGCGAAACAGCTGGCATTGACCTCTCCCCATACACCCCCCTATGGGTTTGGACGGAGCTTTCCGCGAGGCGTTGGAGCGCCCAAGATGGACTCGACGAGGAACCCAGAAACACTGATATGACCGAGGTGTTGGCCACATGTTGGCCTCCTGGGGAGGGGGGCTCCTGGGGGGGGGCTGACCAGAGGCCCCCCTCCTTTGATCGATTTCCTGCAGGATGGCCCTGGGATGGTCCCCCAGTCTTCCAAGGGTGCCCCGAGACGGCCCCGACCAGAGCCCAGGCCGTCCCAAGAAGCCACCAAGAGGCCCCGATGCCCCAAAGAGTCTCCCAGAAGACCCCCAGGAGGCCCCAAGAGGCTCCCCCGATGCATCCAAAATGCCCCAAGAGGCCTCGGCGAGAAAGCCAACATCATGAATTTCACGATGGCCCCAAGATGACATACGAGGCTCCCAGCAGAGGCCAAAGAGGGCCCCAAAAAAGCGCCCAGGAGGCACCAACGGACCCCCGAGAGGCCCCAACTATTTGTCTCATGCCAACGCTATCCGAGAGCACAGCGCAACCCAGTAGCGAAGCTGCTCACGCCACCTACAGTACACAAGACCGGCGTTATCAAGCTCAGTGAGTCACCGTGCAAACTGGCACGCTCAAGTGTCCAAAAAGAATTGAATATCTTTGGCTACCCCGCAGCTGCGGATAAGAGAGAGGGTGTTTGGCGGCGCTCTTAGAAGCCACGACGCGCTCGCTGCTAGCGGGATTTGAACCGAAACCGCTATGGACACACCGCCCCTCTTCGGTGAGCCCTCCAAGCGTGCCACCGTGGCCCCCCAGCGTGGCCTCCCAGCGTGGCCTCCAAGCGTGGCCTCCCAGCGCGGCCTCCCAGCGTGGCCTCCAAGCGTGGCCTCCCAGCGTGGCCTCCCAGCGTGAACCCCAAGTGTGGCCTCCCAGCGTGGACTCCCAGCGTGGCCTCCTAGCGTGGCCGCCAGAGAGATGACCCCAAGACGGACGAACGCGAGCAGGGACAGAGTAAGATCGCTCGGGCACCCTCTCTCTGGTTTCCGCTGTGCGTGAAAATGCAAGGACAGTGTAACTCGTGGATAGCAGCAGCAGCAGGGAGAAAAAAGCAGGCAGCAGGGCGGAAAAAGGGAGAAGCAAGAGCAGCACAGAGAGAGGCAGGAAAGCGAGCGAGAGAAGAGGCGGCAGAGCAAAAAGGAAGGAGAGCACGGCAAGCAGCGCGCAGCAGCAGGGGGACGGAAGGCAGGGGGACTGCAGGCCAAGCGGAACACTGACCTGGTATCAAGACAGACGGGTCACCTGCCCTGCAGGTAGTCCACTGCATCCAAAGGTGACGCGAGCCATCAAAACCAATTGACAGCCTAAGAGGACGTGCCCGGCAGACCCGCCCCCAGGCCCGGGTGGCACAAAACAGTGCTCAAGAACTGGGTGCACTGCACGATCCCGACATGGTGAACGATACCGTTGTGGTGGACGTGGACGTGCTCCTTCCCCCAATTGATAGCGACGCGGGGCAGGCCCCGTCCCATAAGAAACGCGCAGAATTGCAGTGCAGCCGTCGCCTTGATGAAAGTGGTCGTACTGCTCACCGTTTTGCTGGTGGGTACCAGGCCAGAGCACGAGTCTGGAAGGCAGAAGACCGACATGATGCTCTACTCCGTCGTGGTGGACACGGAAATGCTTCCTTGCGAAATGATGGATAACGACGCGAGCTGATCGTGAGCACCTTCCGACAGTCGGCGCCCGTGCCATGAAACCTGCACGGGGAATCTCGGTCGCACAGCGAGACCACTCCATAGCGGATGAGCCGGCGGGCCCGTCGGGCCAGGCCGTATGCATGAGAGAGCGCGCCCGTCGCACACTCCGAAAGAGGGGGGCGCCCCCCCTATCTACACCCCCCCCCTGGACCTCCCCCGCCCCAAGCACCCCCACCCCCTCCCCTGCTTTTTGTTCCGCCGCCCCTCGGAAGCTACCCCCCCCCCATCCCCCCTGTCGCGCCCGGGAAGCTAGCCCCCCTCCCCCCTGTTCAAAGGGCGGGGGGGGGGGGGGGGGGGGGGGGGGATTGGCTGCCCCCCCCCCTCGGGGGTTGCTAGAAGTACCCCTGGCCCAAGGTACCCCCAGGATTCTCAGGGTGGCCCAGGCGGCCTCCAGGGCACCCCTCACGAGGCCCAGAGGGCCCCAGGGGCTCCAAAACGGAGCGAGAAGCTGGGGGCACCTTGGGCCACGGGCACTTCTGGCAACACACCCCCCCCCCCTTTGCGCCCCCTCTGCCGGAAGCCCTCCCCTCGTTGCCAGAGAAGAGCATCAGTGAGGGGGGGAGGGGCAGAGCGGAGGGGAGGGCACGGAGAGAGAGAGAGAGCGGGAGACAGTGGAGAGAGAGAGAGAGATAAATAAAACAACGAACAAACTACACCAGGAAAAAAACAAATCAGTGGATGGTTTTCGCTGGGGAGATCAACCAAGAACCCGGGAGCCCGGGAACCCAGAACCCACCGAAATCGGCCCGGAACCAGTAAGCGGGAACCCGGGAACCCGGAATCGGGAACCCGGGAACCCAAGCTGCTACCAAAATCGGCGGGAAACTTTCGCCAAATCTTTCAACTTCCGCTAGGACCCCGTCAGTGCAAGCACTGATTGGGGAGCAAAAACCAGCACACCCACCCCCCGCCCATCCACCCCACCCCAAAACGGAGGTCTCCGGGCGACTCCGCGGGTGGACCGCAGAGGCCCTCGAAGGCCCCCCGGTGGCCTTCCCTGGGTCCTCGAGGGCCCTCGAAGGCCCTCCGAAGGACCTCGGCGGGCGACAAGGTTGCGCGCGGCGGCGGAGCGCGCTTCTTGAAGGTGTCCCTGCCGTAGGTGGGCGTGGGCGCCTGCGCTCGCAGGGCAGGTCGTGCACGCGGGGCCCGGGGGCAGGGAGGGAGCAGAACGTGGCGGGCAGGGCAGGCCCTCGTGCTCCCCGTCTGTCTCTCACGAGATTGTCACCACCGCCATCACCATCCTCCTCCTCCTGCTCCTGCTCCTGCTCCTCCTCCTCCTCCTCCTCCTCCTCCTCCTCCTCCTCCTCCTCCTCCTCCTCCTCCTCCTCCTCCTCCTGGTCCCGGCCCGAGCACACGGGAGGCGGCATACAGAAGCTTCGTAGCCCTGAGAAGCTGCGTTTCCAGGCTGGCCTTGCCCTGGCCCGAGATGGGGTGCAGCTTACAGACTAGCTTGGCGGCCTGGTCGGCCTGGTCATTAAGCCAGACATGCCAGTCTGCCTCCGAAGGAGAGCAGGACGGGACCTCGACGTGGGCCTTTTGCTTACTGAGCGCACTGTAGGCCCCGTCCTGACGGGAGAGCCCCCTCCAGAGACCCCCCACACGCCCCCGAGGACTTACCCCAAACTCGGCCCCGGAGCGAACGCGAACAACCGAGAGAACGGCACTGCAATCACCTATGTGAGGGGCACGATCCGTCGCTGGAGATGGTCCCTTGGTCGAAAGCGAACGAAAAGAGAAAGAGAAGGAAGAGGAAGAGGACGACGAAAAAGAGGCCAGGACCAATGAAGACGGGGAAGAGGAGGAAGAAGAGTAACTCAAGGAGGAGGGGCAACAACGGACGAGCAAAACGTGGACCCCAGAGAAGACAAAAGGCAAGCTAGAGCGGAAAAAAGGAGGGAGAGTGTGAGGGTGAGGAGGAGGGCGGCAGTACGATGAGGAGGACGAGAGGGATGCCAACAGCGGAGAGAAAACAAATCAGGCGAAAACGAGAGGCAGGAGTGGAAAGCGTGGCGGGATGGAGAGGGAGGGGGGAGGAAGGGCGCACGAAGAGTACGAGCTGTAGAAGGATAGAAGGCCAAAATGAGCGGTGAGTGATAAGGGGAAGGCCTTTGTGCTGATGTTGACGCAGTATGCTGAAATCAAAGCGCAGTGCGCGCATGAGGCAAACGAAGACAGCCTCATATAAACTGACTGTGATCTGGGCCTCATAACCTATTCGACCAGACCCCCTTCACACATGATCTAGAGAAAAGTTGCTAAAGTTTGCCCAGGATACGTTCCATGTGTCTGCCCGAGTCGAGATCCAGGTAGATCGACCGTCGGCACTTCCGAAGGCCCGGGCGCACAGGATTCGAATCCCCGCCGAGAGGAGACGAAGGCGCCAACGCGGTTGCGCGCTGTGGACGCGGGGGCTGATGAGGGTACAGTACTCTGGAAAGCTCTGGTGGAACCCGTTCCGACGCCACGCTCTGCGAGCGGTGCGCTTGGCCTGCGGGCTTCCAGCGGGCCAAGCCTTCGACCACACGCCCGCCAAAGGCGGGCCCCTGGGTGCTCGGGGGGCCGGGGGCGGGGGGCCGTGATCAGAGTCATCCGTCAATTTAGGGCGACGATATCTACACATATCCACTGCTCCTGGCCAGGCCCATCCTGGGCCCAGGAGCGGTGTATATGCCTCCCTGGCCAAGCCAGGAGGGCGTATACACAGCTCTTGGGCCCAGGATTGGCCTGGCCAGGAGCAGTGGATATGTATAGATATCGTCGCCCTACAATTGACGTCCCCCCCTGGAAGCCATGAAGCCAATGCCGCCCGATGCGGCGGCGGCCGCAGGACTCGTCGCTTGCCCAGTCGCTTCAATCAGAATGCGGGGGCCAAACGATCATTCTTTGTCCCGGGGCGCGTGGCTGAAGTGGGGCTATGCGGTACGATGTGTTGCTGTTGTTGTTGTTGTTGATGTTGGTACTGTTGTTGTTGTTGTTGTTGTTGTTCCTGACGTTGTTGTCGTTATGATTAATGTTCCTGGCGTTGTTGTCGTTATGATTGTTGCTGCGTTGCTGTCGTCGTTGTCCTCACCCGCGACCCGCCCGCGACCCGCCCCACGACCCACCCCGCGACCCACCCCGCGACCCACCCCGCGACCCACCTGGCGACCAACCCGCGACCCACCTTTAGTGGCTTAACAGAATCGACGCCTGCTGCGGGCTCCTTGCATAGTTCATTTGTCAGGAGTAGGCGCCTTCGGCGGGCTTCTTCAGAGCCTGGCAGACTACTGATGTCCCCGCCGCCCCCTCACTCTCATCGGCACTTATCCCTGCGCCTGCGAGGGGCAACTTCGGGGGGATCACCTCGAGGTGGGAAACATTGAGCTGGAATTGGCGATACATCGCCGATAGATCCGCGACGAGCCCCCGACAGCGACTACGTACGCTCATGGGCGGTGAGCCTGCGAAATCCGTATATCGGCGATCAGTGGGCGGTTCGGGGGTCGATGCATCCTCGCTGCGTCCCCCTGAGCCTATCCCCCCAAACGTTGCCCCGCGGTCTTCGGCTCAAAACTCGGCTCCCCAACGGCCGTTCGGGACGACCGGGCACCCCGAGAACGGCCTCGGCAAAGCTGAGCCGCAGGAGAACACCCCGAGGCTGGAAAACCGCCGAGAGCCGACGAATACCGCCCGAAAGACTTGAACCCCAAACCCCTGGGCCTATCCCTCCTCTTCCTCTTCCTCTTCCTCCTCCTCCTCCTCCTCCTCCTCCTCCTCCTCCTTCTCCTCCTCCGTGACGGGCGACCTGGCCTCCGAAAGGCCCCTGCCACCGATGACCCGCGCCCGCCGCACCCCGAGGCGCCGGGAAGATGAGCTTGTCGATGAAGGTGGTCGACATGCCTCTGCGCCACTGGAGGGAGGCGCCTTCGCCTCTTCCTCTTCCTCCTCCTCCTGCTCCTCCTCCTCATACTCCTCCTCATCCTCCTCCTCATCATCAGCAGCATCATCAGCATCATGATCATCAGCATCACCAGTATCATCATCGTCATCAGCAGCACAGTAATCTTCATGCTCATGGTCAGCATCCTCCTCCTCTGACTCCCCCTCATCATCATCATCATCATCATCATCATCATCATCATCATCATCAGCATCATCATCATCATCATCATCATCATCATCATCATCATCATCATCATCATCATCATCATCATCATCATCATCAGCATCAGCATCAGCATCAGCATCAGCATCATCATCATCATCATCAGCAGCAGCAGCAGCAACATCGTCATCATCATCATCATCATCACAGCATCATCATCAGCATCATCAGCATCATCATCATCAGCATCATCGTCATCATCATCATCATCTCATCATCATCATATCATCATCATTATCATCATCAGCATCAGCATCAGCATCATCAGCATCAGCATCATTATCATCAGCATCGTCATCATCATCAGAGCCATCATCATCATCATCAGCATCATCAGCTTCATCATCATCAGCATCATCAGCATCATCAGCAGTTTCACTACCATCACCACCATCACCACCATCATCAACATCAGCATAATCAGCAGCAGCATCATCATGACCATGGCCATTAGCAGCATCATCAGCATCAGCATAATCAGCACCACAACCATCGTCAGCAGCATCATCCTCCTCCGCATCATCATCATCATCATCATCATCATCATCATCATCATCATCATCATCATCATTATCACCAGAATCGTCAACCTCAGTTTCCGTATCAGCATCAGTATCCGCAACAGCACGTGAATGGTCATCCTCACCACGATCATCATCATCATCATCATCATCATCAGCATCACCATCATCATCATCATCATCATCATCATCGTCACCAGCATCATCATCAGCATCATCATCAATATCAGCATCATCATCAGCATCGTCATCAACATCATAACCAATCACAGTATCATCATCACCATCATCGTCATCATCAGCAGCATCATCGTTACCATTACCATCATCGTCATCATCGTCATCATCATAATTATCACAATCATCATCATCATCAGCATCACCGCCACCACCATCACCACCAACATCACCATCGTCATCATCAACACCACCATCATCATCAGCAGCACTAGCATCATCATCGTCACGACCACCAAAACGATCATCAACATCATCATCATCATCATCATCATCATCAGCAGCAGCAGCAGCAGCATCAACATCATCATCAGCTGCATCATTTACATGATCGTCATGACCGTCATCCTCACATCATCAATCTCATCATCACCACCATCATCAGCAGCATCATCATTGTCATCAGCGCCATGATCATCATGATAATTATCATCAGCATCAGCAGCCTCATCATCCCTCCGCCGCCCCCTCCGCCTCCTCATATTTCTCCTACTCGTCCTCATCCTCCTCCTGCGCCCGTCTCCCCTCTCCCTCTTCCACCATGCCAGCTACGTGCTACAATCAGAGGCGCCGCACAAGAAACAAAACCATTTGTTTGCCCAAAGGGCCCCTGGGATCTCGGGGAAGCACTGGAGGAGCACACATGGTAGGCCCTAAGAAAGAGCGAGCCCCTGTCGGACCCGAACTCTCATACCAAGTTCAGCGTTTTGGTTGTGGTCGTCGAAACAGGTGATCTAAGCAGGGGGAGGAAGAAGAATCAACTGTCAAACTTGATTGCACTCTTAGGCTGGATCGAACCACGAAATCAGATCGAGTCGGGAACGCATCGGTTCGCGCTTGAAGCGGCGCGGCATCGGATCGCGGTCGCATCGTTTGGCATCCTGGACCAGGCTCGGTCCCGCCCGGCTGGAGATGGAATCGGTCCGCGCTGGATCGGACAGGATCGAAATCGAAATCAAAGGTTGGGCATCGGATCAGCTCGACACGGGCTGTATCCAGCCCTGGACGGTCGAAGCAGGGTGAGACATACACAGTGCGGTCGGATCATAAGGACGCGCGGTAACAACGAAAGTCCCCTGGAGGGCGCGAAGTGAAGCCGAAGCTCGAAGCCCATGGGCGCTCTAGCGCGGATTTCGACGCGAATCCAGCCGCGGGAACGAGGGAAGGGCAGCGGTATCGATTCCTCCCCCCTCTCTGAATCCTTACCATCGTGCGTAACTGCAGAAACTCCCCCACGCAGGCACACTTCGCCACGATCCTTGACTCGCTGGCGGTCGGCCTGTCTTTCACCCTGCCCGCCCACCTGCTCCATCCCGCCGGACCTGGCCTCCTGCCTGCGCGCTCGCCGTCGTCTGCCTCCTTCTCGCTCCTCTTCTTCCACTTCGCCGCCGCGCAGCACAAAAATGCCCGGAGCAGGCGGCGCCGGCGCGAGAGGTCCCGGGATGTCTTGAGCCATCTTGCGCCTCTTCCCTCCTCAAGCCTGCGCGCGTCCGTGGCCAGGCTGCGCGCGTGCACAACAAACGCAATGAACCGCAAATATTTCGCCCCGCGGTCGTGCCGCAGCATATCGCGCGCGCCGCGGCGCCGCTGGCTCGTCGGGCCGACCCGCGATTTGCGCGCGACAGGGCATTTGCAAAGGCGGGAGTGAGGACGTGGCACTCGTCGAGGCGAGCGGTCGGCATGCCTCTGCGCGAGGAAGGAAGGCAACGAGGAGGGTCAGCACCCCGAGGCTTCGTTCCAGCAGGCAGCCTTGTCCCCCTCCTCCTGTTCCTCTTTCTCCCCCTCCTCCTCCTCCCCCTCCTCCTCCTCCTCCTCTTCCTCCTGCTCCTGCTCCTCCTCCTCCTCCTCCTCCTCCTCCTCCTCCTCCTCCTCCTCCTCCTCCTCCTCCTCCTCCTCCTCCTCCTCCTCCTCCTCCTCCTCCTCCTCCTCCTCCTCCTCCTCCTCCTCCTCCTCCTCCTCCTCCTCCTCCTCCTCCTCCTCCTCCTCCTCCTCCTCCTCCTCCTCCTCCTCCTCCTCCTCCTCTCCTCCTCCTAGCCTTTCTGCTCTCAGGTTTTGAGAGTTGCGGACGCGTACTTCAGAGAGGCGCCGCGTTCGCGAGCCAAGCTTTCCCCTGTCCACTGCTTTCGCTGTCGTGGATGGGGCCCGATGTGCTTCCAGGGCCGCATCTCCCCCTCTGGGGATGTGGCAAGTGCGGGGCATTTGACAACTGGGCAAGCAGGGTCAAGTGCCGTGGATGTGGAAATTCCTGCCCCCAACGCGTGCTCGTGGCGGCCCAAGCTGCAGCCAACCGCGCCAAGGGAGGTGGAAAGGGGAGCCCAGCTGCTGCCAATGGAGGGAAGGGTCGTTGGGCCAATGGCCCGCCTGGTGGTCCAGGTGACGCCCAGGCCAAGACCATCCAAGCCATGCAGAAGCAGTTGGACGCCCTGCTCAAGGACAAGGAGAAGGACAACAAGCAGCAAGTTCAGTCTGCCCCTCCAGGCAGTGGCGGCGGCAGCGGCAACGGTGGCCCGTCCTTCAAGGAGGTCATCAACTTCCTGCAGGCCAAGGGCATCCAGGGCGAGCTGGTGGCCTCTGTCACAGCTGCGCAGCAGCGTGAAGTCGCCGAGCACCCGCCCTCCGTGGTCACGGCTCGCTGGCGGGTCGAGAACCTGCGGAAGAAGAACGAGAAGTTCGAGCAGCAGCTACGCAAGCTTCAAGAGCGTCGAGCTGCCCTCGATGAGGAAGAGGCAGCCATCAAGGCCTCTGTGGAGTCGCTTCGCCGAGACCTGTCACAAGCTGAAGGTGTCTATGCCAAGGTGTCGGCCACTGACCTCGGGGACTTGGTCAAGATCACCGAGGCCGCCTTGGACGAGTCGCTCCACGAAGACGCCGAGGTCAGGGCAGCCCTGGCCGTGCTGGACAAGCGCCAGAAGGAAGCGGTGGCCGCTCGAGGTGCTCCTGCTCAGCATCCTGGCGGTCCAGGCGGCAACGCCCTCCTGGCGGCGATGCAGCTTCAGGAGCTCGCAGTGCCGAAGGGGCGCGAGGAGGTGAAGGCATCCCAGCAGCTGATGGAGATGGAGATGACATCGACATGGAGTTGCTGGGCCAAGACGACATCGACATCGAGGCGCGTACAGAAGACCTCAGGAAGGCCGCCGAGGAGCTCAGGCAAGCTTCCCCAGGAGAAGCTCAGGATGCCGCCAAGCGCAAGTACGCCCAGGCTGCCGCAGCCTTGGGGATCAAACGTGCGCGGAGGCTTTGACGACCTCGAGCGCTTCTGGGACCACAACGTCGTGGACGTGGACTGGTCAGAGGAGATCGGCTTCGCGGTGCCGTCGCTGCTCCCGCGGCCTGCGCAGGCCCTCTCGGGGGTTTTGGCTGAGCCGATCTGGCGTCGTGGGGGCTTGGCCCAGGCCGGCGCTGGAGAAGCTCTTGACCTCCAGGCTTGGCCTGCGCTGGGGCTGCACGTGGCTCGGCCACGACGGGGCCTCGGCCCGAAGGGCAGGGGGGCAGGGGATTCAGCCCCCGTTCGTCGAACCCCCCTGCCCGCATGCACGGGGAGTTCGAGTGCCTGCAGCGGCCCCTCGGCGTCATCGGTATTGCAAGTTCCTGCAGAGGCTCCCCAACTGGCCCGCTCCTCGGGGTTGGGGACACGGGCAGCTCAGAGGGCGTCGCCATCTTCGGCAGCGGGGTCGGCTTCTTCGGCTGCGACGGCTTGTTCTTCGCGTGGCGTTAGGACGCTACAGTCGTCGCCACCTGCCCTTCCCACCCCCAGGGCACCCTTTCCACAGGAGGCGGGGGGCTCAGCGCGTGGGGAGGGGGGGCAGGATGTTTTGCTGGCGCAGCTTCCAGACGCAGAAGTTAGATTGGCTGGCAGTGTGCGTGGCCACCCTCGTCCCCAAGTGGAGCCCGATGCGGATTCGAAAATACTTCGGTTGAAATCCGACGGGAGGGCGGAAGTACCTCCCGCTCGTAATCTTCTTGCGGACGATCGTGACTCTGGTGTAGCGCGGGGATCTGCTGACTTGTGCGCTTTTGGAGCCAATGTCAACAGCTGGTCTACGGCAGACACTGTAGTGAACTGGGTCCGAGATCAAGCAGACGTCGGAGGGTCTGGGGCGGCTTCTTGGGGTTTGGTCCAAAGCAAGTTCCAGGTGGTCACGCTCCAGGAGACAAGGTTGAAGTCCCCCGACAAGATCATTTCGGCCCAGAGTTGGGCCCGCAGGAATGGGTACCAGGTGTCCCTCGGGAAGGCCCTCAGCACTGGCGACGGGCCCCTGCAAAGCTCTGGAGGAGTCGGTATTTTGGTCGCTGGGGAGATTGCTTCGAGGCCCTTGGATCTTCCAGGATTGGGCAGGTTCGACGGGAGGATCGTAGGTCGGGTCATCAATGCGGGGTTCGACCAGGGCCATGAGATCTACAGTGTCTATCTCGTCAACGACATAGGCGTGACGGGCGAGAATCTAGAGATTTTGGAAGTTTTGGGAGCGCTTCTGTTGTGCAGTAAGCGTCCGTGGGTTGTGCAAGGTGATTGGGATTTCACGCCCGCGGCTCTCCAGCTATCAGGTTGGATACAGCATGTGCACGGTGTGCTAGCCGCTACTGGCCAGGCAACCTGCTCGGCCTGCGCTCCTAGGACTGCCATGGGAGAAGATAAGGAGGAGGAGGAGCTGACGGAGCATGACGGAGGAGGAAGGGAGCTTGACTACTTCGTCGTGTCATCGGCTATCAGTTCATGCATCAAAGATGTCCAGGCTATCCGAGGAGCGCCGCTTTTTCCCCATTGCCCTGTGCTGCTTCGGTTGGGGAACCTCTGCCAGACGGCTGTGGTCCAGCAGCAGACGCGTTTCAAGCCGTTCAGCACCGCGCTCATGGGGCCGCTGCCGCAGGAAAGGGACATCCAATGGAGCGACCCTCTAGACTCAGATTTGGACTCGCTAGCTCGGGAGTGGTTCGGGGAAGCCGAAGCGCGCCTGGTTGAAATTCATGGGATAAGTGATCTGAAAGGGTACGTTGGTCGCTCCGCTGGGCCCCAGTCTCGGAAAGTTCCCTTAGCTGCGCTGCTAGAGCGAGATCACCGTCGGCGTTTTTCGAAGCAGACTGTCTGCTGGATCTCGTTCGAGGCCCTGCTCAAGAAGGCAAAAGCTATCAGTGCTGGGAACCCAGGCGCCAAGGGGAGAGCTCTTTTGGGATCCTGGAAGCTTAAGCTGTTCGACATTTTGGAGGACCTCCAGCTGACTGAAGAGGGGCCCACCAAGGCCCAGCTGCACACCATCGTTATGGCGGCATCGGGTGAAGGATCTTGGAACGACGACGTCAATGGGGCCATCTGCAAAGAGTGCACTCGTCGCCAGAGGCTGGACGCGGCTTCGCTGCTGGCAAAGTGGAAGGAATGGGCCAAGAGCGCCGTCTCTGGAGGTGGTAAAGCGGCTCATGCCTTCTCCAAGCAACAGGTCTCGTGTGTTTTTTCGCGAGGTATGTCAGATGATCCTCGGCTTCCAGTGGCTGGTCAGGCCGCAGTGCAAGAGCTTGTCGATGCGTGGCATCCGATGTGGTTTCGAGCTGGCCGCGGGCCCGCACCGAGCTCCTGGGAAGCTCCTGCCGACGAGCCTGCCCTTTCCCCGCTCAGACTGGAGGATTTACACCGAGCTTGCAGGATGTACGGGCCCGCGGCGGGCCTAGGCTGGGATGGATTTCACCCGAGGTGGGTATTGCAGCTGCCCGAAAGTTACCAGTTTCGGCTTCTGGAGATTTTGACGCTCTTCGAGGTTGACCCTGGGGCCTTCTTGATGTTCCTGACCAATGTGGTTTTCTTGGACAAACCGACGGGAGGGGTCAGGCCGATCGGATTGCTCTGCCTTTTCATGAAGCTCTGGAGCCGTTTGAGGCAGCCGCATTGCCGCTCATGGGAAAAGTCCCACGTGTGCGAGTTTGTCTGGGGCTCTGGGCCCGACACTACGTGCGAGAGGGCTGGATGGGTCCACAACTTGCTCGGGGCTCATTGTCGTAAAGCAGGTTTCGAATCAGCGTCGGCTCTCTTGGACTTGGCTAAGTTCTATGAGAATGTTAACCACGGGGACCTACTGATTGCAGCTAAACGGTTTGGCTGCCCAGTTAGGCGGGTCAAAGCTTACTGTACCATCTATGCAGGCTACCGTGTGCTTCTTTACGGGGGAGCTTCGTCGGCCGTCGTCGAATCGAACGGGGCGATCGTTGCTGGGTGCTCGGGGGCCACGGCTTTCGCCAAGATGTTGCTACTAGGACCGCTCTTGGAGGCCCGTGAGAGCAGGAACTTGTTGTATGTGCGCAATGTGGTGGACGACATCACTGTTCAGTGTTGCGGGCCCAAGCTTCAGGTGGCGGCCCAACTGGCTGGTGGAGTAGAGCCTCTGATCAAGAGCTTCCAGCAGCTGCAGCTTCCTGTGGCGTTTAAGAAGTGTGCCTACCTTTGCTCGAAGGAGGTTGAGGCGCACCTGTCCAAGGCCTGGTCCCTTCCCACCTCTTGCCGCACCGACACGGCGCGGAATCTTGGGACCAACGCTACCTTGGGAGGCCTCCGCAGGATTGGAATTCAAAACTCAAGGTTTGCAGGTGCATCGCGCAGGGCCAGGAGGCTCAAGATATTGCAAGGAGCTGGAGCCGACATCGGTATGGTTCACAGGATGGGGCCCGTGGCATCGGCCCTCTGGGGATCCTCGGTCTCTGGGGTGGCCCCCACAAAAATGGCTGGGCTCCGTATTGGTGCTGCTAGTTCCCTAGGCAGGCTCCCTAAAGGTGCTTCGGTTGGGCTCAGGATGTACACGTACGGGCTCGGGGCCAAGGTAGACCCTCTGGTGGTTTACGTGGGGCACGTTCTTTTCATGTGGGCTACTGCAGTTTGGGAAGCTGTCCCTCACGTTCAGGTGTTGGCCAATACCATGAGGGTCTCGATCGCCAAGTTTCAGAATTCAGCTCAGCCCTGGAGGTCTTCCCCCAGCGACGTCGCGCTTTTAACGTTGCGGGGCATAGGCTGGGACTTTGTAGACCAGCACACCATCAAAGATGACTTGAATGTGGTGCATGACTTGTTCAGGCTCTCCCCGATGCAGGTCAGGACTATGATCAGGCAAGGTGCAGTGCGAGCGTCAGATAGACATGCCCTTCACTTGCAGAATGGCCTTGATGGGCCACCTGTGTACCCTATCTTCTGGGCTGGTATTTCCAGGTTGTTCAGGGAGAAGTCTGAAGCCTGGGGGAAGCACCATCAGAGATGTTTAAGAGGTTTGGTCTCGGGAGTTCATTGGCCCCAAGCCCGACTTCATGCTCGCAACCTTCACGATGATGATCAGTGTCAAGTGTGCAAGGGGGGCCCAGGTACGTTGTGGCACCGTCAGTACGAGTGCCCTGCGCATGAAGTCCTGCGGCGAGACCATGCGAGTGTTCACTTGTGTAGGTGTGCGCAGAGAGTGAAGCAGTTCGGGCCGCTGATGGCGGAGAGGTTCGCGAGGTGCATCTTTCCTCACCCTCGCTCGCTCTTCGACGTAGAGGAGCCCACGCAAGCTGTTCACTGGCACGAGAGGCCCGAGACGGGGCTATTGACGGGGTTGCTCTTCCTGGACGGGTCGGCTAAATACATGGGCCTCGATGGGCTCACTCGGGCTGGTTGGAGTATCGTGTCGGTCGACAGGTTTGGGGAGTTGATCTCGGCGGCCTACGGTCCAGTTCCTCTGAGTGCGGCCCCGCAGCAAACTAGTAAAGACGGGGAAGACTATGCTGTATATATGCTTACGCAAGTAGGTCTTCCCCCGTTTCAATGCTATATCGATTGCCAGAGCACTCTGGATTCGCTGGCTCGGGGCCCTGGGTTCGCGGAGGGCCCTGGAGCCCCCCGTGGTCATCTGTGGGGCCCCGTGTGGAGCTCGTTTACTCTCAGCGATTTCGAGTGTTACAAGACGCTCGGCCACGCCACTGCGGCCGACGTCGATGCTGGCAGAAGCAGTGTTTGGGAAAGACGGGCCAATGGGCTCGCAGATAAGTTCGCTAAATTAGGAGCTGAGTGTCACGGGGTCAGCGACGATGAGGCCAGCCTGTACAGAGGCCTCAGGTGCCTCGCCCGCGAGGCCTGCAGGTGGGCTGGATCGGTCGAGGTGCTGTTGTCCAATGGGCCCCGTGACTCAACGGGCCTTGTGCCCAGGTCGACAGGCAGCGATGGCCAGCGGCAGCACTCACAAGACGATGATGCCCACGGCCAGGCCCTGGCCGACGATCAAAGGGAGGTGGGAGGTTCTTCGGACTTGGGGGAGGAGTGGCGGTCATTCTCTCGGCAAGTTTTTCGGGCCAACGGTCATGCGTTTTTGGCCTGCCCTGTCTTGGAACCTCCTGGGAACCCCAGGGGTAGGATCCAGTTTTGTTGTCGGTGTGGATCGTTTTTCTCTGGGGCTCCCAATGTTGGAGCTAAAGGCCTGTGCAGGCCCAAATCCACGACGGGCGGAATTAATGACCAGCTGAGAAGGATTCGGCAGGGCAAGTTTCCCTCGTACAAGAAGGACCTGAAGAATTTAACTCTGGGGGCTCACGTGAGCCTTAGCCTCGCCGAGCGGAGGGTCTTGGCTCAGACGCTGGAAGAGGATGGCCAGGCCCCCCAGGGAGTTTCAGGTCCCGCAACTGTCGGCTCCGCGGTGGGCTTCGCCCCGCGAGAGCAGGTTTTGGATTCGTTCGGCCTTGCTGAGTCGGATTTACCCTGGGTCAAGGACCTAGGCGCCGCCTCCCTCCGAGCCTCGAACTGCGGTTTCGAGTCAGACTCGGAGGCTTCCGATTTCGGCTGAACGTGGTGGTGATCTGGCTTCAGGCCCGTCCCCAACAAAAAAAAACTCCTCCTCCTCCTCCTCCTCCTCCTCCTCCTCCTCCTCCTCCTCCTCCTCCTCCTCCTCCTCCTCCCCCTCATCCTCCCACCTCCCCTCCTCCCTCCTCCCTCCTCCCCCCTCCCCCTCCCCACTCCCCCCCCTCCTCCTCCTCCTCCTCCTCCTCCTCCTCCTCCTCCTCCCTCCTCCTCCTCCTCCTCCTCCTCCTCCTCCTCCTCCTCCTCCTCCTCCTCCTCCTCCTCCTCCTCCTCCTCCTCCTCCTCCTCCTCCTCCTCCTCCTCCCCCCCTTCTCCGCCTACTGATCCACTCCCTCCATCTACACCCACACCTTCTCCTGCTCCTCCTCCTCCTCATCCTCCTCCTCCTCCTCCTCTCTCCTCCTACCTCTCCTTCTCCTCCTCCTCCTCCTCCTCCTCCTCCTCCTCCTCCTCCTCCTCCTCTCCTCTTCTAGATCATGGTCACAACCACCTACAACCACCACCACCACCACCACCACCACCACCCACCACCACACCATCACCATCACCATCACCATCACCATCACCATCACCATCACATCACCATGATCATCATCATCATCATCATCATCATCATCATCATCATCATCATCATCTCATCATCATCATCATCATCATCATCATCATCACCCCATCACCATCACCATCACCATCATCACCCTCACCCATCATCATCATCATCACATCATCATCATCAGCATCATCATCATCATCATCATCATCATCATCATCATCATCGTCATCATCATCATCCATCACCATCACCATCATCATCATCAGCATCAGCATCATCATCATCATCATCAGCATGATCATCATCATCATCATGATCAGCATCATCATCAGCATCAGCATCAGCATCATTATCATCATCACCATCATCATCATCATCGTCGTCGTCATCATCATCATCATCATCACCACCACCACCACCACCACCACCATCATCATCATCATCATCATCATCATCATCATCATCATCATCATCATCATCATCAACAACAACAACAACAACAACAACAACAACAACAACAACAACAACATCATCAGCATCATCATCATCATCATCATCATCATCACCGTAATCATCATCATCATCATCAGCATCACCATCATCATCACCATCATCAGCATCAGCATCATCACCATTAGCATCAGTCTCAAAATCATCCTCCTCAGCATAATCATCATCATTATCATCATCAGCATCATCATCATCACCATCAGCATCAGCATAAGCATCATCATCAGCATAAATATCATCATAATCTTCAACATCATCATCAGCAGCATCATCGTCACCAGCAGCAAAGTCATCTTCATAACTATGATCAGCACCATCCTCCTCCTCAGCATCAGCATCAGCATCAGCACCAGCATCAGCATCATCATCATCATCAGCATCACCAGCATCAGCAATACGCATCATCAGCAGCAGCAGCATCAGCATCATCATCATCAGCATCATCACCAGCATCGTCGGTGGCAGCAGCAAGAGCAGCAGCATCATCATCAGCCTCATCCGAATCATCAACATCAGCAGTATCATCATCAGCATCATCATCATCAAGATCGCCCTCATCATCATCATCATCATCATCATCAGTACCATCAGCGAAATCATCAACAGTATCAGCATCATCATTATCAACAGTCTCAGTGTCATCAACATCATCAGTGGCATCGAGATCATCAGCATCTTCGTCGGTGTCACTATCCTCATGGTCTTCATCATCGACATCGTCATCATAATCCTCATCAGGATCAGAATCTTGATCCTCAGCATCGTCATCAGCGTCGTCATCATCATACTTACAATCAGCATCATCATCAGCAACAGCAGTCGCAGCATCATCATCAGCATCGGCATCACCATCATCATCATCATCATCATCATCATCAGCAGCAGCAGCAGCAGCAGCAGCATCGTCATCCTTATCATCATCAGCAGCATCATCAACATCATCATCATCATAAACACCACCAGTGCCGCCAGCCTCACCATCACCATTAGCATCACCACAGCCACAACTCTCATCATCAACAGCATCGGCATCACCATCATGATCGTCATCATCAACCTCAGCATCATCGCCTTCGCCAACATCATCATATGCATCATCAAGCTACGGATCGTCATCATCATCAGCAGCATCAGCATCAGCACCATCATAATCATACTCGTTCTGATACCCAGACTCACATTCATACTCAGACTTGCCCTCGCACTCAGATTCATACTCATGACCATAACCATCGCCGTACTCATACTCATACTCATCCTCCTCCCCCTCCTTCTCCTCCGCCTTATCCCCGTCCTCCTCCCCCACCTCCTCATCCTCCTCCTAGCTCCACCGCATCCTCTTTCCGTCGTCGTCGTCGTCGCCATCCGCCACGGCGTCGTCAACGTCATCATCAGCATCATCATCATCATCAGCATCATCATGACCACGACCAACACCACCACCGCCACTACCATCATGATCATCATCATCATCATCATCAGCAGCATCCTACGCATCATCAAGATAAACATCATCATCATCATCATCATCATCATCATCATCATCATCATCATCATCATCATCATCATCATCGTCATCATATCTATCATCAGCATCATCATCATCAACACCACAATCCTCACCATCACCATCACCATCACCACCATCACCATCATCTTCACCATCATCATCAACATCAGCAGCATCATCAGCGTCAGCATCCTCATTCTCATCCTCATCCTCGTCGTCGCCAGCATCAGCATCAGCATCAGTGTCAGCATCAGCATCAGAAATGGCATCATAAGCACCATCAGCAAAATCCTCATCATCAGGATCGTCCCCATCTCAATCAACAATACCATCATGATGAATAGCAAGACTCTCATCCTCATCATCATCATCATCATCATCATCATCATCATCACCACCCTCATCACCATCATCATCGACGCAACCATCATCATCCTCAACACCACCTCCACCATAATCATCATTATCGCCCTGATCAACATCATCATCATCAGCATCATCATCATCATCATCATCATCATCATCATCATCATCATCATCATCATCATCATCATCATCATCATCATCCTCATCCTCATCATCGCCCTCGTCATCGAGGAGGCGGGCGACGACGACGACGACGACGACGACGACGACGACCACACAACGACGGACGACGATCGTGGGAGGCCTGCGCGGCACAGCCAGGTGGGCTCAGCGCAGCGGGGAGAGGCGCCGGAGGCCGCGACCCATGCCTGCCGCGGGCGCGTGGACAGAGGGGCCCCGGAGGAAGGATGATGATGCTGATGATGGTGGTGATGGTGATGATGATGGTGATGATGATGGTGATGATGATGGTGATAGTGGTGATGGTGATGGTGACGATGGTGGTGATGGTTATGATGGTGATGATAGTAACGAAGGTGCGCCACAGGAGGCGGGCTTGCTGCTTGGCGTGCCCCACTCTCTCTCTCTCTCTCTTTTCCTCTCTCTCTCTCTCTCTCTCAGCGCTTGTCCAGTGTCTTTGAAGTAAGACTCCTGATCCAAACCTCCTCCTCCACAACGTGTTGGGGAACTTGGATGCTGTTGGAGGAAGGGAGGTCGGGGGAGAGGACGATGTTGGAGGAATTGCCTGACGTTGGGGGACAATGTTGTTGATGTGGGGGGGGATGTTGGAGGATGATGATGTTGGATGATGCTGGTGACCCTGCGGCCCGAGGCTGTGTGGCATGAGTGGGGGGCGGGGGAAGATGGTAGGAATCTGGAGGTCCTGGCGACGACGACGACGACGACGACGACGACGACGACGACGACAACGACAGCACGACGGCACGACGGCGACAACGACAGCACGACGGCGACGACGACAGCACGACGACGACAGCACGACAGCACGACGGCGACTGCCACACCAGCGCGACGACAGCACGACGACAGCACGACGACGACGACGACGACGATTGCACGACAACGACAGCAAGACGGCGACGGCCACGACGGCGACGGCGACGCATTCACGACGACGACAGCACGACGACACGACGACGACGACGACGACGACGACGACGACGACGACGACGACGACGACATAGACGTCAGCACGACGACGCCGACACCACCGACACCGACGCCGACGCCGACGCCGATGCCGACGCCGACGCCGAAGACGACGACGACGACGACGACGACGACGCTGACGACGACGACGACGACGACGACGACGACGACGACGACGACGACGACGGCGACGGCGGCGGCGGCGGCGGCGGCGGCACCAGCGGCGGTGGCGGCGGCGGCGCGGGGCGGCGGCGCGCGGCGCGCCTCGGCGGGTGGCGATGCCCCCGGGAAGCGCGGCCCGCTCTTGGGGCCCCCCCGGCCGCCGCGGCGGGCGGTCGGCCGGCGCGTCCGCTCGGCGCGCCCCCGAGCACGGCGCGAGGGCGGCGGCGACGACGGCGACAACGACAGCACGACGGCGACAACGACAGCACGACGACGACAGCACGACGGCCGTGCGACAGCACGTCAGCACGACAGAGCGACGACGGCGACGACGACGACGACGACGACGACGACGACGACGACGACGACGACGACGGCGGCGGAGGCGGCGGCGACGGCGCCGGCGCCGGCGGCAGCGGCGACGGCAGCGGCGGCGACTGGCGGCGGCGGCGCTGGGCGCGCGGAGGGCCGCTGTGGCGGCGGCGGGGGCCCGAGGAGGGATCCCACGCAGTCCACCGTCCTCCTCCTCCTCCTCCTCCTCCTCCTCCTCCTCCTCCTCCTCCTCCTCCTCCTCCTCCTCCTCCTCCTCCGCCTCCGCGGCTGGCAGGAAGGGCACGGGCAGGATTCCATTGCCTGGAGGGGCGCTGCTGATAAAACGGGGGCTCCTGCCTCGTGCGCTGGAAAGGGGGAGGTGGGCAGTCAGGGCGCGGAGGTGCTCATTGTGGGGCACTGGGAGGAGGAGGGTCGTTCCCCGAGGATGTCTCGGGCGACTGGGGCATCCCGTGCGCCCGAGCCATGCGGCGACGGACCGTGCGGTGAGGTCTCTTGGGACTTGTCGAGGTCACCGCACGGTCTGTCACCACAAGGTCTGTCACCGAGAATAATGGATGAGGGGGGAGGGGGAGACAGGAGCAGTTTGAAGGAGCCCTGGGACACACAAATAAAGACACACAAATAACAAGATTCCCCATATATTCCCATATTTTCCGGGTTTGCGTCTTCCCCCCCACTTCCCACATTTTCCCATATTTTCTGGGGAATCGACGACTAATTGTGTCTGTGTGTTTCTTTCCCTCCTGACAGTTATTGCCAGCCTCGACCGTATCCCTATCCCTACGATTGACACGCCAAAAGGCGACGACAATCTTAGGGATTCGCCTTCAAAAAATTAGGGAATCCCTAAGATTGGCATCGTGATGAGGAGGTGCCCAGCATAGGGATAGGGATATGCTCCAGGCTGGTAAAGTTAGCGGATGAGGAGTTCGCCGTCGGAGGCTCACGACCCAGCGCGGCTGGAAGGTCAGCACCCCAACGGCGGCACGTCGGAGCACGAGCTGTCCGACCGCCCCTGGGCCGGGCGTCCCCTGCGACGGAGAAAGCGTGTTCTGTGTCGCCGCTCGTACGCTACAGGAGGAGGAGGTGGAGGACGAGGAGGACGAGGAGGAGGAGGAGGAGGAGGACGAGGAGGAGGAGGAGGAGGAGGAGGAGGACGGGGTGCCCAAGTGCTATGCCTGCTACATGGTGACGAATTGTGGGTGTGAGTGACTTTGAATGTGAGTGAGTGCAAAAATATAAATATGAATGCGAGTGAGTCTGATCAAACGAGAATGGAGTATACGTGAGTATGAGTCTGAGTGAACAAACTGAATATTAGTGAATACAAGTGTGACAGATGAGCTGTGAGCATGAGTCAGCCTGTGCGTGAGTGAGTCTGAGTGTGAGTAAGTTTTTGAACATGGGTGAACTGAGTGTGGGCGAACATGACTGCATGTAACTCTGAGCGCGACTGGTCTGTGATCATGAATCCAGGCGTGAGTAAAGAAAGAGCAGAGGGAATAGGCCGGAGGCGAAGACCGGGAGACGGAGGCGGGAATGACATCCTACCGACCACACGCGCGGGCAGATGCAACAGCCAGTCGTAAAGCACTGGCATTCACAGAATGTCACGCAGTACCCACCGCACCAGCAACGACTAGATCTGCCACGAGGAGAGACCACATGCCGTGCGCGCAACACTGATGGCATCAGACAAGATCCCAAGAGGAGACAGGTCCTGGACCCCCGGGCCTCTTTAGGGGGCCACATGCGAACCCTACCCCTACCCCCCCGATTTCTGCGGGGGAGGGTGGGGTTCACTTCGCTCGGGAGCTCCCGAACGAAGTGAACCCCACCCTCCCCCTCAGAAATCGTGGGGGGTAGGGGTAGGGTTCGCATGTGGCCCCCTACTCTTCCCTAGGGCCAGCTTGCTTTTCATCCAGAGTCGCTTGTTGACGGTCCCAGGGGGCCCCAGGAGCTCGAAAACGGCCACAAAATGCCAGGATCGTCGGCTTCAGACTCTGCCCGCGCTTCAGACTCCGCGATCTGGGTGGATCGGGACCCGCATTGGGATAGCGGGGCCAACTTGGGGTCACATTGGGTCCACAGGACAATATCGCGCTGCCGCCAGGCCGCTCGATGTTCGAAGGGTGCAGGTTTGCGGGGTGATTCGCGGAGCCTCGAAGTACGCCTCATTTGTGCCATGTGTGAGCCTAGGGCTTCCCTCCGTTGCTTGTCCTCCTCCTCCTCCTCCTCCTCCTCCTCCTCCTTGTCCTCCTCGTCCTCCACATCCTATGGACACTCCAGCCGCCCCCACGACGCCCCAAGAACCCTCACAGAGGCCCCCCCATAGAGGCACCCTACGGGGGCGCCCTAGAAGCCTTCCAGGAAACCCTCCAAGAGGCGCCCTAGACCTGGAGGGCGGAGTCTGAAGTGCGGACAGAATCTGCACCCGACGATACCTGCATAATCGGGGATGGACAGACCTCCCTTTAGCAAAACGTGGTTTAGTAAAAACGACCTGAGGCCCAAACCTGGCGGGCGCAAGCCTGGAGAATAACGGCCACGGCGCCCTCTCGAGAACCGTTCTGTTCACCCCCGACATAAGACCTCCCGGGCACGCCTCCATCACGACCCCGTGGCCTTCACTGGCCTTGTTTCGCCAGAGCCGCCGCACTGCGAAGAGCGAGCCCCGAACGCTCAACCGCACGGCGGGCCCGGCCCCCCGACAGGCCTTCAAACGGTGCGGCCAGCGGGGCCGCGGCCAGTGGAGCCGGGCCAGCCAGGCTGCCCTTGGGCACAAAATCTCGGGGAGCTCCCTGGAGTGGCCCCAGGCGGGAGCTCCCTGTGCGGCACATCTCCGGGGGGGCACGAACCGTGCGCCAGCACCGATCCTGGCCGGACCCCTCCGGAGGCTCCCGGGCCCGGCCCGCGGTGCCTCCACCGCTCTGGATCCCTGGGCTGTTGCCCTGGCCGGCATCGGTGCGGGTGCTCACTCGGCGCCCTCCGAGTATTTGGGAGATGCAGGGGTGCCCCGCCCCCTCCATCTCCCGTCATGACCCCACGCGGACCGCCCCTCAGACCTTGATGTGCTTGAACGGCCCGATCCTGGCGGTGTGGGGAGGAGGAGGGGGGGAGAGCGGGCAAGATATGAAGGAGGAGGAGAAGGAGTTGTACGGGTCGGTCCTACATCCGCGGCGCTGCAGAGTTTCTCCCGCTCCCCCTGGCCCTGTGCTACTAAAAGATGGCCCCTGGAATTGTCGGCATGGTGCGCTTGCCGCGCCTGAATATGTCGGGAGTCGTTTCCTGAGCCCCTCACGCCGACTGGAGGAGAGAGGAGGAGGAGGAGGAGGAGGAGGAGGAGGAGGAGGAGGAGGAGGAGGAGGAGGAGGAGGAGGGTGAGGGTGAGGGTGAGGAACAACAGCAGCACAGCAGGAATGGGAGGAGCGGGAGGAGCGGGAGGAGCAGGATGAACAGGACCAGAGGGGAAATGAGCGGGGTGGTAACAATGAAAAGGACTCGGATTCATGAAAAGTGGCCCGCTCGGAAAATGAGGCGCGCGTTGCAGCGGGAGTATCAATTCGAAACATCGACAATGTCCCGATGAGACAAAATATCGATCCGTTTATGCATGTATAATAGTATATGTAAGTTCACTGTTGAAATCCCGTGTGCGAAGGGGCCAAAAGGCACCACAGAGGTCCCCAGCACTGCCCAAGACAGCCCCTGGATGGCCCAGGACACCCCCAGACGGCCCAAGACGGGCGGGCCCTGGAAGGGAAACACGACGTCAGATGTCGAGGCCTCCGCCCCAAGAGGACCCTGAAACCGCCAGCAGGCTCACCATAGCCCCCCAAAAGGCTTCCCGAGACCGCCAAGAAGCCCCCTGAAAGGGCCTCCGAGAGGCCTCCTCCTCTCCGACCACCTCCCACCTCTGGCGGTGTTGCTGATCTCTTTTCAGGGTCGGCAGAACAGGCCGCAAGGCCTTTGCATTAGGAGGATGTACACTTCGATGGCGAAGAAGCGGAGGCCGACTGAGGCCGAAGAAGACTACACAAAGACGACCAGGAGGAGAAGGCGGAGAAGAGAAGAAACCACTCCGATTCTGCACTTGGTTTGGCTGCCGACACTGTACACTCAGATATCCCCGAACCGATGCGATCAGGTCTCGTAAGAAACAGAACCGACAAGATCAGGTCGGCACCATTGCAGTACGCCCGCCAATCCTGGATTGGACCGATCCTGACAACAGGCAAGGGCACTGCGCGCCAGACCACGCACACGTGACCGAGACGCTGACTGGGCTTGGCAAGAACATGACCGGCGTCGGCCCCGGAACCTTCACCAGCTGCATCGCAGGCAGGAACAGGCGCGTGCCGCACCGTGGGGGTGGGGAGCAACGGGAAGAGATGGCCAAAGAACCCTCGATGTGTAGGGTAATCCCCCGAGCCTGGGTCGGGTGTTCGAAGGCCGCCGGATGATGAGAGGCATGCCTGACGGACAGCGCGAGAGGGAGGCGGCAGCGGCGGTGGCAGGCGAGCTGTACCCCGAGGCGGCAGCAGGTCGCCGGCGCGAGCGCATGCCCCGGGTGGAGCCGCCAGCGAGCGAGCAGAGAAGACAGCGAGGCGAGAGAGAGAGGCGAGGGTCGCGGAGATTGGCGACACCCGCACACACACACACATCCACACACACACACATCCACACACACACACACACACATCCACACACACACATCCACACACACACACATCCACACACACACATCCACACACACACATCACACACACATCACACACACATCACACACACACACATCACACACACATCACACACACATCACACACACACATCACACACACACACATCACACACACATCACACACACATCACACACACATCACACACACATCACACACACACATCACACACACATCACACACACATCACACACACATCACACACACATCACACACACACACATCACA
>CAUYUJ010005587.1:0-25000 GCA_963575745.1 Prorocentrum cordatum
AAGAGGCCCCAAAAAGGCCCCCAAGATGCCCCAAAGACGGCCCCCAAAAACGGCCCCCAAGAGGCTTCAGAATTGCTTCTAAGAGGCCTACGAGAGACCGACCACGACATCCCAAGGCTCCATTACGAACGATGACGTGGGCAGCTTCGAACGCCAGAGCTCCCAGTACGAACGTTGGCGTCCAGAGCTTTGACGACAAACACTGCTATGAGCAGAATCGGCGCTTCCCGTTCTTGTGCGGTCAGGTTCCGGAAAATTGCGGAAAAATTGTCACTCCGCTCAAAAAATCTGACCAAGACGCGCCCAAAACGGCCACCAGGGCTCCAAGACGGCCCAAGAGCGCTCCAAGACCGCCCTAGAGCGTTCCAAGATGCCCTAAGATGGCTTCCGGACGGTCCAAGAGAGCTCCCAGACGGCCCAGGAGGCCCTCAAGAGGCCTCCAAGACGCCTCAAGAGGCTTCGAAGAGGCCTCACAAGAGCGCCAAAGAGGCACAAATCTATGATTTTTGAATCGTTTTTGAAGGTTTTTGGGGTTCTCGCCTTTTCCGTTTCCCGACGCTCCAAGACGGCCCAAGAGGCCCCCAAGATCACTTCAAGACGGCCCAAGAGGCCCCAAAGATCGCTTCAAGACGGCCCAAGAGGCCTCCAAGACGGCCCCAAGAAGGCACCAGAAGGCCCCAAGGCGGCCCCAAGACGGCCCCAAGAGGCTTCGCGGCGGCCCAAGAGGCCGTCAATATGGCTCCTAGAGGGGGCCCAGACGAGGTACACGAACGGACTTTTCGGGTCCTCGGCCCCAAGTGCCCCCCCGGAGGGTCCAGGAGCCCCCCGGGAGCCCCCAAGACGCTCCAAGAGGCTCCCAAGAGGCCCCAAAAAGGCCCCCAAGATGCCCCCAAGACGGCCCCAAAAAACGGCCCCCAAGAGGCTTCAGAATTGCTTCTAAGAGGCCTACGAGAGAGAGACCGACCACGACATCCCAAGGCTCCATTACGAACGATGACGTGGGCAGCTTCGAACGCCAGAGCTCCCAGTACGAACGCTGGCGTCCAGAGCTTTGACGACAAACGCTGCTATGAACAAAAATGGCGCTTCCCGTTCTTGCGCGGTCAGGTTTCTTTGATCGGCGCTGAGCCCCCCTGGCGGCGCCTCCGGCGCAGCCCCTGGCGAGCTCCGCGCGCCAGTGAGAGGGGTTCAGCGCCGATCCAAGAAATCCACGTGCAGCTCCGACAATTTATCCAGTTCGTGGTTCCCATGTGTTCTTGCTTTTCCCGTCCTCTTATGTGTGTGCGTGTGTGTGTGTGTGTGTGTGTGTGTGTTCCGTACCCCTCTGGTTCAAGCTGGCTCATGGCGTCTCCCTGGGGGGCTTTTTCCCCCCAGGGTCAGGGCCCGAGGTTGGCCGGCGCGGCCTGGGCGGCTTGGCCGGGCCGCGCGCCGCGGCCGCCGCCCGCCGCCGCCTCGACATGTCTGCCCGCGGCAGCGCCGGGCTGGCTGGAGGCCCTCGCGCTGGCGGCGCCGCGGGCTCTGCCGCGGCCGCCGGCGCGGCTGCCACTCCCCGTGCGGCTGCGCCGGCTCCAGCAGCTGCTCAGCACTGCGGCCCCGGCCGCTGCCGCCGTGGAGACACCGGTGGCGCGGCGGCGGCGGCAGCGGCGCGTTGCTGCTGCCCGGGCCGCGGGCCCCGATGCCGCCGCGCCCCCATCGCCGCGGCCACCGCGGGCGCCGCGCGCGCTCCCCGCCCGGGCGGCCTCCGCTGCCGCGGCGCCCCCGCCGCTGGCCGCCGCGGGCGGCCGCGTGCGCCGCGTGCGCCCCCCGCGCGGGGCGCCGCCTGCGCCGCGGGCGCCGCATGCGCCGTGCGCCGCGTGCGCGCGGGGGACCTGGCCCCTGGCACCTGCGCTGCGCGGCTGCGGGCGAGCTGCGCGTGCGCCGCCGGCCGCGGGCGGGCCGCCGCGGAGGCCGCCGCAGCGGCATCCGCCGTGTGTGTGCCGCCGCCGCGGCCGCCGACGCCGCCGTCGCGGCCGCTGGCGCGCTCGCTGCCGCCGCGGCCGCCGACGCCGCGGCCGCGGCCGCGGCGGCCGCGGCGGCCGCCTCTGGCGCTTGGGCTGCTTGTGCCGCGCGGTCCCAGGGTTGGGCCGCTGGCGCCCCGGCCGCGGGTGGGGACCTCGGCGTCCGCGTGCCGACGCTCAGCGAAATTGAGGAGAAGCAAGTGAAATGGGCGGCCGACATCTCCAACAGTCGTCTGGCCATGGTGGCGACCATCTGCACTTTCTTCCAGCGCGGCGTGATTGGCTCTGCCTGGGGTGACTGGGCGCGCCACGCGGGCTCTCTACTGCGCGCCCTCGGGAGCAAGCTGGGCGTGCATGACTTGGTTTTCTGGGATCCCGCTGGCTTCACTGCAGGTGGTGCTGCGAACAACTTCGCCCGCCGGGGCTCTGTTGAGCTGAAGCATGGCCTTGTGGCCCTTCTGGCGACGACGAGGTACATTATTTCGGAGATCACCGGCATGCTGCCAGGGTACCTGTCGCCGTCCACCTGCCGGAAGGCCGCAGACAATCTGAATAACCTCAAAGCGATCTCCAAGGTGCTGACGTCGAGCGACTTCGGGAACAAGCAGAATATGTTGGCGGCTGGCATCGCCAACTGCCGCTGGTCACGATGGCGATCATCGGGGTGCTCTTCCACGAGGGCTTTACCGGCTCCGCGCGGGCCGAGTGGGTTCTCTACGCAGGCTCTCTGCCGCGCGCGATCGAGAGTGAGCTGGGCGTGCGTGGCCCGACGTACTTCTGGGACCCTATTGGGCTCGCGGCGGATGGTAGTGCGGACGGGCGGAGCTTCAGCTCGGCCGAGTGGGCATGTTGACGATGATGGGGCACATCATGCCCGAAATCACAAGCGAGCTGCCCGTCTACTTGCCTCCTGCCAGCCTGAAGGGCGCAGACATCCCCTGCGGGCTCGAGGCGATCTCCCAGGCCTCCGCGGCGGGCTGCGTGCAGATCGTGGCCCGCGGCGCGTTCTGCGAGCTGTCCCAGGCCCGACCCGCCGATGCCACTGTTGCCGCGGGCGACGTCGGCTTCCAGGCGCTGAGCCTGGCAACCCGCCCTGCGCCCCGCCGAGACTGCGTTGACCCGGCCGCGGAGCAGTTCCGACGGGCATCGCCACTGGTACCCTCCCTCTTCCATTGTCGCTTCTCCTCATCCCCCCGCCCGAGCAGCGACGAGAGCTGGCTGCTGTAGCACCGAGGATGACCACTGTATCCCCAGGGCGGGGGGCGTGCCACCCCTGTCCCAGGTGTTTTATGCCGCGACCCCCTCAATGCCGACGGGGCCCTGGCCGCCGCAATCGAGGGGGTGCAGCGAGCAGGCGGTGGGCCCAGTGCGGCCTGGGCCAGGTGTTGTTCTCAGCGCGGTGGGGGCATCGGAGACCCCTGCCGGCGGGGCGCCGCCTTCCTTCGCGGCTTCTTCCCTTTGGCTTCGTCGCCGCCCTGATTCTCGCGCGGCTGCGTCCCTTCAGGAAGGCTGCAGCCGGCCTTCCGTATGCTGGGGTGCTTCTGGTGCGGAATGCGCACTGGCAGCGGTGGGGGTGGGGGGGGGGGCTCGATTTTCCATCGATGCACCTAGTTGGTGCCCCCCCAGCTTCTCCCGTCGGCGCGCCTATTCGGCGACCCCCCTGGTCTGCTCATTCGTGCCCCCCCCCCGCGCGCTCGGTGGCGCGGAGGGCGACGCGGATGCGCGGTGGCCGACCCCCCCGCGAGGGTCTTCTCTTCGCCGCCGCGCACCTTGACGAGTCCCGAGGAAGGTTGGTATTTCTGGCGACGGGAAGCAAGGGGTTGGCGGCGTCGGCCACCGACGACCCCCTGGCCACGTGTCCTCTCGGCGGAGGAGACAGGGGGGCGGGCGCTGGCGCCGAGGATTACCGCGGCGCCCCCAGGGCGGGGGGCGCGCCTCTCCCGGCCCATGCGTCTTCTGCCATTGCCCCCTCGATGCTGTCTGTGCTCTGGCCGCCGCAATCAAGGAGGTGCAGCGGGCAGGCGGTGGGCCATGTGCGGCTTGGGCCAGTCATTGCACTCCGCGCGGTGAGGGCGCCAGGGGCCCTGGGCGACGCGACGCTGCCGTCCCTCACGTGTTTCCCCATTCAGGCTGCATCAGGCCCTCCGTGCGCGGGGTCTTTTCCGGCACGGAATGCGCCCCTGGCTGCGGGGGGGTCTCCGTCAGTTACCGTTTGTGCACTTATTCGGTGCCCCCCCGCTCTCTGCAGACAGCTCGCGGCCGCCTACCGCGGCCCCTTCGTTTGAGGACGTAGCAGGAAACGGTGCCCTTGACCGTGGGTCGGCATGCTGGCCCCCGCCCAGGCCTGCCGCCCCCCCCTCTCTCCCCTCTTTGCTTGGTTTTCAGGCCAGCGCGCGGTCCCCTTGGCAGCTCTGCCAGTGGTGGGCCTGCGCGCTCGCTGTCTCCCTCCTCCGCAGCCGCCCCCTTCCGCTCCTCGCAGGTCAGCAAATCTCGGCGCCCTCCGCCCCAACGGTGGTCACCCTTCCGCCGCGCCTCGCAGGTCACCAGATCTCGGCGCTCGCCTACCCCAGCCGCTGCCTGGCGTCGCGGCTGGCTCCCCCCCGCGCCCGCCCTGCCGCTTCCGGGACTTGCCTGAGCGGGCTCGGCTTCCTCTTCTCTCCTCCCGCCTGCGCCGGGCGTCCTTTCCTATTCCCCCGTGCACCGCAGCCCACTTTGCATCTAGCGCACCCCACTGATGCCCGATCGCTGGAGCAGTAACCTCTGCCCAGCCGCCGACGGAAAAGCTGTGTGTGTGTGTGTGTGTGTGTGTGTGTGTGTGTGTGTGTGTGTGTGTGTCTGCGTGTGTGTGTGTGTGTGTGTGTGTGCGTGCGTGCGTTTGCTGGCATGCTTCCAGCCCTCCAGGAGCACGGTCCAGCAGGCGGAGAACACGCAGGTGACATGGCACCCGCTGGACAGAAGGCGGCGGATGAGGCGCGCGCGGACTCCGAGGCCTGGGCCGCGAAGAGCAACGGGACGCTCTACAGCTCCCTCAGGGGCGCACAGGACGCGCGCTCTGCCAGCGCCGCCGGGGCTGTCGAGAGCAGCCCCGCTGTGCGTGCCGACCCCAAGCCGGGACTCTTGCCAGACCCACGCGGCGCCAGCGCCGCTGGCATCACGGAGGGCGGCGGCTCGGTGGCCGTTGGCCCTCCTGGCGCCGCGGAGGCGCCGCGCGCCTCCGAAGCCGAAGGGGCCGCCCGGAGTGGCCCGGCCGTGCCCGGCCTTCCTGGCGGCCCCGGCGCTGTGAGCGGTGCCGGCGCTGCTCCCGCGAGTGGCTCCGCGGCCGCTGACGCCACACGGGGCGCGGGCGACATCCGCGCCGCTCGCGCGGCCGCGGCCGTGACCCGGCTCAGCTCTACAGCGCCAGGGCCGCAGCAGAGGGCCAGCAGCGCGCTCAGTGCTCGCTCGGGGCAGGGCGGCTTCCCTCCGCCCGGTGCCCCGGCGGGCGGGGGTGCCTCCCAAACCAGAAGCTCCCAGGCGCTCGGCGGCGGGGACGGCCTGGTGATGGGGCCCGCTGCCAGCGCATCGGGTGCGGCCGCGGTCAGCTCCGTCGTTCCGCGCTCCCCCGCAGTGGGCCAGGGCGATGCCGAGGTTGCCGACGCTGTGGGCGCCACCGAGGGCGGCTCCGCCATGGCGGCCCGCTCTGCCGCTCCGCGCGCCCCGGGCAGCAGCGATGGCACCGAAGCTGCCGAGATCGGCTCCCCCGCCGCCGGTGCTGCGGGCGCGGCGGCGGCCAGTCCTGCAGGGGAAGAGGACGCCGGCGCTGCGGGCGCTGGTGGGCTCGGCTCCACTGCGGCCAGCGCCGCAAGCGGCGCCCTGGGCGTCCGTGCAGGGGTCAAGGATGGCGCTGAAGCTGCCGCTGCGAGCGCTACCGCCATAAGTGCCGCGGGCGCGGCGAAGGTCGGCTCTGCCACTCCGAGCGCCCTGTTGGACAAGGGCGGCGCCGAAGCTGCAAGCGCGGCAGACGCCGTGACGAGCGACACCGTGGCTGCCAGCAATGCAGCCGCGGCGGCGGCCAGCCCTGGCACTCTGGGCGCCGCAGGGGGCGAGGACAGTGCCGAAGCTGCCGGTGCCACGGACGATTCCGAGGGCGGTTCCAGGACCCCCCCCCCCCGCCGAAGGCCTTCAGAGGTGCGCGCCTTGGAAATGTGGCGCTGATTCGGGGGATTTACCTCGTGGCACTTTGAAGCTGTCGATTCGAATGCGATCTCGGCGCGTGGGCCCCAAACTGCAGGTTCCCGCATTCCAGATGTGCATGCCCTGTGCCGACCGCTGGGCGCCATCGGGCACCAAACCTTGGTGTTCCAGCCGCATGGCACCAACCATCATGCGACCAAGTGATTCTGAAATGCCCCGGGGATCGCAGCGCCCCGCTTGGAAGTCGGCGGTCAGCAACACACATTCCCAGTTCGTCTCTGTCATCGTCGTCACCGTCGAGGCCGCCGGGCCGCAGCCAGTGGCCCAGGCCAGAGATAATTGCTTTTTAGTCGTCCCTGCCGATTGTTTTTGTTGTTTGATTCGTTCGTTCGCATCAGAGGCACCAGCGCATAATGCAACAACCGCAGAGCATCGACAGCAAGCATGAAAAGGACACCTGCCACAGAGCACCGATCGGAAGCGGCCATTTAGCACCGACCAGCGACGGCCGACTGCGACAAACAGGCAGGTGATGCTGATGATGATGATGATGATGATGATGATGATGATGCGGCTGATGATAATGATGACGATGATGATTCTGATGATGTTGATGGTGATGGTGATGGTGATGGTGATGCTGATGATGGTGATGGTGATCATGACGCTGCTACTGATGATGCTGATGATGAAGATGATGATGATGATGATGGTGATGCTGCTGCTGAGGAGGAAGAGGAGGAGGAGAAGGAGCAGGATGATGATGATGAAGATGAAGATGAAGATGAAGATGAAGATGCTGATGATGATGATGATGCTGATGATGATGATGATGATGATGATGATGACGATGATGACGCTGCTGATGATGATGATGATGATGATGATGCTAATGCCGATGCTGATGCTGCTGCCGATGATGATGATGATGATGATGATGATGATGATGATGACGGTGATGATGATGATGATGATGATGATGATGATGATGATGATGATGATGATGATGATGATGATGATGATGATGATGATGATGATGATGATGATGATGATGATGATGATGTGATGATGATGATGATGATGATGATGATGATGATGATGATGATGATGATGATGATGATGATGATGATGATGATGATGATGATGATGATGATGATGATGATGATGATGATGATGATGATGATGATGATGATGATGATGATGATGATGATGATGATGATGATGATGATGATGATGATGATGATGATGTGCGCAGTAATGATGTCAGAGAGGCCTTTCAGTTAAGACGAGTTGGGAGAAGGTAGCAGTAGCATCAGCGTGCCTCGCCCGTTGCCCGCCTCGCAGCCTTTCGTTGTTCGCAGGGCCTGCGCGCTGCCGCTCCGCCGCCAGGAGCGCCCGTGCATGTCTGGCTGGCTGGGTGACCTGCTGGAAGACGCTGCGCGGGAGGCTCTGCGGACGGCGGGCATCGCGTCCTTGGTGTGGGCGGGCCAGAGCGAGCGGGCCTGCCCTGACTGCACCTGCTCGCCCTCCTTGGCGTGCCCTGCGCTGCAGTGCCCGCCTTGCACGCTCGGGGGCGCCGCCTGCAAGAGCTGTCCAGAGGCCAGCTGCCCGGAGGTGGCTAGAGGCCTCGGCGCGTGGTGGCTCGTCGCGGTGGTGGTCGCGGCCCTCGGCGGGCTCGCGGCTGGCTGCTGCGCAGGGGCCATCTGGGGCGCTGGAGTGCGGCGAGTGTATGGCCGACTTGAGGCCGATCGCGCCAGGTCGACTGATCCTGGTGTGGTACGGGGGCGGGGAGGCATACTGGCACGAGCGCCTGCTGCTCTGCCAGGTACAGGGAACGACGTGGGTAATCGCGACGCCTGATGACGACGTCTACCCAGAAGACATCATGGCGCTGGGTGGCAGGCCTTGTGTGCGGGGCTCGGTGCCGCCCGCCATACCCGCCAATGCGCTGCTGTACCGCTTCCCGCCTCTCGGCCAGCATCACACCAACGCTGAGTGGAGGCACATCTTCGATGACGGGATCGCGACGGCCCAGATGCGGCGAGCCGCGATGGGCGTCGATGGCGACGCTGCCGATGCAGAGGCTGGTGCTGTTCGCGATCGTGTGGCTGCTCACGGCTGGGTGGCAGGCACTGGACTACCTGGGGGCCAGCCAGCCGAGGCCGCACCTGCAGCCGCCGGCGCCGTGGTGCCTGCCGCGGCTGGGCTGCCGGCAGCGGCCGCCGCGCCCCCGCTCGCTGGAGGCTGCGCTGCTGTCGGAGGCGGAGGCGGAGGCACGATCGTGGCTGGAGCGGCCGCTGGAGCGCACGCCCCTCTGGCTGGAGCAGCCGCGGCTGGCACGCAGTGGATCGTGGTCGCCAACGATGGCCAGCCAGGTGCTCCAGCGGTGGGAGCCGACTGGAGCGTGGACGCGAGCGCGGTCATCCAGGGGAAGTTCGCCTTCGTCAAGCTTGGGTCGGCCACGCTCGTGCTGGAGCTCATCCCCGTCGGCAGCAAGCTCAGCGTCCTCGAGTGCGAGCTGGAGTTGGCTGTGGCTGCCGCGCCCGCGCCAGGAGGGCTGGCTGCCGCAATCGCAGGCCCGCAGCCCGCCGCCGCTGGGGTGCCGTCTGACGGCCTGGTGCGGTCGGCGGACGCCCGAGTGCTGCCAGTTCTGTATGACCAGATGGGGCAGCGGTTCCGTCCGTACGCCGACGGAGTTGGGCTGCTGGAGGAGCCGCCCTGGAAGGACTTCCCAGTCCAGGGCCCGAGGACGACGCTCTGGCTCTGCAAGTTCATTCGAGAGCAGGGCTGCGTCCCGCGCACCAGGACCGAGAAGTGGATGCGCGAGGCTCATATTCCAGACAATGACAGGGTCAAGCACGAACACGGCAGCCTCATGGAGATCCTGGAGTGGGCCCTCACGTATGACCAGCTGGGCGTTTCGGCATTGGCCTCATTCGAATTGCTTTCGAGGAGGGTTCAGCTTCTGGAGGAGGCCTACACCGCCAACCCGAAGGCGCCACGGTTCGAAGGGAGTGAGCACTTCCAGGGCCTTGGCAAGAAAGTTGCAGCTGTGGCGCCGCAGCTCACCTCGCATGTTGCTCTTCAGCTTCAGGGCGAGGCTCAGATCCAGAAGGAACGACGCAAGGCTCGCGAGGAGGCGGCCCTTGCGAGGAAGGGCTAACAACCCCTCGCATTTACCCTTTTCGTGGCCCGCCCTGGGCCGCCATCCAGCCGCCGTCTTCACCGAGGGCTTCGGCGAGATTTTGTTCGAGGCATGGCTGACGGTCGCCAGCGTGATCTACTGCCCTTGCCTCGAGACCGCGGATGGGAAGGCCCTCGTAGTCTACTCAGCCGTGGAGTTCGACAGCGTATTTGCAGGCGCGCTTGGACTGACAAGCGCTCTGACGAGATCGTTTGGGCCCTCAATGAGCTGGGGGGCGTCGGAAGTGCATCGCCAATCGGACCAGGTAGAGAACAGACGAGGGCTGCTCTCGCACTTGTGCGAGATGCTGTTGCCGCTGCACCCCTGCCCGAGGAGAGGCCCGCCCCGCAAGAAGCCCTCGCGGCGCTTCTGCGTGCAGACACTCGCTATGGTGACAGCGAGTGTGCCGGGAACATTGCGCCGTTTGGCTCGGCTCCAGTCTCTCCGCCGAGTCGTGACCTGGTCGGGGTGGACATTTACAGCGTCTTGCCTGAGGCCGCGTCGCACAAGGTCAAGCGGTTTCGCGACACCATTCTTCTCAGTGATGAGGAATATGCATTACGTATCAAGAACGAGGGGCTGCCCAATCTTTACTTTGACCCAGTGCTGGAGGCACATCCCGCCAAGTGGGAGGGTTTCTGTCGAGAGCTTCGTGACAGGAAGCTGGCGCGATGGACTCGGACTTACAAAGAGAAGGTGGGCTTGTTCTTCGTTCGGAAGAAGAGTGGTGATTTACGACTCATATGTGATGCTCGAAGGAGCAACGTTCGATTTGATATTCCTGATTCTATACCGCTTGCGACTGGTGACTCCCTCGGCCGTCTCACTAGCAGCTCCGAGCAGACCATGTACTCTGCCAGCTTCGACATCAAGGACTACCTCCACGAGCTCAGGATTGACGAGGAGCTGTCGCAGTACTTCGCCTTGCCCCCCAGTTCGTGCCTCAGCAGTGGGTGTGGACAGCGTCAGTGGCGTCAAGGTGGGCCCCAACGAGCTCATCTACCCGGCGCTCCAGACGCTGCCCATGGGGTTCTCTTGGGCGATGTGGGCTGCCCAGCTGGTTCACGAGGAGCTACTGCAGCGAGCGGGCCTGCCTCCCGCTCGTCTACTGCGCGATGGCACTCCTCCTCCTCCTCTTGGAGATGGGCCCGTTCACCTGGCATGCGTCGACAACTTCGGGGTTATCGGCTGTGACAAGGCCGAGGTCGAGACACTGCATCGCAAGGCCCTCGAAGGAGTTCGACAGGCTGGCTTCCACGTTCACGAGATCGAGCAAGTCAGCACCTCCTTGGACATCGCGGGCGTGCACTTGGATGGCGAGAAGCAGGTGGTCACCTTGTCGGCGGCCAGGGCGCGGCGGCTCCACGCAGGACTTCATGCGCTGGTGCGACGCGGACGCTGCGCGGAGCGAGAGATGCGCGCCATCCTGAGCCACCTCTGCTTCGCCTTCTTGCTGCGGAGGCCCTGCCTTTCTTGTATCGCCGCGTCCTTTGCCTTCGCCGAGTCGGCTGGGGACGAAGCCAAGAACATCTGGCCGAGTGTCAAGAGGGAGCTCCTCATCGCCGCTGCCATCCTGCCCTTGGTCTACGCGGACCTCAGCGCGGGCTGGCTCGACCAGGTGGTGGCTACTGATGCTAGTCAGACTGGGCTTGGCGTTTGCGTCGCCGAGTGGCCAGATGATGCTGTGCGATGGGCTGGCTGCCACGACGAGCGATGGAGGTTCAAGAAGGATCCACATCGCAAGCGCCGTGAGGTCGCCTTGGCTGGCTACGACATGGCCGAGCCGCCGATCGACAGGGGCGGCGACCTCATCCCTGGCAGCGAGGAGGGCGTTTGGCTGGCCAACAAGGGCTTCCCCGACATCGAGCCCGCCTCCGTCACTGAGGCCAAGTGGGCAGTGGTCGCCAAGCGTCCTTGTGGCAGCCGCGAGGGAGCCGTCCATGTCAAGGAGGCTAGGGGTGTCAAGCTGGGCTTCAAGCACGTGGTGCGCTGCGGCCGCTGGCGGCGCAGCAAGGTGCTCATGCTGGTTGACAACGTGGCTCGTGCTGGCTCTTCAGAAAGGCCGCTGCCAAGACCCAGCCCTACTTGGTCAGCTTCGTCAGATGGCAGCCCTGCAGCTCGCCACTGGGCTTCGTGTTCAATGCCGCTGGATCCCGTCCGAGGTCAATCCTGCCGATCGGCCTTCGCGACAGTGGGAGCCAGCGCTGGCGAGCACTGGTGCTGCATGGCGTCCTCCTCCTGGGCTTGTTCATCCTGGTGCCTGGGGTTGTCACGAGGGCGCCGCCGGCGAGGGGACGAACGACTTCGGGTGTGGTGACTCGCAATGTGGCGCGCAGGCTCGAGGTTGCGCCGGCGCTGCAGCTAGGCCGCCAGGAACTTCGACGACGCGACCCACTGCCTTTGGAGGACGCAGGATCAGGACCATCCGAGCTGCCGATCCTGCCCAGGCCCCAGGCGACGCCAGCCGGGCGTCGAGGCGGCTCGCGGAGATCGCGGGTCGCAACCTCGACAAGGCAGGCTGCCGCCAAATGCTCAGCCAGCAGCGGAGGCCTGTCCTACCTCGAGAGCATCGCGGTCAGGCCTGTGCAGATCGAGGACTACCACAGGCGCATCGAGGAGTTCTTCACGTTCGTCCGCCGCCAGGGTTTCAAGACCGACACCCTGGACTCCTTGGAGGGGGCCCTCCTGGACTGGGCGGACCGAGCTTACCTGGGTGGCAGGAAGAAGCACGACGGCGAGAAGCTGAAGGCGGCCGTCCTGCACTACTACCCGAACCTCAAGCGGCCCAACACCAAGCCGCTGGCCAGGTTCGAGAGGCCCTTGAAGGCGCGGGGCCGCCGGCGACCAGCTCTGGGCCGCCTGCCGCCGCCATGCCCGACCATCTGCGGGGCGGCTGTGGCCCTCCACCTTCTCGGCCACACGGACATTGCAGTGGCCGTGCTGGTCGCGCTCAGCGCCTACTTGCGGCCAGGGGAGTTGTGTGGGCTCCGCGTTCGAGACGTCGTCCCTCCCGCCCTTGGCTTCGGACCAGAATGCCAGAGGTGGTCGCTCATCTTGGGGCCTTCGGACGACAACGGAGACCCGACCAAGACAGGCGTGTACGACGACAACGTGACCTTGGACCGCGACAACCTGCAGTTCATCGGCGACTTTACCGAGCGTTATCGCAGAGGGAAGCAACCGAAGGACCCGTTGTGGCAGTTCTCGCAGGCGGAGTTCGGCATCATGATCGCGAAGGCCGTGAAGGTCTGCTGTTTCGAGAGCATAGGGATCGCGCCCTACAGCCTGCGCCGCGCTGGCCCGTCTTGGGACGTGATCACAGGACGAAGATCGCAGCTGGAGGTTCAGCGTCGAGGTCGCTGGGCCAGCACCAGCTCACTCATCAGGTACGAGAAGTCCAGCAAGGTCAACTCGCAGCTAGTGCAGCTCAGCGACGACGTCCAGGAGCACCTCAGGCGCTGCAGCTCGCACCTTGGTCACATCTTCCTCGGCTTGGTGTCCGCGCCCCTGCCGCCTGGTTGGAGCGCGGCGACATCTTCGTCGATGTGTTCGCCGGCGCCGAAGGCGTCGGCAAGGCCGTGGCAAGGTGTGGCATCTCGTCGCTAGAGATTGAACTGAGCTCAGGTACGGATATCTTTGCGCCAGGTGTGATAGCTGCGATTCTGAAGTTAATGAGCTCGGGCAGGGTGCAAGGAATCCTTTTGGCTACGCCATGCCGCTCGTTCAGTATCGCCAGAAGAGCGCCCAGATCCTCTCCCCTGCCCAGTGCTGTGAGATCTCCTGAACATATCTGGGGCTTCTCGGACCTCTCCGATCTAGACAAGAAGGTGTGTCTTGAAGGCGACGGGCTCGCAAAAGTAACATGCAAACTCGTTCGGCAGGCCCTTCGATACCGCATCCCGTTCATGATCGAAAACCCCGCCTCCTCCATGCTCTGGGACATTCCGTTTCTGAATCACCCGAGCAACTCGAAGTTTGCGAAAGTCATCGTTTTTGACCAGTGCCAGTTCGGAACCGACTTCAGAAAGCGTGCCTCCATCCTCTTGTCCTCAGAGTGCGACGCGTCGTTCTTAGAGCACAAGTGCACTGGCAAGGCTGGTGTATGCTCGCGCTCAGGCAGGCCTCATGTACACCTTGAAGGAAAGGAGAGTGCTGGCTGGAAGACATATCGTGCAAAACATTACCCGTCGCCTGTGTGCTCCGCGGTGGCCGACGCTTTCAGATCCTTGTGGGCTCGACAGTATGTGGCCACATGTTTCGACCTATCTAACTCCCGGCCAAGAAGATCGGCTTCTCCCTCCCGAGCCCGCCCGAAGCCAAAACATCCATGAGATTCGGAACCTCTCTCGGTGGAGTACGGGGCAGCACCGTTTCAATCGATTTCAGTGTGGCATCTGGTGGCAAGCTTCGCAATGCATCGCTCTGGGATATCATTCTATTGGCCGAGGTAAAGCATCGTGAGAGTGCGTGCGCAGTAATGATGTCAGAGAGGCCTTTCAGCTAAGACGAGTACGGAGAAGGTAGCAGTAACATCAGCGTGCCTCGCCCGTTGCCCGCCTCGCAGCCTTTCGTTGTTCCCATCCCAACCCTCCCTGGGACAGTGCCGTTTCAATCGGTTTCAGTGTGGCATCTGGTGGCAAGCTTCGCAATGCATCGCTCTGGGATATCATTCTATTGGCCGAGGTAAAGCATCATGATGATGATGATGGTGATGGTGATGGTGATGGTGATGGTGATGGTGATGGTGATGGTTTTGGTCATTGTGATGGTGGTGATGATGGTGGTGGTGAAGGTGATGCTGATCATGCTGATGATGCTGTTGATGATGCTGATGAGGCTGATTATGATGATGATGATTGTGATGATGATGATGCTGATGATGGTGATGCTGATGATGATGATGATGCTGATGCTGATGCTGATGCTGATACTGCTGCTGATGAGGATGATGCTGCTGCTGATGATGATGCTACTGATGATGATGCTGATGATGCTGATGCTGATGCTGCTGATGATGATGATGGTGGTGGATTGTGCTGATGACGACGATGCTGATGATGATGATGATGCTCATGTAGATGATGACGACGATGATGCTGATGATGATGAGTATTAGGATGATGATGAGGATAATGATGCTGCTGCTGTTGATGATGATGATGATGTTGATGATGCTGCTGCTGATGATGATGATGGTGGTGGTGATGATGATGCTGCTGATGGTGCTGCTGCTGATGATGCTGCCGATGCTGATGCTGATGCTGATGCTGCTGATGATGGTGATGGTGATGGTGGTGATGATGATGATGATGATGATGACGGCGATGATGATGATGATGATGATGATGATGATGATTATGATGGTGGTGGTGGTGGTGATGATGATGATGAGAATGATGATGCTGATGATGAGGAGGATGATGATGATGGTGATGATGATGATGATGATGCTGATGCTGATGCCGGTGCTGATGCTGATGCTGATGATGCTGATGATGATAATGATGATGATGGTGATGATGATGCTGATGCTGATGCTGATGCTGATGCTGATGCTGGTACTGATGCTGATGCTGCTGATGATGATGAGGAGGAGGAGGAGGAGGGGGAGGAGGAGGAAAAGGAGGAGGAGGAGGAGGAGGAGGAGGACGAGGAGGAGGAGGAGGAGGAGGAGGAGGAGGAGGATTGCTACGCGGATCGTTTGTTGTGAGAGCCACTTGGATGGCCCTCGGGGCTATCTTGGGGTCTTCTTGGGGCCCTCTCGGGGCCCTGTTAGGGGCTCTCTCGGGGCCCCCTTGCGGCCCTCTTGGAGTTGTTTTTCCCAACCATCTTGTGGTGTTGGGTCTTCGTTTTGAAGAGGCGGTGCCCCGCGTTCCTCTCCTCTTCTCCTCCTCCTCCCCTCTTCCCCCCTCCTCCCTCTTCCATGCGTTTCACCCACCCAGTACAGCGTTTCGTGGCCCCATAGGGGGCTCCACCGAAGCCCCCAGTGGGACCGCCCGCATGCGTCCGCCACCACCCAGCACAGCCCTTGCTCCTTGCGTTTCACCCACCCAGTACACCGTTTCGTGGCCCCATGGGGGGCTTCACCGAAGTTCCTAGTGGCACCGCCCGCATGCGTCCGCCACCACCCAGCACAGCCCTTGCTCCCTGCGCTTCACCCACCCAGTACAGCGTTTCGTGGTCCCATAGGGGGCTCCACCGAAGGTCCCAGTGGCTCCGCCCGCATGCGTCTGCCACCACCCAGCACAGCCCTTGCTCCCTGCGTTTCGCCCACCCAGTACAACGTTTCGTGGTCCCATAGGGAGCTCCACCGAAGGTCCCAATGGCACCGCCCGCGTGCGTTCGCCACCATCCAGCACAGCCCTTCCTCCTTGCGTTTCACCCACCCGGTACAGCGTTTCGTGGCCCCATAGGGAACCTCTCCGAAGGTGCCAGTGGCACCGCCCGCATGCGTCCGCCACCACCCAGCACAGCCTTTGCTCCTTGCGTTTCACCCACCCAGTACAGCGTTTCGTGGCCCCATGGGAGGCCCCACCGAAGTTCCCAGTGGCACCGTCCGGATGCGTCCGCCACCACCCAGTACAGCCATTGGTCCCTTCGTTTCATCCACCCAGAACAGCGTTTAGTGGCCCCATAAAAGGGGCTCCTCCGAAGGTCCCAGTGGCACCGCCCGCATGCGTCCGGCACCACCCGGCACAGCCTTTGCTCCCTGCGTTTCGCCCACGCAGTACAGCGATTCGTGGCTCCATAGGGGCCCCCACCGAAGGTCCTAGTGGCACCGCCCGCGTGCGTCCGCCACCATCCAGCACAGCCCTTCCTCCTTGCGTTTCACCCACCCAGTACAGCGTTTCGTGGCCCCATAGGGAGCTCCACGGAAGGTCCCAGTGGCGCCGCCCGCATGCGTCCGCCACCACCCAGCACAGCCCTGGCTCCCTGCGTTTCACCCACCCAGTACAGCGTTTCGTGACCCCATAAGGAGCGCAACCAAAGAAGATATTTACAATTGCGGTACTCATAACTGCATATGGTTGGGTCTTTCGCCATGCTAATTTTGGAGTCTTGGGACCTTCCTGTGGCGATCTTGGCCCCCTGGCTCAAAAGGGGGGAGCTTCATTCGGGTCCGCCCCGACGGCAGCCGAACAATTACCCTTTGGGTGCAGCGGTCTTTCGGGCCTCTTTGGGGCCTCTGGGGCTCCTCTTGGGGCTCTCTGGGGCCAGTTTGGGACCATCTCGAGGCCTCAGATTCCCATCGGTCGAACGGGCGAGACTACAACGACCATTGAGTTCCCTCAGGTTTTGGGGCGATATTAGCCTCGTGGGGGCTCCTTGGGGGACTCCGAGAGGACTTGGAGCCGTCCTGTGACAGTCTTGGGGCCTCTCGAAGGTATGTCGGAGCCTATCACGGGCCACCTGCTGCTACCTTGAGCCATCTTTGAGGTCATCGTGGGGCATTCGGGACCACCTTGGAGCAATCTTGGCTCAAAACGGAACCTCTGACACATCGCCCTTCCACCCCCCCGTCTAGACCCAGGGGAGGGCGTAGGGGGGCGAGGTCAAGTTAGCTACTCCCCCCGAAGGACGACCGTCTCTCTCATTCCCACCCGCCCTTCCACCACATAAGTAAGTAGCAGCCGAGTCTGAGCATAGGCAGATGCCGCCATCGACAACCATCGGGGACCAATGCAGAGGCCAGCCAGGTGCGCGTCCGCGATGTGCGCCGCGCGTGCCAGGGCATCCCCATAATCCGTTTCAAAAAACGATGAATGCAACATGACTGCGGAGTTCCCCCGCGTGGTCCAAGGTTCTGCCGCAAAGTCCACCTCGTGTTTGCTTTTGACGGGGATGGTTTGCTTGTGCGCACCCGGCACTATGCTGGCACACCCGCCGCCCCTACCAAACACATTATAAGGTGATCGCGGGACGCCCGAACATGATCCAGATTTTACCGCACAGTGCATTTGGTATGTTTTTCCCAATCATCCTGTGGTGTTGGGTCCTCGTTTTGAAGAGACAGCGCCCCGCGTCCCTCCTCCTCCTCTCCTCCTCTTCCCCGTCCTCCATCCTCCCTGCGTTTCGCCCACCCAGTTCAACGTTTCGTGGCCCCACGGAGCTCCACCGAAGGCTCCAGTGGGACCGCCCGCATGCGTCATCCACACCAAACGCAGCATTTCGTGGCCCCATAGAGAGCTCCACCGAAGGCTCCAGTGGGACCGCACGCCTGCGTCATCCACCACCCAGTACAGCGTTTCGTGGTCCCATAGGGGGCTCCACCGAAGGCCGCAGTGGGACCGCCCGCGTGCGTCATCCACCACCCAGCACAGCGTCTCGTGGTCCCATAGGGAGCTCCACCGAAGGCCCTAGTGGATCCGCCCGCATGCGTCACCCACCACCGAGCACAGCATTTCGTGGCTCCGTAGGGAGCTCCACCGAACGCTTCAGTGGGATCGCCCGCATGCGTCATCCACCACCCAGTACAGCGTTTCGTGGCCCCATAGAGGGTTCCGCCGAAGGCCCCAGTGGGACCGCCCGCAATTGTCATCCACCACCCAGTACAGCGTTTCGTGGCCCCATGGACGGCTCCACCGAAGGCCTTAGTGGAACCGCCCGGATGGGCCATCCACCACCCAGTACAGCGTTTCGTGACCCCATAGGGAGCTCCACCGAAGGCCACATTGGGACCGCCCGCGTGCGTCACCCACCACCCAGTACAGCGCTTCGTGACCCCATAGGAAGCTCCACCGAAAGCCCCAGTGGGACCGCCCTCATGCGTCATCCACCACCCAGTACAACGTTTCGTGGCCCCATAGGGAGCTCCACCGAAGGCCCCAGTGGGACCGCCTGCGTGCGTCACCCACCACCCAGCACAACACTTCGTGGCCCCATAGGGGGCTCCACCGAAGGCTTCAGTGGGACCGCCCGCATGCGTCACCCACCGCCCAGTATAGCGTTTCGTGGCCCCATAGAGGGCTCCACCGAAGGCCCCAGTGGGACCGCCCGCATGCGTCATCCACCACGCAGTGCAGCGTTTCGTGGCCCCACAGGAGACTCCACCGATGGCCCCAGTGGGACCGCCCGCATGCGTCATCCTCCACCCAGTGCAGCGTTTCGTGTCCCGTCAGGGAGCTCCACCGAAGGTGTCCGTGGCGGAACTCGCATGGCGGCCCAATGGCGGAGTTGGCATGGCGGCGACTTTCGATATCCAGAGTTTTTTCGTCGTATTCGACGTATTGAGGCCGCTTTCGGGCCGCGCATGCCGGGCAGGAACCACCCTGCTCGCTCTCTCTGCTCCGCGCAGCGGACGACCCGCGCGCGTCGCCGGGACCCCTTCGGGGCGACCAGCGCGCGTGGCGGGGACTCCGTGCGGCGCCGTGCCCGAAGCCTTGGACGTGGGCGTGCACGGGCAAAGAGGGAGAGGACAAACGGGAAGGAAACGGGCGCGATCCTCGTGAGAGGCGTGCCGACATGGGCGTCGACATTTATGCACGTAGATTCACGCGCGCGCAGACTCATCCACAGTCAGACCCACTCGCTCTCAGTCTCTCGCACGCAGACCTATCGTCTTCGCTCGCGTTGTGTGCGCCGCCACGCATGTCGGCACGCCCCTCGCACGGCTCGTGGCCCTGTAGGGAGCGCCGGCGAAGATGATAGTCATAATTGCGGTATTCGCAACTGCATACGGTTGGGTCCTTCGCCAGGCTAATTTTTCCCAACCGACCTGTGTTGTTGGCTCCTCGTTTTGAAGAGACGGTCCCCGCGTTCCCTCCTTCTTTCCTGCCTTCCTTCCTTCCTTCCTTCCTTCTCCTCCCTCCTCCTCCCTCCTCCCTCCTCCTTGCGTTTCACCCACCAAGTGCAGCGTTTCGTGGCTCCATAGGGAGCTCCACCGAAGGCTCCAATGGGGCCGCCCGCGTGCGTCATCCACCACCCAGCACAGCGTCTCGTGGCCCCATAGGGAGCTCCACCGAAGGCTCCAGTGGGACCACACGCATGCGTCATCTACCACCCAGTGCAGCGTTTCGTGGTTCCTTGAGGGAACTCCACCGAAGGCCCCAATGGGACCGCCCGCGTGCGTCATCCACCACCCAGCACATCACTTCGTGGCTCCGTAAAAGAGGGTTCCGCCGAAGGCTCCACTGGGATCGCCCGCGTGCGTTATCCACCACCCAGTACAACGTTCCGTGGCCCCATAGAGGGTTCCGCCGAAGGCCCCAGTGGGACCGCCCGCGTGCGTCATCCACCACTCAGTGCAGCGTTTCGTGGTCCCATAGGGGGCTCCACCGAAGGCCCCGGTGGGACCGCCCGCATGCGTCATCCACCACCCAGCACAGCATTTCGTGGTCCTTGAGGGAACTCCACCGAAGGCTCCAGTGGGACCGCCCGCATGCGTCACTTTCCCTCAGTACAGCGTTTGGGTGACCCCATAAAAGAGCTCCACCGAAGGCCCCAGTGGGACCGCCCACATGCGCCATCCACCACCCAGCACAGAATTTCGTGGCCATATAGGGAGCTCCACCGACGGCTCCAGTGGGACCGCCCGCGTGCGTCATCCACCACCCAGTACAGCGTTTCGTGGCCCCATGGAGGGCTCCATCCAATGCCCCCGTGGGAACGCCCGCATGCGTCATCCACCACCCAGTGCAGCATTTCGTGGCCCCGTAAGGGGGCTCCACCGAAGGCCCCAGCGGGACCGCCCGCATGCGTCATCCACCACCCAGTACAGCGTTTCGTGTCCCGTCAGGGAGCTCCACTCCGCCTTAGGTCTCGGTGGCGGAACTCGCATGGCGGCCCTGTGGCGGAGTTCGCATGGCGGCGACTTTCGATACCCAGAGGTTTTTCGTCGTAGTCGACGTGTTGAAACCGCTTTCGGGCCGCGCGTCCCGGGCGGGAACCCCTTCGGGGCGACCACCGCGCGTGGCGGGGACTCCGTGCGGCGCCGCGCACGAAGCCTTGGACGTGGGCGTGCACGGGCAAAGAGGGAGAGGACAAACGGGAAGGAAACGGGCGCGATCCTCGTGAGAGGCGTGCCGACATGGGCGTCGACATTTATGCACGTAGACTCGCGCGCGTGCAGACTCATCCACAATCACACTCACGCGCTCTGTGTCTCTCGCGCACAGACCTATCGTCCTCGCTCACGTTGTGTGCCCCGCCACACATGTCGGCACGCCCATCACACGGTACGTGGCTCCGTAAGCAGCGCGGGCGAAAATTATAGTCACAACTGTGGTATTCACAGCTCGTATGGTTGGGTCCTTCGCCAGGAAAATTTTGCTGATGTTGCAGGGATGACGGGATGTAGTGCTGGCGTTTGCCCTGGTCAGGGGCGGGAAGCGAGGGGAATGGGGTGTATATTAACAAGAGGGGAGTACATAACCCCTTCCCCGAGTAGGGTAACAAGGGGCTTTGGATGATGGGAGCAAAAGAGCTCGTTATGCCACCTGCGCCCAGAGGATGTGGGGTTCTCATCACGGCCTAGTGCTTGGAGGGATGACTGCCTTCCAGCACCTCAGCCAAGACCCCCGGAGAAGCAAACTAGGACGTAGTTGCGTAGGCAAGGCGACGGGAATCTGAAACAAAGCGAGCAGGAATTTCGAGGGAGGTTGCATGCAATCTCGCAGAAAGCTAGCAGGGGGACTTGAAGGGATGGATGCCCAAGGGAGTACAAAAGAGAAACTGCCGAGCAGTTTCAGAGACGCCTTCGGAAGGCAACGAGAAGGTACGGCGTCGAGATGGAAGCACAACATTGAAATTACGGGTCGGTTTTGTGAGTTTTTCTCTGCGTTACCGCGCGCATCTGCCACCGCGACCGGGGGAGTCGCGTGACAGCGGGTACACAGCAGCGTCGCGTACATGATAAAATCGTGCCCATGCTGTGCCGTTTCCCACCCTCGCCGTGGCTGCATGTTTCCCTCGAGCTGCGATCGTCCCTTCACCCATGCCTCTAATCGGAGGTTGCTTCAGGTGTCCCTAGCCCAAGGTGCCCCCAGCTTTTCGGGCAATTTTTGGGCCCCTGGGGCTCTCTGGGCCTCGTGAGGGGTGTCCTGGAGGCCGCGGGGGCCTCCTTGGAAATCCTGGAGGCACCTCGGGCCAGGGGCACTTCTAGCAGCACCCGACCTAAGGGCTGCTTCCAACTCTGGGCGCCAAGGGGGGAGCGCATGGATAAACAAGACCTGACCCCCAGAGGCTGGGATTTTCTCTGCGCCCCCACCTATGACCCTCGTGTTAAGTCGGGCATGTCCCCCTACAGGAGGAATATGCAAAAATAATATAAGTTAATCAGGCGACGATTTTTCGATTATTTGTCTTTGTCAATTTTTGAATATTTGTTGGCTGTCATTTTTCCTCCAAGCTCCGCCTGTAGGAGGACATGCCCGACCTAGCCATACCCCTAACTGCTGCCTCCAACTCTGGGCGCCAATGGGTTGAGGGCATGGATACAAAGACCCGACCTCCAGAGGCCAGGATTGTCTCCGCGCACCCACTCTGCCCCCTCGTGGAGGCGGAGCAAGAGCGGGGGCACCGGCAGAATACAAAATATAATCGCCTGCTCGAGCCACCGGCAGGTGCCGCCTCGGGCGCGGCGAGCGGTCCCGAGGCTGACGCTGCTGCCGCGGCCAGGGATGCGCTGGAGGGCGTGCCTGCAAAGGACCCAGGCGCTGCGCACAGTCAGGCCGAGGTCGCCGAGGTCGTCGCCGAGGTCGTCGCCGAGGTCGCCGACGGCGCCGACGGCGCCGAAGGCGCCGAGGTCGCCGACGGAGCCGAGGTCGCCGAGGGCGCCGAGGTCGCCGACGGAGCCGAGGTCGCCGCGGGCGCCGAGGTCGCCGACGGAGCCGAGGTCGCCGAGGGCGCCGAGGTCGCCGACGGAGCCGAGGTCGCTGCGGGCGCCGAGGTCGCCGAGGGCTTCGACAGCGCCGAGGGCTTTGACGGCGCCGAGGGCGCCGAGGGCGCCGAGGGCGCCGAGCCTCGGCGCTTCGACGGCGCCGAGCGTGCCGACGGTGCCGAGGGCGCCGAGGTCGCCGCGGTCGCTGCCGACGGTGCCGACGGTGGGCGGGGAGGGCGTGGTTAGAAGCTGCGCTACGAGGTACCGACCTCCCGTGCCCTGCCTAGCTAGACTGCTGCACTGGTCACTGCAGCTGCACCTCTCTGCAACGGAACTGCACCAGTGCTTGCACGAGAATGCACACGCACCTCCCGTGCCCCTCCCTTCCTGCCTAATACCTGCCTGCCTGCCTGCCTCCCTGCCTGCCTGCCTGCCTCCCTCCCTCCCTCCCTCCCTCCTGTCTCTCAGCCCCACGCCTCTCCCCCTCCATCTCCTCGGGCTGGCCGTCTGGGCCTTTCGCGACTCCCCATGTCGCCCAGCATTTACCTCATTTACCTCTCTCCTCTCTCCCTCCGCTCCCCTCCCTCCTCCCTCCTCCTCACCCTTCCTTCTCGACGGCGCAGACGGCGCAGACGACGACGACGGCCGCGACGGCGGTCCCGGGATGTCTCTTGAGGTCCCCGGAGGTCCGTGGAGGCCTCTGGAGGCCACTGAAGGGCTCTGGGGCCCGAGGAGGGTCCCATGTGTCGAAAACCTGGGTCCTCCATCGACGACGTTGACGACGTCGACGACGGCGACGACGACAACGCCCTTGCGCGTCCCATTGGGAGAAAGAAGAGGAGGACAAGGATGAGAAGAAGGAGGCTGAGAAGGAGGATGAGGAAGAGGATGAGGACCAGTGTAGACCCAGGACTCATCAACGATATTGCAGTACACCCTCCCTCAAAGTTTCCTCTTCGTAGGCCACAAGGATTCATTTCACTTGGGGAATTGCCCCGTTTGGAGATAAACGTTTGAAAACCCTGAACTGTGCCAGAACGCCATTCCTTGGACTTCAGCGCCGCGAATCGCAGCTACGGTTGCGTCTTGACCATCCTGAATCGTGCCAGAAAGCCGTCTCTGCGAATCAACGGAACTGCTGCGCCATGACAGTCCGACATCGTGCCAAAGCACTCTTTTTTGGATGTTACCCATGCTAGTTTTTGAACGTGTTGTACACTCTTAAGAAGAATGTGCGCGGCACTCGGACGAGAGCCACATGTTTCAAACTCGTATAATATGTTAAGACGAATGTTCGCGGCGCCAATGCGAGAGCCACATTTTGAAAACGACCCGCCCTCCATCCGTGATGCTCTTGCGAACTTTAAGACGAATGTGCGCGGCGCTAAAGCGAGAGCCACATTTTGAAAACCACCCACCTTCCATCCCTGAAGCTGATGCAAATGTCAAGCGTCAGGATCATATTTGATGGGAAGTCTCAGGCGAACCGCCCGGCCCGCCCATTCGACCAGCCTCGGGGTGCGACAGGGAGGAGTTATTCATAAGAGACAGGAGCGGAGGAGGAGGAGGAGGAGGAGGAGGAGGAGGAGGAGGAGGAGGAGGAGGAGGAGGAGGAGGAGGAGGAGGAGAACGACGACGAGGACGACACCGACCGACGGCCCAAGTCTGCTCAAAATCGTTCCCTGGACCTCCCCTGGGGTCCATCCTGAGCTGCGTTTTTCACCGCGCAGGTGTCTGGGGGTCCCAGGGCCCGAGCCAGGCCCACAGACGCCGAAAGTGTCGAACACATTCCCGAGCTTCCAGCCTCGATCGATCGGCCGACGACGACGACGACGTCCTTGCGCGCTGTTGTGGTCCACGCTTCCCAGGGGGGGAGGGGGAGGCGGAGGAGGAGGCGAGGAGGGGGACGAAGACGTCGGCAACGGCGAGGTCGGCCGAAGCCTGGAGCCCCCCTGGGGTCCATCCCTGCCCAGCTTGTCACCCCAGAGTGGTTTTTGACGGTCCAGGGTCCGAGACGGGAGCCCTGAGGTCGAAATCTGTGATCCGAGCCCATCCCGTATTTTTTTGTCAAAAAACAAAAACCCGAGAGCGGTTCTTGCCGGTCCAGGGCTCCGAAACGGGCCCCCTGAGGTCGACATCGGCGATTCGAGACTCGAACCTCGATCGATCGATCGATCGACGATGACGCCGGCCGCCGCCGCCGCCGCCGATGACGATGACGACGACGACGACGCTGGCAACGACGACGACGACGCCGACGGCGGCGACGACGAGGACGACGACGCTGGCGACGACGACGAGGACGGCGACGGCGGTCCCAGGTGGGGCCGCCGGGGACGCCGGCGCCGTGGGCGGCGGCGCGGAGGACGGCGGTGGCCGCTCAAAGCCAGGTCGCCCTGGTCGCCCTGGTCGTCGTCGTCGTGGTCGTCGTCGTCGTCGTCGTCGTGGTCGTCGCTGTCGCTGAGGTCGTCGCCAGTTTTTCCCAACCCTCCTGTGGAGTTGGGTGCTCGTTCTGAATGCGCAGCGCCGTGTCCCACCTTCTCCTCGTCGTCCTCCTCCTTCGCCTCCTCCTCCTCTTCTTCCTTCCCTTGCCCATGTCGGCACACCCCTCACACGGATCGTGCCCCACAGGGAGCTCCACCGATGACCCCAGTGGATAGTTCGCATCGCGTCCCCTCGGTCATTCGGGCACCTCCTTGACGCGAATGGTGCTCGCCAGGGAGCTCCACATATGGCCCTGGTGGACAAGTTTGCATGCGGGCCTCCGCTCAGTCAGGCACCTCCCTCATGCGGATGGTGCCCAACAGGCAGCTCCACCTGAGGCCTCAG
>CAUYUJ010005587.1:27500-60233 GCA_963575745.1 Prorocentrum cordatum
GTGGTGGTGATGATGATGATGATACTGATGATGATACTGATGATGATCTTGTGGTTGAGGAGGAGGAGGTGGAGGAGGAAGAGGATGAGGCGAGATGATGAAATGGCGGAGGTGGAAGATGAGGAGGAGGAGAAGGAAGAAGAGGAAGAGGATGAGAAGGACGAGGAGGAGGAAAGGGAGGAGGAGGAGGAGGAGGAGGAGGAGGAGGAGAAGGAGCAGGTGGAGAGGATGAGGATAAGAGGATGAGAGGGAGCAGGTGGAAGAGGAAGGAGCAGGAGGAGCAGGAGGAGGAGGAGGAGGAGGAGGAGGTGGAGGAGGAGGGCTCTGAGGGTTCTGATGATACCCGCCTGTCGAAGGCGGCTGGCGCGCAGGCCGAGGGGGTCTCGCCTCGCGGCCGCGCCGCGGCCGAGGTGGCGGTAATCCACCCGCGCACGAGCCGGCCGAGCGAGGCGAGCCGAAGCGAAACGGAAGCGCGGGCCAAAGCCCGAAGCAGAGCACACCAAGCCCCCCAATGGGAGCTTAGTATGCCCTGCCCTGTGCGTGGGAAGACCTTCTCCCCAAGCCGCCTCCTACAGCCTGGAAGTCGAAGGTTTTCAACGCCATGCCGAACGATAACGAGAAGGCCACGCGTCCCACGAGTCCGAACTGGTCGAACTCAAACTCCGTGGCCGTGCTTGCGGCTGTACTCCACGACCCTGTCCAGCCACGAGTCGCCGAACCTCTCCCTTGGCCATCGCGACCAGGGTCTCCGTGTCGAATGCGCCGTCGTCGAGGTGCTTGTTCTTCGCCTTGTTCTTCTGCTTGTTCTTGGTCTTGGTGGCTGCTTTGCCCATTCTCGATGTGCATCTTGGTGTAGTTGCCGACGCCGTCCTCACCCATGCGGTCGGCTCCAACGGCGCACTCGTCGTAGCAGCTGTAGTCGGAGTCCTCGGCCTCCCCGAAGCCGTTCCCGATGTAGAACTTCTGAGACTTCCTATCCAGCATTGTATCGTGAGCCTCCAGAGGATAGGGCCTCTGGTCCTTCAGCTCGATGCCGCTGCTGGGGAAGCGCACCTCTTTCTGCTCCAACGATTCTCCTGCAGCTTCGCCTGCTCCTCCTCCAGCGCGAGCCGTTCCGCCTCCAGGAGCTGGTTGTTGGACTCGCTCTGCTTCTCCATGGACTGGTTCTCCTGCACCGTGGTCGAGCCCAAGGCGGCAGCCGGCGCCGTCGCCATCTCGTTCATGTTCTCCACGGACATCGGGGCCTGCTGGTTGCGTATCCGACGCTGCGCCCTGCTGGTTGCGTATCCGACGCTGCGCCTCGAACCGCTTCCTGGCCAGCAGGCGGCGCACCCAGTCCTCCTTCTCGGTCTTCACGTCCACGACGCTCAGGTAGCACGCCGGCGGCGGCGGCGGCGCGGCTGGCGGTGACCTTGCCGTTGCCTTCGCCTCCGCCTTCGCCTTCGCCTGCTGCCTCTCCTTGAACGCCCTGTACTTGCGCTGGCGGCGGTTGAGGCTCGGCTCCGCGATGGGGATTGCCGAAATTCTGGGTCTCGAAGGCGCCGCCAGACTTCGCGCCCTCGCAGACGGCGGGCGACCGGGGGAGCCCAGGTCGCGCTTCTGGCCGAGCAGCTTCTCCACAGCCCTCTGGCAGGTCGCAGGCATCTCCTTCGCCTGCGGCAGGTCCACGCCGCACTGCATGCTGCTCCTGTCCTTCGTGTGCCTCGCCTTCGGGAGTGGGGCCGACCCTGGGGCCGACCAGCTCTTCGCGCGTGTCGATGGCAGCGGCCCGTGCCCCTGGCCCGGCTGCTCCAGGGCAGGAACCTGCCCCCCGCCAAGCTGGACCTCGCCGTCGCTGCCCGCCCTGCAGCGCGAGCTCCGCCGTGTGGAAGGCGGCGCGGTCCGTGAGCCTCTGCGCAAGGCTGGCCAGCAGCTCACCACTGTCACAATCGGGAGCTCCCGCCAGCGCACCTCGCCTGCGCCGCTGAGAGTCGCGGCGAGGTCGGCGAGGCTCAGCTGCCGCCTCCAGCAGATCGCGCGCCGCGGGCGCCTGCGCTGCGCGCGGGGGGCCGCGCCGACGCTCTCGCCGCAACGGCTAGGAGGAGGAGGAGGAGGAGGAGGAGGAGGAGGAGGAGGAGGAGGAGGGATAGAGGGAGGACAAGGGGGGGGGGGGAGTTGGATTGGGAGGGGTACTGGGAGGAGGGGAATGAGTGAGGCAATGCTGACGAGGAGACGAAAGAGGAGGAGGAAGAGGAGGATGAGGAGGAGAAGGAGAAGGAGGAGAAGGAGGAGGAGGAGGAGGAGGACAATGATAATGATAATGCCGAATCACAAAGTGATATCAAAATACGCCCGCCACCGCCTGTACTCGTCCATGGTGAAGACGAACCCGAAGACGACGCACGTGAAGGTGAGCACGATGACCCGCGCACGCAAGCATAGCAGCATGTACCTCGCCTGCAGCCGCGGAGCACAACTAAGTTGAAATGAAGGTGTTTCGATGCGGCCCGTACAGCAGAAACCACTGGTAACCGGACAACCCCAAGTACTGAAAGGCGTCGTAGAACAGTACCAAACGAGATCGCCACCCCCACACGCATCCTGGTTGCGATACTAACTGCGAACTCCATTCCACCGTGCCTGCCACGGAACCTGTGAGTACCGAAGATAGACATAGAGATACACTTGCGAATTATTCAAAGGTGCGGCACACCAGCAATTGAATGCCCCTGACCATCACCAGAAGAAGCCCCAGTTGAGCAATTGTACTACGAACCTGCTACCGAAGTCCGAATTTACCAGCGAGGTGACCACATAAACACTGAAAACAGTGACTGACAGCTGCAGCCCGCCCACCAGACATCAATGAACTGAAGCGCTCCGGACGGGTGGGTAACTGCACCACCAGGCTGCCCCCACCCCCGTTGCCGCAAGGCCGAAATCTATGCACTCGGTGCCACAGATGATGCAGCCCTGTACCCGTTGTGCATGATGCCCTTGAGAGGCGCCGCCCGCAGCTGTAGGATGTAAACAGCTTCAAACCACAGGCCCCTCAATCGGGCCGCTGCCAAGCCGACTGCTGCTTGGCGACCTCGTGCACACCACCGATGTGAACATCCACATCACGGCCGTGTTGAGATTAGCATGTGGTTGGAGGGTACCTGGCGCAACTCCGTCCTCTGTCTAGAGCGGAGCGCCTTTGTTGCTGCGCAAGAACTCCATAATCTGCTTGACCCTGTGGTCCTTCGCGAAGTCGTGCAAATAAACGTACGTCCCAATGTATCCGCCACGGAAACTCAGGCTGAAGGGCTCACGCTCGGTCGCCACCCGTGTCGCTGGAACCTTCTTCGGACGTGCGTTAGCAAGAACACTGGGAGTGCATGCATGAGCTAAAGACCCATCCCATTCTGCCGGAAGGGGATCTTCCACCCGTTGAGCGTGCTGTAGTGCGCAAACTGACAAGGTCGAGCACACCATCCCTGCGCACGATCTGAGCAGGATCGATCGGGCCGCCCGCGCTGACCTCCGCAACCAAGCCATGCCCACCCTGAAGACGATGCAACGGTCCATGAGGTCCGTGATTGCTCGCTTTGGGCCGACACCCCGGCACCTGTCCCACAGACGCCACAGGTGCTGCCGTGCCCCCATCCCGATGAGGTCCGTACGCTGACCGATGAAGATCGCCGTCGCAGGCGGAAGCTGCCCGAGTACAGCCTCGAACGCCCTGCAGTCGTACACGGCCCTTCTCTTGACGACGTCAGGCGCATACTCCGTGTATTTCCGCAGTAACGAGCCAAGGTTTTCCAAGCAAGACGCTGGAGGGCGAATACACGAGGTAATCACCACTGTCGGAATCTGTGCCAAGCCCACGTCCTCGTAGAATTCGAACGCATCCCTGGCTTGCGGTGCGAAATCCAAGCAGCCTCAGGCTAAATCCTGCATCCTGCTCCATCATGGTCGTCTCGATGTCCGAGGCCTCACATGCAAGTCGAGCTTGAGAAGCGGGACCTTCCGCTGCCGCCAGGCGAGTATCGAAACCGCTCATGATGTTCACGAAAAAGATAGACATTGACCTGGAACCACTTCGCCTCTTCTTCGTCGACGAGAGAAGCCCAACCCGCTTCGAGTCCAGCCGCCTTGACGTCCCCCAGCGCCACGAGAAGGCGAGGGGCGTGACTGTGCGCAACCGAATCCCAAAGGTACGAACAGATCGAGCCACATGCGCTTGAGAGAGGACGAGGAGGAGGAGGAGGAAGAAGAGGAGGAGGAGGAGGAAAGGGAGAAGGAGGAGGAGGAGGAGGAGGAGGATAGAATGGAGGATCGGATGGATGAGGGAGGATGGAGGTGAGGAGGAGGAGGAGGTGGAGGAGGAGGAAGCGGAGGAGGATGGGGAGGCAGGACGAGGAGAGCGAAGGTCATGCTGATGGTGATGGTGATGCTGATGATGCTGCTGCTGCTGACGATGATGATGATGGTGCTGATGATGATGATGATGATGATGATGCGGATCATGAAGACGAGGATGCTGATGATTATTGATGGTTGATGATGATGATGCTGATGAGGATGCTGCTGCTGCTGCTGATGATGATGATGATGAAGACGAAGGCGATACTGGCATCGGTGATCATGAGTAGGATGGTGATGCCGGTGATGGTCATGATGATGTTTGTGGTGGTGGTGGCGATGACCACGACAGCGGTGATAATGGGTAGTAGTGATCTAATGGCGATGACGATAGCCATCATGATGATGGTGAGGTTGATGGAGGTCGGAATGAGGAGGAAGATGAAGAGGACCAATGTAAACCCAAGATGTGTCAACGATGGTGGAATAGTCTCTCTCCGTCACAATCCCCTTACAACCCTTTCAAGCCTTCTACTCAACAGAAGAAACGCCCACTTGACTTACGAGCAAGGTGTGTGCCTCGCATTGGGGCGATATCCCCGTTTTGACATCGAACTTCTTTGCGTCCTTCCAGCGAGTATGCGTCCAACGATGGTCCCACTAAAGCATGGAGTTTCCCCCCCCATCCGCGCAACTATTGCGCAACCTTTTTTCGGGTTGCTGCGTTTGAGGAAGTCCAACGCGAAAGCGCAACTTTGGAAAGGAACCGCCCTCCATCCGCGCCCTTGTTACACATGTTCAACGTGCTGGTGGTTCACTTCATGGAGATCTTATTAGGAGGGAACCGCATCCTGATCGGGAGCCGCCCTCCCTCCCTCCCTATACAGGTCGCAAGCGCTTAAGACGAACATGCACGGCGCTGATGCGAGAGCCTCCGTTGCGAAAAGTAGCGAGAGACCCACCTTGAAAAGCAGCCGCCCTCCATCCTTGCAGCCGCTGCAAGCCTTCAGGACTTGCTGCGCGCGGCGCCCGGGCGAGGGCCTCGGTTTTGGAAGAGGGAGCCGCCCTGCATTCCTGTGACGGGTGCAGGCTTCCGAGCCGACTGCGCGCGCCGCGCGAAGGCGAGAGCCCCCTACGGTGGAAAGGAACCGGCTGCAGGTTTTAGAACGAGCATGCGTGGCGCTGTGGCCAGAGCTCCCTTTGAACAGGAATTGCCGTCCGTCTCTGCGACGGCTGTATGTTTCAAACGAGTGTGCACGACGCCATGGCGAGAGCTCCGCTCCACGCTCCATCTTTATGGCTGTTCAAAGCTGTGCAGTGGAGTGTGCGCGGCGCTGCGGCCAGAGTTCCATTTTGGAAATGACCTCCATCCGTAGAGCTGTTACAAGTTTAAAAGTTTCAGGGTCAGAAGTTGGGAGTGAGTCTCAGGCGACACGCCCGAACCGCCCTACCGAGTGATCTGGGCGTGCGGCAGGGAGGAGTTATCTATAAGGAAAGCGAATGGAGGAGGATGAGGAAGAGGAGGAGGAGGAGGAGCAGGATGACGATGATGAGGAGGATGAGGAGCAGGAGGAGGAAGATGACCTCCCAAGCCCGTCCAACACAACGTCGTCGTCGTCGTCGTCGTCGTCCTTCTGCTCCTCCTCTTCTTCCCCCTCCTCTCCCTCCTCTTCCTTCTCCTCCTCCTCCTCCTCCTCCTCTTCCCCTCCCCTGTCCCTCCTCCTCCTGCTGCTCCTCCTCTTCCCTCCTCCTCCTTTTCCTTCTTCTCCTCCTCCTCTTCCTCCTTCTCCTCCTCTTCCCCCTTCCCTTCTTCTTCTCCTCCTCCTCCTCCTCCTTCTTCTCCTCCTCCTCCTCCTCCTCCCCCTCCCCCTTCCCTCCTCCTCCCCCTCCTTCCCCTCCTGCTCCTGCTCTGTCTTGCTGCGGCAGTCCAAGCGCAAGAGATGGGCGCCGGCACGACGGGCAAAGAGCGGGCACTGCAACGGTGCCCCCGAAGAAGCCAGCGGATCCAGCCGCGGGACATTGTCCTGCGCACGCCCTTCCCCAGGGCAATCAAGGATCCCAGCTACAGCCTATCTGGGTAGTCGAAGGCCAGACTGTCAGATTGGATTGGGCCCCAAGGGCCAATCTGGCTTGGCCAAACTGGATGATTTGGGTGATCCGCCAGACTGGATCCGCGTGGGCTCCCTCGCCAGATTGCCCCCGCTTGCCAGATTGGGCCTGCCAGATTGGCGCCAGACTGGCTTCGACTACCCAGCCGATGCATGGCCTACCATGGGTCGCTGTAGACCTACGACGAGTTTCTTCATGAGCGTCGGGGGGGCGGCACCCCTGCCGGACAGCCCCACATCGACCACCGTCGCGGGCAGCCACCGCGCGCCGAAGGCGCTCCGACCCCCGTCGCGGCGCGACGGCGAGGCGAGGTGGACCCTCGTCGGCGGGGTTCCCCACCACGCTTATTACAAAAACCCAGAGCATGCATACGCTATGCACAGGCCTGATGTAGGTCTACCTGTAGGCGACCTGTAGGCCTACCGTAGACCTATGGTAAGCTGAAGGTAGGCCTATGGTAGGACTATGGTAGGCGTTCCACTGCAGCGGGCCCCCGAAGAAGCTAGGGGATCCGGCTGTGGGAAATTGCTCTGCGCATGCCCTGTCCACCCTTTCTCCTCCTCCCTCCCTCCCTCCCTCCCTCCCCATTCTCCCTTCCCCCTACTTGGCGCGCCGGGGGCGGCCCTGGCAACTTTTGAACCGCGCTCTGCCCACGCGCCCGTCATGGATGCCCGGCTTCCGTATCGTATCGTATCGCATGCCCTGTCCCCAGGGGGCCGGGTCTCCCAACCGGGAATTGCGCCGTGCTTTGTGCGGCCAGGCAGTGCGCGCCCCTGCCGCCTCCCTGGGCACGCGCACGTGCCGCTGCGTGTGCGGGGCAGGGGCTCGCCGAGGGGGGCGACGGGAGAAGCTGCCTCGGGCGGGCGACGGAGCAGCGCCCCGAGGGGGGCGACCGAGGATGGGAGCAGCAGTGGGGCAAGATATGAGCGGGGGGACACGAGAGGATGCGGGCGGGACCCCGTGGACCCCGAGGGCTCAGACAGGTCCGGCGGCTCTTGCGCGGGCACCCCGTGCCTGGGCAGCAAGGGTGGAGCCCATCAAGCAGTGCGGGAGCCCAGGGGGGCCGGAAGCGGCAGGGGTGTAGGCGTGTTCTAGACGGACGAGGACAACGGGGAAGGAGGGCGAGCATTTATCTTCGGGAAGTCCGCAAACGTGGACCCCGAGTGCCTAATGGTTAAGTGGTTCTTGCTCGGGCACTTTTTTTTTTTTTGTTTTTGTTTTTTCTTCTTCTTCTTCTTCCTTCCCCCGACGACGCAGACGATGCAGACGACGACATCCTCTGTGTCGGAAGCGGACACCCATGCCCAGGATGATGACGATATACTCGTCGACGTCCTCCGTGGCCTGGCGGAGGAGAAGGAGCAGGCCCTGCGCAAGGATCGCAAGCCGTTGGGGGGGCGGCTGAGGCTCGAGGACTGGAGTTCGAGGACTTCGGCTTTCTTGTTGTTGTTGTTGCTGTTGCTGTTGCTGATGCTGATGCTGTTGTAGTTGTTGTTGTTGTTGTGGTTGTTGTGGTTGTTGTTGTTGTTGTTGTTGTTGTGGTGGTGGTGGTTGTTGTTGTTGTTGTTGTTGTTGTTGTTGTTGTTGTTGTTGTTGTTGTTGTTGTTGTTGTTATTATATTTCTTGTTGTTGTGTTGTTGTTGTTGTTGTGGTGGTGGTGGTGGTGGTGGTGGTGGTGGTGGTTGTTGTTGTTGTTGTTGTTGCTGTTGTTGTTGTGGTTGTTGTTGTTGTTGCTGTTGTTGTTGTTGTTGTTGTTGTTGTTGTTGTTGTTGAACATTATTACTTCTAAAGAATTATTATTGTTGGACCCCCTGGTGCACGCCCCCCGCCCAAAACCTAGGCCGCAGCTACATTTTCATCATTTTTCTGCGAAAGCTTCAGAAAAGTGGATTACCCCCGGATCCGGTTTTTTGTTGACGCTCGTTTTCCCTTGCAAAAAACAATAGAAAATGAAAATTCTTGTTCTTAGTTGATCAAATTTCAAGAATCCCTTGCAAAAAATAAGGTAAAGTGGACATTCGCGCTCGCAAGACGAAATCCTTCCAAAACCTTAGGTTTCGTAGCGATTTTAACATAAAAACATCAAAAACCCAATGGTTTTTTAAGAAAAAATTGTCAAAATGTCCTTCCGCGCGCTCTTGCGGATTCATAGGAAACACACCACTTTTTAAACATTTCTGTCAAAAGGGTCTTTGCGTGCTACTTCTTCAGGTGCTTTGAACTTCTCCAACAACGGTTGCGCGCCTGCGAGGGCCACCATCCCTTTGTGTCCAGAGCCGCGCCGTCTGCGTTCTTCCTTTCTCGCTTCTCTCCTTTCCTCCTTGTCCTGCTCCTCCTCCCCCTCTTCCGCCTTGGAGCCGTATTGGAACTGTCGATGGCCATCTCCCTTTCTCCCTCGCATGTCTGCTTGTACATACGTATAATTTCAGAACTTACCGTGCATGCGATCGTTTACAACATGGTGGACCGTGCGTATGTCACGAACCTTGTATACATGTGTTTCTCTCCCTCCGTCTGGCTGTGCACGCGCGCGTTGGGCACTGAGAGTTAGGATCATAGCGCCATGAGTCTATGAGCAATGCATGCGTCATCCTTGGGACTGTATAACATCAGTGTAACACATGTACTTCTGTAATCGCATCCCCACGAATTTGCCCCAAAAATGTGACCAACTATCTTGGCACTGCGTACCATCTCACGTGTACCGTGTACCACATCATATGTAACAGATGTGATCAACCTCTGTGGGTGTGTACCCCACGCCAGTGTAGTAGCCAGGGTCGTCCGCACGCCACGAAGTGAAGTGTCCCAACGTCATAGGGCGGGAAGCTGGGTGTGGGTGGTCTCGAAGAGTCGTTTGGATATTTGGTAGAGCTTGAACGGCCCCCCCACGAAGTGGGGGTATTGGCTGGTGTCGCAAGAAAACCCTGGCACTGGGGAGAACACTGAGCGTTCGGGTAAAATGATTGTTGTTGTTGTTGTTGTTGTTGTTGTTGTTGTTGTTGTTGTTGTTGTTGTGTGTTGCTGTTGCTGTTGCTGCTGCTGCTGCTGCTGCTGAGTTCTCCTTCTTGAAGAATAATTATTGTTGATCCCCCCCACTGGTGCACAACGTGTTTCTTCAATTGAAGTGCCCCCCTCGGGGCTCGCACTCGGTTTTTTATCAGGGAGCGTCTTCGTGCTCAAACTGGGCCCCTGGCCCCTGAACTACTACAACAACAACAGCGGCTGCCGCTTGATATTCCTTACAATTCATTCCAAAATCGTGCTGTTGCGCAGGACTTCCTCACACTTTATGCAGGAATCGCGTTCTCGCGTGGGACATCTTCGCAATTTATTCAGACGCCGCGCCCTCGACACTCAGATTTCACGCTCTCGCTATGGATTCCCCCACAGTTTCTTTGGGAATCGTGCTATCGCTCGAGACGTCCTCGCGATTCATGCAGGACTCACGCTTCAGCAACCCGCCTGCTCGACCTGGCCGCCTGGGCCCGCCTTCCCGACTCGCCCGCTACGGTCTGCCGGCCCGATCTGCCCGTCTGGTTCTGCCACGTGCTTCTGCTCCTAGCCCCCCTCCTGCTAATTTCTCTCGTGCTCCAACTTTCTCTCTCCCGTTCCATCCGTCTTCGCTTTCTCTGTTTGAAGGGGCTGCGCTACATGCACGTGGTATGTAAGGAGGATAGTGCCCCGAAGCGGGTGCGGTTTGCGACGAAGCGGTTCAGCCTGGACCTCTCTTTTGGGGTCGCCTGGAGGCCCTCTTGGGCTGTTTTGAGGCAGCCTTGGAGGATCATTGGGAGGAGGAGGAGGAGGAGGAGGAGGAGGAGGAGGAGGAGGAGGAGGAGGAGGAGGAGGAAGAGGGGGAGGAGGAGGAGGAGGAGGAGGAGGCTTTATGGACTTTCTTGGGCCGTCTTGGGGCGATTTTGGAGGCCTCTGAGGCCGTCTGCGGCTGCAGGAAGCCCGAGGAGGTGAAAACGCCACGAACCTGAAACACCGCAGGGCAGTACGTGATGCTGGTCTCGTCGGGCCCTACTGGGGATCCTCTTGTGGCGCTCTTGGGCCGCCTTTGGGGCCTTCTACTAGGTCGTCTTGAGGCTACATTGGGCCACCTTGGGCCATCCGGGCCGTCTTGGAGGCCTTGGTTGCCTGTCCCGACCGTCTTGGAAACTCGAGAGCGCTGACCCACATTTTTTTGCGAGGGATCGTGGCCTCGGGTTCGCCTGTCCATCGTTTTGTTCCGAGAGGTCGTGACCTCGGGAGCTCAGACGTTTAGGGATCGCGGCCTCGGGAGCGCAGATGCATCGTTTTGTACGAGAGGTCGTGGCCTCGGGAAGGGGGGAATGCACGCAGAAGTCTGCAAGCAGCACTCGGCATTCTACCACGCCTCAACGTGCCAGGAGGCACTGTGGTCGAGTTAACTCCGTCAATGAGTCGAGAGCTTGGCATATAGATGATAATGACATCCCTGGGGATGGTGCGACCGTTAGACAAGGTATCGGTGTACGTGAAGCGAGGTCGATACCGAGGTAGTGGTTCTAATATGTAGGCAGTGATCTTTGTAGCTCGATCGTGAGTTTGGCGGGTCTGTAGTGATATCGGTCGATAGCGAGGCCGATGGGCACACATTGCGAATCCGATCGGACGCCAGTCGCAGTCCGAGCGCTGCGCCCATCCCCCGACCTCCTTATCGCCCGAAAGGTGGCCTACGAGGTATAACCAGATTCATCTGTCGGGGCACCCTGGAGCGGTTTGGAACGCGGACGCAGCTTGAACATTACCTCGGACATTACCAAGCCCATCTGCAGCAACCGCCACCGTCAACGGGCCGAATCAGTACGAATGATTGAATGTACGGCAGGACATGGGTTAACCTCGTTGGAGCAATATGGGCAGCCGTGGCATTGCACGCTCAGAGGGGTCCGCTTGAGGCAATGTCAGATGAGGACACCCGGGGAAGGGGGAAACCGCGTGGCGGCGAGGAGGAGGAGGAGGAATCGTGAGCATGGATGGCGATGTCCCGCCTGGTCTGCGTGGGCCTAGGCCTCCCAGATGGCGTCGGAGTAGAGCGGGTCGGAGGATCGCGCTGCATCGCCGACGCATCGGCGATGCGGCTCGATGTGGAGCCCGACTTCCTCCACGCCGATGGCGCCGACGCATCGCCGACGTCGCCGATGCATCGCCGATGCATCGCTGATGCGTCGGCGATGCATTGGCGATGTGGCGCCATCCTTCGACCCCATCTACTCGGACCCCATCTAGGAGGCCTCTAGTGGGACGCCGCTACACTGGACCTCTCGGGGGCGGAGCAAAGCAGCGACAGCGCAGCAACAGCTGCGCGCCAAGCAGCATCCAGGGCGGGGGAGGTCCCCGTGTGGTCTGTGTGTGTGTGTGTGTGTTTTTTTGGGGGGGGGCGCAGCCTCGCGGCTGCGGTTGCGCGCTGGGTGGGACCCAGCGGGAGCGATGCAGGGACGTCGCGACAGAAGCGAGGAGCAAAAAAGGGGGACACAATTCTGACCATCGACCAGAGCGATGCCCCAAGGGGCAACGAGAAGAGAGAGGAGGGTGGGAGAGGAGGAGCAGCAACTGGCGCCCTGCTCGAAAAGAGGATCCAAGCCATGAGGTGCGGAAATAAGGCCGCACTACTTGCCCTTTCCAGGAGGAGGAGCATGTCATACGCCGCTGACCCGTTGGGCCCGCGAACTGTATCACTTTCCATGTGATCGGCAGCTCGTACGCACGATTCTTGATCACCATACGCACGAGTTCAGTATTGCATGGACCTGCAGACTCGCACTGTCGCCGGACAACCGCGTCACGTCGATGCTGAAAAGGGGGGGCCCAGATGCGCCATACTGGTTTCTTCGAGCTTTGTCGGTGACGTTCCGTTTAAGGCAGGGGAGGCGTTCGGATTGCGGGGCAGCTTCGGCGTCAGGGAGACCCGCGGCGACGAGGATGCCAGTCATACCATAGATCGCGATTGCGCGCGTAGCCAACGCGCGCGTGATTCGCCCAGCGGTGGCACTCTCTCCACCCAGTGGAGGCGGGGTGCGCTGCGCTGTCATGCCGCTGTTGACCACCCGTGGGATCCTTGCCGGCGAGCGCCTGGTTCAATGTTGACGCGAGAGGAGCGTCCCAGCTAGGATACATCGGCAATGCCGTTTTCTGAATGGCCCATATCCTTCCAGGATGGTGCTGATCACGTGCAGGGAACCCTCCGCGGTCGTGCGGGATCGATCGACCGAGCGCGCGCTCCCTTTGCGGGGCGTTTTTTTTGTTGTCCACGTTGCTCGGACTGTGCCTTTTTTGTGTCCAGTAAGTGTGTTCGTAACGGCCAGTTTTCACATCGGGCGCATGGTTCGCTAGTGTGGCTGGGGCTGGGGTTGGGGTCATTGCCCCTGCTGGGGCTGAACAAGCCTGCTGGTGACAGGCTTCCCAGGGTGATCTTCCCACCAGGGTTGTCAGGGGTGCGTGTCGTGGGTTTTTCAATCATGTCAGCGGGATTGCGGCGTAATCGCGGCGTGCTCCGGAGAACTTTCGACATCGCGAAGCCTGCTTTATGACCTGATCGTTTTCTTCCATCGCCATGCATTGTGCCCTCGGCATATGCTGCGCAGCTTCTGGGGCTCTATCATCATCCTTTCGGAGCGCCGGCCATGGGGATGGGTTATGAACAACTGCGGCACGGCGCACGAATCGCTGCGTGCTGGTTACAATCATGTCCGTCTTGGAGTCGGGTTTGGGAGACGAAGGCAGTCGCAGGTCGTGTTCCTTGCGGCGAGACGCCCGTCCTGTGACGATGGCTTTCAGCAGTTTCAGGGCCAGAGTGTGCACTCGCCCTGACCACCCCCGCAAGGCGAAGGGTGGGCGCGTTCTTGCGTGGCGCATCGCCGCGTCGCGGATGGGGAAGAGGGGTGCTGCCACTGCGACGTCTGATCGCCTGCGCAGTCTCACACGGAATCGGCCAGCCGACGTCGTTGGGCCTTTAGTGCCATAGCGACGATCAAGGCTAAGGCCACCTTTAGAAACAGATAACCGCTTGCATATTTTGCATAGCGACGACGCCAGCATATTATCTCTCTATCGTCCTCAACTCGAAATGAACCTACTAGTGTCCATAAGCTCCCGGGGTGCGGCTCAGGGTAGATATCGCGCTCCTCGGCACCGTTCGGGTGTCCCAGATGATGAAAGACATGTGGGTCGTGCTTGGGCGCTTCGCGCGGTCCCCGAAGCAAACAGGCGTGAGTCCATGGAGTGTCCTCGGAGCTCGCCGGGGCCATCTTAAAGCTGTCGTGTTTAACTCAGAATGCCTCTTGTCAGAGGCGCGCCCAAGGGGGGGAGGCAGAGGGGGCAGGCACTCTCAGAGGGCTCGGAAGGCCTGCGGCCTTCCGAGAAACTTTCTGGGGGCCTCCTCCGAAGCCGCAGGAGAGCTTCTGAGAAGGCAGGCCGTCTTCTACGAAGGTCCGCCCCCCCTCAGACTTCCCCTCGGCGCGCCGCCGGATCTTGGAACTGCCGTGCTTGTTGGCTCAGAGCGCCTCTCGGTGAGTCTGGGGCGCGTGAGTCGGCATCACCCAGAGTAACTTCTACTATGTGTGCGTCACACAGACACAATGAATCGTCGACTCCCAGGAAAATATGGGAAAATATGGAAAGTGGGGGGGAAGACGAAACTCAAAAACAAAAATGGGAAACTATGGGGAATCCTGGGATTTGTGTGTATTTATTGCGAAGGCCTTACGGCCGGTGCTGCCGCCCCTGGAGGCCTGGGCTTTCGACGGGAATGGGAGGGAGAGGAGGGGGACAAAAAGTCTCTGCCCGACCAACTGGACCTCGGGCGCTGGTGCGCTGTGGATGGCGGCTTGAGCCGCTTGGGGGCGCTTTTGGAGTGTCCTGGGGGCCATTTGTGGTGGCCTAAGGGCGTTCTCGGAGTCCTTCTCGGATGTTCCGGGCCCCTCCTGGGCCGCTTCGGGGTCTTCCCGTGTTGCCGAGGGGGGCTCTCTTTGGGGTCCGTTGGGACACTATGGGAGCCTTCGGGATGGCTGTTGACGCCGTTCCGAGCGTTGCACCCTGCCGAGGGGGGCGGCGGGTGGTCGGCGCGTGTCTTCTTTCACGGGCCGCCGTGTGTGCTGGTGGCTCAACTACGACGTTGTTCAATTTCGCTGTGGCTGGCGCGCTTGGGGAGGAGAGCCCAGGCTGGGATCGCCAGGTGGGGACGGTATTCTGGGTCGGGACCCCCCAGCGGGGAAGGCATCAACGGGAAGGGGCTTCCCTTCGACTCAACTACGACGTTGTTCAATTTCGTTGTGACTGGCGCGCTTGGGGAGGAGAGCCCAGGCTGGGATCGCCAGGTGGGGACGGTATTCTGGGTCGGGACCCCCCAGCGGGGAAGGGATCAAAGGGAAGGGGCTTCCTTTCGACTCAACTACGACGTTGTTCAATTTCGTTGTGACTGGCGCGCTTGAGGAGGAGAGCCCAGGCTGGGATCGCCAGGGAGGGATGGTATTCTGGGTCGGGACCTTCCCCCCAACAGGCCCGCGACCCCCCTCCTCCCCCGCGCCGGGGAAGATATCAAAGGGAAGGGGCTTCCCTTTGACTCAACTACGACGTTGTTCAATTTTGTTGTGTTTAGCGCGCTTGAGGAGAGCCCAGGCTGGGATCCCCAGGGGGGGGTTGGTATTCTGGGTTGGGCCCCCCCCCCCCAACGACCCGGGACCCCCCCCCCGCCGGGGAAGGGATCAAAGGGAAGGGGCTTCCCTTCGACTCAACTACGACGTTGTTCAATTTCGTTGTGACTGGCGCGCTTGAGGAGGAGAGCCCAGGCTGGGAGCACCAGGGAGGGATGGTATTCTGGGTTGGGACTCCTCCCCCCACAGACCCGGGATCCCCCCCCTCCCCCCCGGCGGGGAAGGCATCAAAGGGAAGGGGCTTCCCTTCGACTCAACTACGACGTTGTTCAATTTCGTTGTGACTGGCGCGCTTTAGGAGGAGAGCCCAGGCTGGGATCGCCAGGGAGGGAGGATGGTATTCTGGGTCGGGACCCCCCCCCCACAGGCCCGCGATTCCCCACCCCCCTCCCGGCGGAAAAGGACACAAAGGGAAGGGGCTTCCCTTCGACTCAACTACGACGTTGTTCAATTTCGTTGTGACTGGCGCGCTCGAGGAGGAGAGCTCAGGGAGGGCCCAGGGAAAGGAAAGGAGAGGCGACGGTTGAACCGATCGTTCGGCGATTCGAGGCCCTGTTGGACCGTCTCGGAAGCTTCTTGAGGCACTCGTTGTCTGCGTTCGAAGCGTTTTGGGGCCCAGGATCCCCAGGGGGGATGGTATTCTGGGTCGGGACCCCCTCCCCACGGACCCGGTAACCCCCCCCTCCCGGCGGAAAAGGAATCAAAGGGAAGGGGCTTCCCGTCGACTCAACTGCGACGTTGTTCAATTTCGTTGTGACTAGCGCGCTTGAGGAGGAGGGCCCAGGGAGGGCCCGGGGAAAGGAAGGGCGCGGCGACGGGTGGACCGATCGTTCGGCGATTCGGGGCCCTCGCAGACGAGGACGAGGAGCAGAAGAGCGTCCTCCGCACGCCGACAGGGTCGGCGGAGTTGTGTGTCCCTGGGCCTCTTTCGATTCGATCGACCCGACTCCCTGTCGGCTTCGGCCCGCCCAGCTGCGATGCTCCGACGCTCCGATGCGGCCCGACGCTCGCACGGCGTTGCTGTGCAGCCCGGCGCGGCCGATCCGAGGCGCTCCCGGCTCCGTGCCGGTGGAGCTCAGCGGGCCGATGGAGCTGGCGGCCACGGCCGCTCCGCGCAGGCCGCGGGCCAGGCCGTGCCCCGGCAGGGGCGACTCGCGCGTCGTTTTGCTTGTTCGTACCGCCCCCGTCCCTCTGAGCGCGGCTCGCTCTCTCCGCTCCCTCTTTCGGCCGCGTCCCCCGCTCTTCCCCTCCCTCCTGCATGGTGGCACAGTTCGCTTCAGCGGTATCCCCGTTCGGGCCTCTCCGCTGGCGCAGACGACCCTTGCCCCGCCGCCGACGCAAGCAGGCTTGTTCGTTCCGTGCCGATGGCAGCCCGATCCGACGCATTCGGCAGGCTTTCCCGATTAGATGCCGTGTCCGATCCGGAGAGGCGCGCGGTGCCCCCCGCGTGGTGCCCTGGTCCAGCTCGCCTCCGCCACCCGGTCGTGGGTCTCACGCTTTCTCGTGCTGCGGCAGTTTCGCGCCGCGTTGACGCGGCGGCGACGCCAGCTCGGGCGTTCAAGCTTGGACGCCGCCAGTGGCCCAGAACCGGCCAGTGTCGAGCGATCTGAGCCATCGTGAAGCCGCGATCGTTCCAGGTTGGACGATCCACGGGGTGTCAGAGACGGCATGAGCTGGTTTCGCCGGCGCTGGTTTCGCCCCGCTGGTTTCGCCGACGGCTGGTTTCGCGTGCGCTGGTATCGCCCCGCTGGTTTCGCCGGCGGCTGGTTTCGCCGGCGCTGGTTTCGCTGGTGCTGGTTTCGCCGACGCGAGCCCTGACGGGCGGGTCGGGTCGGGCGGGAGGACCCTAGCGGGCGGGTCGGGTCGGGCGGGCGGACCCCAACGAGCGGGTCGGGTCGGGCGGGCGGGACATTAAAGTGCGGGGCGCGCTCGACCGAGCACGCGCGAACCCTCACGGGCGGGTCGGGTCGGCCGGGCGGACCCTAGCGCGCGGGTCGGCTCGGGTAGTTTCGCCGACGGCAGCTGGTTTCGCCGACGGCAGCTGGTTTCGCCGACGGCAGCTGGCTTCGCCGACGGCAGCTGGTGTCGCCGGGCGGCGAAACCAGCCGGGCGGAACCAGCCGGGCGAAACCGGCCGTCGGCGAGGCCAGCCGTCGGCGGAGCCAGCGCTCGCCTCGGAGGCCAGCGCCGACGTCAGCGCCCCGCGAGCCTGCCGCAGCAGGATGCCTCCAGGTGCTTGCCTGGGGCGTGCACGCGCCCCGTGATGCGGCAGCAAGTCATGGGCGCCTGGCAGACTCTCTGAAGTTTGTCTTCAGCGTCGATTCGCGCCTGGGAGTCGACGAGGTAGCGCCGACGTAGCGTCGATCTCGCGTCGATTCAGCGTCGATGAGCGTCGATTCGCAAGAGCCGACAAGATGGTATGGGAGACTCCCATGAGTTGCCATCGAACGTTCCGCTGGCGAGGCGGAGCTGTTTGCTGCATGCTCTCCAGGGGGACCGGGAGCACCGCGTGTGCTCCACACCCGCCAGCGGCCGTCTGACTGCCGCCCAGACCCCGCAGGAGGCGTAGACCGACGAGGCGAGGAGGCGGCGCTCTCTCCAGCGCAGGCCGGCGGGTGCAGGGGGAGGGGAAGAGGGAAAGACGAGGAGGAGGATGACGATGCGGAGGACGAGGATGAGGATGGGGAGGGGGAGGAGGAGGAGGAGGAGGAGGAGGAGGAGGAGGAGGAGGAGGAGGAGGAGGAGGAGGAGGAGGAGGAGGAGGAGGAGGAGGAGGAGGAGGAGGAGGAGAGGAGGTGGAGGAGGAGGAGGAGGAGGAGGAGGAGGAGGAGGAGGAGGAGGAGGAGGAGGAGGAGGAGGAGGAGGAGGAGTAGGAGGAGGAAGAGGTCCGTTGCCATTTTGGCTCAAGATGGGAACAGGTCCCATTGCGAGCGGGCAGCTCTCAGCTCTCTATCCAGCGTGTCGTGCGCTGGCGGACTTTTCTCGTCCCGCGCAGGAGCTTGCCCAGGCGCTGCGTACTTTCTCCACTCTCTTGTTTGCTTCCTTGTGGGTGCCGCTACCAGCGTAGCCAGCGCAGGATGTCAAATGTCGGAGACAGTGATTTCATCCCAGTGGAGGCCGCCTCCCTCCAGGCCATGGACGAGATGCCCACCTTCCCGTCGCAGGTGTCCCAGGTTCGTCCGCCTCCTCGTGTTGCTGCTCCTGATCCCTTTCATCGCAGCAGGAGCCGCACTGCACCGCTCCCCGTGGGCTCACGTGAGGATGCCGAATTGCCCCCCGCAGATGGAGGTGATCAACTCAGTGAATTGCGTACCCATGTTGATGAGAGTACGAGGAACATGCTTGCCTTCACCGCTCAAGTCTAGCAGTCAGTTTCCAGCCTCGCGTCGACGGTGCAGTCATCGTGTGCTTCGCTCTCTCGTCAGTTCGAACACAGAGTGTGCCAGGTCGAGTCAGCGCAGAAGAAGGCACACACCAGGATGAGCAGAATGGAGGGGTCGATCGCAGAGTTGCAGAAGATGCTCGGGATCATGCGTTCGGAGAAGCCCCCAGAACCAGCCGTCCCTTTGTAAACTTATTCGATCGCGCTCCTGATCCATGTATCATCGTGGCGCGTACGAGGACCAACGCCGCCAAACAGTATCTCGTTCCTGCTCTGCGTGCGTGGCTTCGACGTGCAGCCCTTCCAGAAGAAGAGATCGAGGTTGAGGGTGACCCAGTGGCGAGGCGCGTCCAACTTCGTGCCAACAGAAATGCTCATTACGCAGCACGTAAAGTGGGGATGGCTATTGCCGCGTTGCGGAAAGGCCCGCAGCAGTGGGAACGACTCCAGACGGCCGACGTCGAGGGGGGCCCCGTCGAGATTCATGTGTCGTCGGACAAGTCTCAGTGTCATATTAAGAAGGAGTTGCTCCTCAAACAGATCCCTCGGGATGTCGAGAACATCCATCCAGGGAAACGGATCTTCGCCAACAAAGAACGCGGGGAACTATCGATCGCATGGAAGCCGATCCTCCGTGTCGAGCCTCAGCACGAGAACCCTCCGAAGGTCTCTTGGGCGATGGGGGGCGTCGTCCTGCGGCAGATCGACAGGCCGAGACTTGAGCAGGCGATCCGTCAGTATCTATGCGGGCCTGAGCCCGTTCAGTGGAGTGGGTAATGCAGTTTTGGGCAATGGCAAGGTTCTCCATCCCGCCCCCGCACTCTCTCCATGGGCGCGCGGAATGCTCGCTCGCCACTCTACCACAATCTTTCTCTTCGGGCCAAGCAATTCTCCTACCTCAGCCGTCTACTTGTGCCGGGTGCCGTAGTTAGTGCTCAGGAAGCGCGCGGGTCCCCAGCTGCTCTCCAGGATTTTGTCCATCACCTCCGAGAGCCAATCCTTGCGCTCTCTTCGTTTCTCCCTGAGCTCCCATATCCAGCGGGGGGTGTGATTGCCTTCGTCCCCGACTTCAGCGACAGCCACCTCCAAAACAAGCCAGAGGTTATCCCAGAGGTTTTGGTCCAGGGCAGAGTTTTGCAAATTCTTGTCAAGTTCTCTCGGGGCGTCGACTTGGTTCATTACAACATTCGCAGTTTTGGGCTTACCGCAGCTGTCAGGGACCAACCTTTGGCTGGCCAGGATTGAGGCCGACCGTCTGAGGGTTCTGGAAGCACCGCGTCAGAAGATCCTCATCCTCCAGGGCGACATCAACATTTCTGGGCCCCCACCTGTTACCGCTGCGTCCCTGGACTCCGCGGGCCTTGATTCCCCTGGCCCTCCTGGGCCCCCGCCCCAGCCAAAAAAGACGCCAGCGACATCGGGAATGGGAGCGGTGCCTTCGGAATCCAGTGGAGTTCGCGATGGTGGGGCCTACCCGCTACCGTGCAGCTCAAGGTGCCCTGTCCGCGATCGACAGGATCTTCACTACGATGCCTGGCTGGGCGTTGACGCAGCTCGACGCGACCGCCAACGTCAAGGGATCTCCAGATGTGATGAACCGCGCTGGGCTCTCGGACCACGCGGCCTTGGCGGCCCAGGTGAAACCCCGTCTTCCCCTTCCCGGCGACCAGGGAGCCATCCATCCCGGGGTCTACAACATCTTGCTTCTTCGGGGTATGTGTCCAAGGTTTCTGCCGCCGCGGACACGTCTGGTTTATCCCCTCCTCTCCTGCTGGACTTCCACGAGCGAATGATGCGGGGTGCCGTCAGAGCTGCCCGAGACCATGTGATCCGTCGTACTCCCTCATCGACTATTTCTCGCCTCATCGCGGTGAAGTCCATTAGTCGTCGGAGACGGACTCGTTCGCGCTGACGCCCTCGCTCGCCATTGCCTCGTCCTCGACCCGATCTCCCAGAGGTCTAGCTGGAGCAGCCGGCGGGATTTTTGGCACTGTTGCGTGCAGAGGTTAATCAGCGGGCTCAGGCAGAGGCCCGAGCACGTGCGCAGGCAGCCACCAGAGAGAGCGAGAGAGCCAAACAAAGACGCAAACTTCGAGGACTTCAGAGACGGGGTCGACTTTGAGGCACGTTCAATCGCCGATTGTGTCTTCGAGGCCTCCAGCAGCAAGACGAGGTTACAACTGATCCTGCGGCTGTCCCTGGGAGTCTGGCTCGCCACTGGGGGCGAGCTTTTGCTGCGAAGCCGATCGACGCGGTAGCTGCCGATGTGTGCTTTCGCCGTTTTGGTCTTGGCGCTGACCTCAGCGACCTCGCCCCGCCGTCGAAGAGGAGCATGGGCAGGCTTCTCCTCGCCCTGCCAGCCGGCGCGCCAGGCCCGGATGGTCCCCCACGCGCTGCGTGGCGCCACCGCCCGTCAGGCTCCGTGGTCCTCGAGCAGGTCGTCATATGGGTCCTCGCTGGCAGCCCCATGCTTTGCGCGTTCAACGAGCTCAAGGGTGTCTTCATTCCGAAGGAGGTGGAGGTCGGTCCAGGAGGGGATGTACTGATCCGTGAGCCCGCCGCTGTTCGCCCGCTCGGACTGCAAAAATGCAGATTTTAAGTTGCTCACGAGTGTTTGTGTAAAGTCGTTATCTCGGCGGGCCCTCCGCGTCGTTGATCCGATCCAACGGGGTTTGTTTGCGGGGGGAACCACGGGGATAATATATTAGAGCTCTGCGTCTGGGCTAGAGTAACTGGGCTTAACGAAAGGGCTGGCAGCCGCATGCCCGTCCCCGTCTCGTGCGATTTGGGGCGAGCTTTCCCATCGATCGCCCATGAGTGGATATTTAAGGTGTTAGCTACCCTCGACCTCCCTCCCCCGTTGATGTCCTTCCTCCTCCTCCTCATCTATGACCCCCCCTGCTTTGCGCAGCATGGCAGTCCGCGCGCATGGCCATTCAAAATCTCCTCTGGCATTGCAAGGGCTGTCCTGCTTCAGGAGTACTCTGCGCGCTCAGCACCAATCCGTTCATGCTACAGTTTAATCGATTGATTCATGCCCCTGCCAGAGGGATAGTGAGATGTTGTGCTGGCGGCGTCGGCGCCGTCCTCTTTCAGCTTGCAACGCTGAAGACATATTGCCATTGTCTTCAGAGCTGCGGAGAGAGGTGCCGCGCTCGAGCGCAAGGCCCAACCATGTTTCGTGGTCCCTTCTGCGCCCCCAGTGGGGCCCCGAGACAGCTGCTCATATTCGTGCATGGCTTCGAGATAACATCCCGCAGTGGCAGCAGTTCAAGGTGACCCCCGCCCTTGAATACCTCGGGCTTTGGATGGTTCCTGGTGTTGTTGGCGAGTCCTGGTCTGCTTCCATCCAGAAACATGCCGATCGTGTACGCGCGCTGGGTAGGATGCGACCGCCGCCGGATATTGCTGAGTCTCCGTGCAACTTGAGACTACTGATTGTTCTCTCATACGTCTCCCAGTTTCTTCTTCCCCCAACCTTCTTTCGGTGCGGGCGCGCCGCCCGCGCCTTTGTCTCTGCTGCCCCCCCGCTGTTGTATGTCCAGAGCAGTCTTCTTCAATTTGCACAGATGGGGGGGGGGGGGGGGCGAAGTTCTGCATTGCCCTGGTCTCTAACCTCGCCTCTGTCCTGAGAGCCTCGTCGCTGACTTTCCCGCGCTTGCGTGGTTCCCGCGCGATCTTGGCCGACCGCGCGGCCCTTCCCCCCCCCCTCGCCCTCTGATGGCCGCTGGCAGGGGGGGCCCGCGCTTAAGGGGGTCCATGGCTTTTGTGGAAGTGCCGCGCGAAGTTTTGAGAGGGGCCCCCAGACGTCCCCGAATGGGGGCCTGCCGTCCAGAGTGCTTTCATAATTGGTCGTGGCGCCCTTGCCGGAGAGAAGAGGCGGCTTCAGGCTTCTATGTCCGATGGGCTCCCGCGGTTGCTTTACCCTGGTCGGCTCCCTAATGCTTTCTCTCGTCGTCTAAAGAAGTGGCCCCCCCCCCGTAAGTCCGCCGAGATGAACGGCGTTGATTGGGGTGATGTCCGAAATCGCTTCCTAAAGCTCCCGATGTCCCAAAATGCAGCTGCCCTTGAGACCCTATGTGGAGCTTGGGCCACTTCTAGTGCGTTTCAGAAGAATGTCTGTTGTAAGCTCGGATGCTCAGGGGCGAAGGGCTCTATCTCCCGCTATGTTGTTTGCGCGCGTTTCTATGGTGTCCTCTCTGGTGCCCCCGCTGCTGATGTCCTCCCCGCTTGTCCTCTCTCTCGTCTTGGCCTCCTGCCCCCTGCTGCCTCCCTCCGCCCGCTCGCTGCTTCCGCCGTTCTCTGCCATCGTATTGTTGCTCTTGATCCTGTTGGCATCGTGGCGCAGACAGCGGCAATCGCCCTGCTGCCGCACATTCGCGCCGTGCTTCATCGTGTCGAGCAATCAGATGACCACGGCTGAACCCGCCGCCCGCCCCCAGGGGTGCGCGCCAGGGGGGGGGGGGGGGGGGGAAGAGGACAAGCTAGGTGCGCTCGCGTCATATCTGACATCCTCCCCCCCCCCTCCCATCCCTTACCATGGCGCAGATCCCCTCTCTACTCGTACAGTCGGATGTCGAGCAGGGCAATGATCCCGAAAGGGTGCGCGATGTATTGTAGAGCACGGCATGGCATGGCGTAGAAGAGCACCGCGAAGCGTAGTATCAACTTAGCATTGCATTGCATGCCGTGGCATGACACGGGAAATGGCGCCAGCGTTGCAGCGGGAGCACGAGTCGAAACGAGCGGAAGCGCAGAAATGAGGCCAGCGCTGCAGCGGGGGCGCGATTCGGAACGAGCGGAAGTACGCCGGAATCGGCCCGGGAGGCTTCCCGGGCGCCGGAAGCAGAAATTCAGCATTTTCAAAATGTTATCCCGGCAAAGCAACCTAGCAGCGATGTGTAGGAGCATATCTGGAAGCATTCCCCTTAAGATTCAGATGAGATCCCAGTTGTAGAATTCTGCTGTTCTCGCAGTCGTAGTCGTATTCGCGATGACAGTCGCAGTGGCAACGGCAGTCGCAGTCACAGCCTCAGCCTCAGCCTTCCTCGGCCTCAGCCTCAGCCTGCCTCGGCCTCAGCCTGCCTCAGCCTCAGCCTCAGCCTGCTTCAGCTTCAGCATCAGTCTGCCTTCGGCCTCGGCCTCGGCTTCAGCCTCAGCCTGCCTCAGCCTCAGCCTCAGCCTGCTTCGGCCTCAGCCTCAGTCTGCCGTTGGCCTCGGCCTCGGCCTCGGCCTGCCTCAGCCTCAGCCTGCATCAGCCTCAGCCTCAGCCTCAGCCTGCCTCAGCATCAGCCTGCCTCAGCCTCAGCCTCAGCCTGCCTCAGCCTCAGCCTCAGCCTGCTTCAGCCTCAGCCTCAGTCTGCCTTCAGCCTCGGCCTCAGCCTCAGCCTGCCTCAGCCTCAGCCTGCATCAGCCTCAGCCTCAGCCTGCCTCAGCATCAGCCTGCCTCAGCCTCAGCCTGCCTCAGCCTGCCTCAGCCTCAGCCTCAGCCTGCCTCAGCCTCAGCCTCAGCCTTCAGCCTCGGCCTCAGCCTCAGCCTGCTTCAGCCTCAGCCTGCATCAGCCTCAGCCTCAGCCTCAGCCTGCCTCAGCATCAGCCTGCCTGCCTCAGCCTCAGCCTGCCTCAGCCTCAGCCTCAGCCTGCTTCAGCCTCAGCCTCAGTCTGCCTTCAGCCTCGGCCTCAGCCTCAGCCTGCCTCAGCCTCAGCCTGCATCAGCCTCAGCCTCAGCCTCAGCCTGCCTCAGCATCAGCCTGCCTCAGCCTCAGCCTCAGCCTGCCTCAGCCTCAGCCTCAGCCTGCTTCAGCCTCAGCCTCAGTCTGCCTTCAGCCTCGGCCTCAGCCTCAGCCTGCCTCAGCCTCAGCCTGCATCAGCCTCAGCCTCAGCCTCAGCCTGCCTCAGCATCAGCCTGCCTCAGCCTCAGCCTCAGCCTGCCTCAGCCTCAGCCTGCTTCAGCCTCAGCCTCAGTCTGCCTTCAGCCTCGGCCTCCAGCCTCAGCCTGCCTCAGCCTCAGCCTCAGCCTGAGCCTCAGCCTCAGCCTCAGCCTGCCTCAGCTAAACCTCAGCCTGCCTCAGCCTCAGCCTCAGCCTCAGCCTGCTATGCTTCAGCCTCAGCCTCAGTCTGCCTGCAGCATCGGCCTCAGCCCAGCCTGCCTCAGCCTCAGCCTGCATGAGCCTCAGCCTCAGCCTCAGCCTCAGCCTCAGCCTCAGCCTGCCTCAGCCTCAGCCTCAGCCTCAGCCTGCTTCAGCCTCAGCCTCAGTCTGCCTTCAGCCTCGGCCTCAGCCACAGCCTGCCTCAGCCTCAGCCTGCATCAGCCTCAGCCTCAGCCTCAGCCTGCCTCAGCATCAGCCTGCCTCAGCCTCAGCCTCAGCCTGCCTCAGCCTCAGCCTGCTTCAGCCTCAGCCTCAGTCTGCCTTCAGCCTCGGCCTCAGCCTCAGCCTGCCTCAGCCTCAGCCTGCCTCAGCCTCAGCCTCAGCTTGCCTCAGCATTCAAAATGTGGCCCGGGAATGGAGTTCTGGGAACTCGAAGAACACGAAGTGGCCTACAGTTGGCTCCGGGCATTCAAAATCATGCCCAGGAATGGAGTTCTGGGAACTCGAAGACCACGAAGTGGCCTACAGTTGGCTCCGGGCATTCAAAATCATGCCCAGGAATGGAGTTCTGGGAACTCGAAGACCACGAAGTGGCCTACAGTTGGCTCCGGGCATTCAAAATCATGCCCAGGAATGGAGTTCTGGGAACTCGAAGAACACGAAGTGGCTTACAGTTGGCTCCGGGCATTCAAAATCATGCCCAGGAATGGAGTTCTGGGAACTCGAAGACCACGAGGTGCGTTACTGTTTGCTAAAAAAGGAATCCCCGGATCCCGTCCGGCATCTGCCCAGACCCCCTTGGGGAGTCATGGTGCTTTCTTTGACCCTACTAGAAACCTATCAGTCTTCGCTGTTAGGTAAAAAATGTGCATTACAATTGCTTTTTTTCGGCGCCGCCTCGAAACTCGATTTTCCGGCGCCGGCCGGAACCGGCCCCGAACCCAGCCCGAGCGCTGGCCCGGGCGCCGGCTCGGGCGTGCAGCTCGGGCGCCGGCGGAAATGATGCCAGCGTTGCAACGGGAGCACAATTCGGAACGAGCGGGGCCCGAAAATGAGGCCGGCGCCTCAGCGACAGCAGTTTTTTTTTTTTTTTTTTTTTTTTTTTTTTTTTTTATTTTTTTTTTTGTAAAAAAAAATGCAAGCGAAAACCCAATTCCCGGGAAACCTGTGTGTAAAAAACAGTACGCGGGGGGGGGCGGATATTTTCAAGCCGTCATCAGGGGAAGAGGGAGAGTAGTATTCATATTGAGTAATATTGTGGAGGGAGGAGGAGGAGGAGGAGGAGGAGGAGGAGGAGGAGGAGGAGGTGGAGGAGGTGGAGGAGGAGGAGGAGGTGGAGGAGGAGGAGGAGGAGGAGGACACGGCAGCCCTCTTGGGGGTTCCTTTTGGGGTCGCCTTAGGGCGTCTTGGGAGCTTCTTCGTGGCCTTTGCGGGCACCTTGGGGGTCTTGCGGTCGCGTTGGGCTGCCTGGAAGGGAGCCATCTTGAGCTGTGTTGGGGCCCCCTGGACCAGCTTGATTTCTTTGGCCCTCCGCTGGGCGATCGCGCGCGTCGTGGGGATGGACGTCTGGTGCTAGGCCCTCGTCGCCGTGGGCGGCGGCCTTGAGGGTCCTTCCCTCCTCGCCATACTTTGGATGTGTTTCCGTATGTTTTTGCATTGTTTCGCATCTTTTCGTGCCCGTACTTCCGCGTTGCACATATTTCGCACTTGCGTTTCGCGGACCTCGCCTGGCTTGTTCTTTCGACCCGTATTCATTTTACAATCGTGATGTCGTGTCAGACGCGTACTTGCATTTTTTCCTTACTTTGCCAACATCGAGGATCTTCCTGTCTACCCGGCCTCGAATCTCATGAGTCGAAGGACGGTCTCCACAACAACTTCTATGTTTTGTTACGCGGCTTCATCGCGATGTTTGCGCGGCGGCCCACGATGCCTCTACGAGCGGCCCGCCGTGCGTTTTTCCCGTGCCGCGCGCGGAGGTTTGGAAGTACGGCCCGCATCGCGAAGAGCGACAATGAAGTCCGACATTCGAAGAAGGCAAAAACGGCATAAACATAAACTTTTGGCGCTCCGCGCGTATTTATTGGATCCGCGCTGGGCCCCCCCTGGCGGCGCCGCTTCCGGCGCCGCCTCTAGCGCGCCCCGCGCGCCAGGGAGCTGGGTCCAGCGCAGATCCAAGAAATCCGCTCGGAGGCATCTGGAAGAGCGACAGTGAAGGCCGACATGACAGCCGAGCAGTTTGTCCAGGCCTCCCAGATGGGGTCGGAGTCGATGGTGTCGGTGGATCGCGCCGCATCGCCGATGCATCGCTGGTGCGGCTCGATGTGGAGCCCGATTTCCTTGACGTCGACGTCGCCGATGCAGTGACCACGTCGACGATGCATCGCCGGTGCATCGCCGATGCATCGCCGATGCATCGCCGAGGTATCGGCGATGCGGCGCGATCGCCCGACCCCAATTATTCCGACCCCATCAGGGAGGGCTCTAGTTTGGAAATTAATGTTCGAGGGGATTTGGGAGAAAGCAAAAATAGCAGGCCCCCCGCAGTCTTTCATGGACCCTCCATGTCTGCCTTGGCCGTCCCCGGTGTCCCCGACAGTTCTCAATACACAGCCGTCCTCGCGAGGGCCCTGGGTCAAATCACGCGCGCGCGTGCCTTCGCGTTTGATCCTTGGCGCTCCTGGGGGCCCTCGTGCGACCTGTTGGAGCTCCTGTGGATACCATTCCCCTCGTCTTCTGTCCCCCCGCGCATTGCGATAACAAGCCCTCTTGTGCCCCTCCGTCGGTCCACGCCGCATGGTAACAGGCTAATTATCAGGAAGACAAAAGGTGGGGGCGGAGGAGGAGGAGGAGGAGGAGGAGGAGGAGGAGGAGGAGGAACAGGTGAAGGGGGAGACGAACGCAGCTCATCGCGGCAGGCGTTGTCCAGGAGTCTATCACAATTCTTCAGCGCTCGCGAAGCGCGCGCGCGAAGAGGGGGAAGGAAAGTGGGATGAGGAGCAGCAGGCACCGAGACAGAGAAGGACGCAAAACAGGACGAGGAGGGGTGCAGGGAGGAGCGTGAAGGTGGAGTGGCCACCCGAGTTGGGGCAGGAACGTGATGAGGATAACGCAAGATCCTTCGGCTAGAATCCACGCGCGCGAAACGTGCGTGTGGTTGTATTCCACAGTTTCATTTGTGTGTGTGTGTGTGAATGTGCTGTGATCTATGTATGTGTATGCATGTATGTGTCTATGCTTGTATGCACGTATGTATATATGTTTGCATGGATGCATGTATGTATATATGTATGCATGCATGTATGTACGTATATATGAATGTATGTACGCGCGTATGTAAGCATGTAAGTATGTATGTATGTGTGTATGTATGTATATGCATGTGGGTAGGTCGGTCGGTCTGCATGTCTGTATGCGCGTTTTTCAACGCGTGTATGTATGCATGCATGCACGTGTATATATATACATATCTATATGCATATATTTATATGTGTATATATAGATGTATGTATGTATGTATACATTTATATATATATATGAATATATGCATACATGTATGTATGCACGTATGTATGAATGTATGCCTGTGTGTATGTATATATGTATATATGTATGCATGTGTGTTTTTTCAGTGATGTATTCATGTATGCACGCATGTATGCATGCATGCATGTATGTACGTATGTATGTATGCATGTATGTATGCATGCGTGTATGTCCATATGCGCAACTATCGCAGGGATGTTCCAGACATCCGATGTTGCAATCCATTTATATATCTACATCTATATCTACATCCACATCTATATCTATATATGCATATGGATGTATATATATGTATATATATATATGTATATATGTATGTATGTATGTATGTATGTATATATATATATGTTCACATAGTCATACCTGTATATATCGCCATACCTATATATTTGTCTATATCCATATCCATATCCATATCTATATTTGCATAGCCATATCCATATCCACATTTATATCCATACCCATATCCATATCTATATATATTTCTATATTTCCATGTATTGATGTATGTATATGTATGTTCATAGATACATATATATATATATGTGTACACACAATTATATATACATGTATATGTATGTGTATATATACATATGTCTATATGTATATGTATATGTATATGTCTATGTATATGTATCCATTCAAACAAATTCGAATTCGGCCTTGTGGGTTTGCGTGGGCCCCCGGCTCCCCGAGCCTCCCGGGGGCTCCAAAACGGCACCGGAAGGCCCCCGGAGGGGTCCGAAACGGCGTCGGAGTTCCCCAGAAAAACCCAAGACGGCTTACGGAGGCCCCGAGACGACCCAAGACGGCTTTCAGGCGGCCCAAGATGTTCTCCAGACGGCCCCATACGCCCCAAAGACGCCCCTGGACGGCTCCGGGGGGGTCCGAGGGCTCCCCCAGGAGGGCTGCATCAAGCAAAAATGGCCACATTCCCTTCGTAAATGCACATTTTCAACAGATTCGACATTTTCCTTTACGAAGCGTCTAAGACAGCCCCAGAGGCCTCCAAGATTGCCCAAGACGGCCCCCAAGAGGGCCCAAAGATGGCTCAGACGGCCCCAGGACGGCCCAAGGGGCGCCCAAGACGGCCCAAGAGGACCCCAAGAGGTGCCCAAAAGGGGCCCAAGAGAGCCCAAGATGGCCCCAAGACGGCCCAAGTGGCGCCCAAGGTGGCCCAAGACGGCCCCAAGACGGCCCAAGAGGCGCCATACACGGCCCAAGAGGGCCCCGAGGAGCCCCCAACAGGCCCAAAAGAGCCCCCATAGAGCTCCCAAACGGCCCCCTAGAGGCCTCAAAACTGCCTCCAAGAGAGAGGGGCGGACGAGAGGCGAGAGGCCCTTCGCAGGCGCAAAAGAACAATGTTTTACACTCCCGTGGCCCTGGCGCTGCCCGTCTGCGCTCCCTATTTTGCCGCGACGCCGTTCCGACGCTTCCGACGCGGCCCGAGACGGCGCCGCGTTTGACCCGACCCGCTCCCGCGTCCGCCGCGATCCCGACGCGTATCTTCCAACGCTGCTCTGGCTTGGTCTCTTGAATTTTTGCCTCTTGCGAAGCTCGAACACTTCGGCCCCCGCTTCGGGGCATTGGGGGCGCTCAGTGCGGGAACAGCACCAGAACAAGCTTCACAGGATCTACGGCAGTCGCTGGCAGCGTCGCACAACCCAGCACTCGCAACCAAACTTCGATCCGCGCAACTCCGTGGATTTAATCCACGGGTCCACACTAGTATGTATAGGTATATGTATGTGTTTAGGTATATACATAAGTATGTATATGTATGTATGTATGTATGTATGTATGTATGTATGCATGTATGTATGTATGTATGTATGCATGTATACATGTATACATGTATACATGCATGCATGCATGCATGCATGCATGCATACATACATACATGCATGCATGCATGTATGTATGTATATATGTATGTATGTATGTATGTATGTATGCATGTATGTATGTATGTATGTATGTATGTATGTATGTATGTATGTATGTATGTATGTATGTATGTATGTATGTGTATATATATGTATACATATACACACATATATGTATATGCATGCATGAATGTTTGCATGTATGTGTGTATATATATGTATATATATATATATATATATATATATATTTATATAGTATACACACGGCCCCCTGGAGGTCCGGGGCCCTTCCCAAGGCTGATCTTGCATCCAGGCTCGCCTTCTGACCGCCCCAGGGCCCGAAGCGGGCCTCCCAGGGGCCCCAGGTCGAGGCAACGCTGCCAGCATGGCACAGAGCCGCGCAGAGTCGCGACGCCTGCGCCCGATGCCGCGCGGATCTGCCTCCCCGTCGGCCCCTCCCCGGCCGGCCCTGCAGGGCCCCGCCCGCGGCCGCCTGGGCTGCTCTCCGCTCCCGCCGCCGCTCGGCGGCCGCCTGCCGCTGTGCGGCTCTCTGGCCCCGCGCGGCGGCGGCGCCCGGCTCCAGCTGCCGGGGGGCGCGAGGAAAAGGGTGGCCCGCGGGCGCGCGGCGCGCCTCGCCAGGCGTGGGGCTGGGGCAGGGGCGGGGCGCCAGCGAGGCACGGCAAGACGGCACGCACGGGCCACCGGCGCCGCCGTTTGCCCTCGAAGGGCAAGCAACGGCACGAGCATAAACTCTTGGCGCTCCGCGCGGATTTCTTGGATCCGCGCTGGGCCCCCCCCCCCTGGCGCGCGGAGCGCGACAGTTTATGCTAATGCTGTTTTTCGTTCTTCCGTGCCCGACCTCCCTCTGCCTCCACGGGCAGCAGAAGGCCGCCCCCCAGGGGAGGAGAGGGCACCAGTGCCGCTACCCTCGTCGCCACGGCTGGACTCCGCTCCGAGGCTCTTCGGAGGTCCGCTAAAGGGTGCTCGGGTCGGCGCTGGGCCTCCCTCCCCACACGCCTGCCCCAGCGCGGAGGAGGAGGAAGGAAGGAGCAGGAGCAGGAGCAGGAGCAGGAGCAGGAGCAGGAGCAGGAGCAGCAGCAGGAGCAGGCGGAGGTGGAGGAGGAGGAGGAGGAGGAGGAAGAGGAAGAGGAGGAGGAGGAGGAGTTGGAGGAGGAGGAGGATTATTAAGAATTACAAGAAAATAAGAATAATGTCACGAATGACAATAATACTCAGGATCGTAATGATGAGAGTTATAAAAGTACTAGAAATAATAATTCTCGTAAGAAGAAGCACAAACATAATACGAATACTAATAATCGTAAGATTAGAAGAAACAGCATCATCATATTACGAACCAGACAATTCTGAATAGTACTATTACGAATACGAGTAAGAACAATACGACTATTAGTAGTAACAATAAGCATCGTGCTACTACTGATAGCAATAACCATGATGATAATAAGACGAAACAGCGTTATACTAGTACGCATCGTACAATTACTCATAATACTGCTAAGAAGAATCATCATATTCATTGGAATAATATTAATAACAACACGAAGAAGACGAGTCATACTACGACTACTACTACTACTACTACTACTACTACTACTACTACTACTACTACTACTACTACTACTACGACTACGACTACGACTACGACTACGACTACTACTACTACTACTACTACTACTACTACTACGTCATACGAATAATGAACATTATAAACATAACAATACCGCAAGGATTCGGAGTCATAAGAATAATGCGAACACTATCAAGCATATTGCTAATGATAATTTTAAACATATTAGTAATGCTACTATTCGTAACGCGAATATTCTTTACGCTTCGCGTATCCCCACCAGCCCATCTCACAGCAGCAACTCTTGCGAAGCATGCCGACAGTCGTGTGTTTCAGGCGTGTGTCCGCTTGGCCCCGCATGTCTCCCCTGTTCCTCCTTCCTCCCGCCTCCTTGTACATCCTCCTTGTGGGGGGAGCGGGAGAAGGACGAGGCGGAGGAGGAGGGAGAGAAAGCGCTCCTCGTGGAGTCGTTTGGGGTTTCTCGTCCTGGTGTGAGTCGTTCGGGCCCTTCTTCCTGGTGTGAGTCGTTCGGGCTCTTCGTCGTTCGGGCTGTCCTGGTGTGAGTCGTTCGGGCTTCTCGTGGTGTGAGTTGTTCGGGCCCCTCGTCCTGGTGTGAGTCGTTCGGGCTCTCCTGGTGTGACTCGTGGTGTGAGTCGTTCGGGTGTGAGTCGTTCTTCGGTGTGAGTCGTTCGGGCTCTTCGTGGTGTGAGTCGTTCGGGCTCTTCGTCCTGGTGTGAGTCGTTCGGGCTTCTCGTGGTGTGAGTTGTTCGGGCCCCTCGTCCTGGTGTGAGTCGTTCGGGGCCCTCGTCCTGGTGTGACTCGTTCCGGCTCCTCGTGGTGTGAGTCGTTCGGGGCCCGCGTCGTGGTGTGAGTCGTTCGGGCTCCGCGTGGTGTGAGTCGTTCGGGCGCCTCGTCCTGGTGTGAGTCGTTCGGGCCCTTCTTCCTGGTTTGAGTCGTTCGGGCTCTTCGTCCTGGCGTGAGTCGTTCGGGCTTCTCGTGGTGTGAGTTGTTGGGGCCCTTCGTCCTGGTGTGAGTCGTTCGGGCTCCTCCTCCTGGTGTGAGTCGTTCAGGCTCCTCGTGGTGTGAGTCGTTCGGGGCCCTCGTCCTGGTGTGAGTCGTTCGGGCTCCTC
>CAUYUJ010005588.1:0-2500 GCA_963575745.1 Prorocentrum cordatum
GCGCGAAGCGCGAAGTTGGAAGCCCTAGATTCCCAGACACCGACGTCGTGGAGTTTTTCGCCACGTCGGCCTCCAGAGGTACACACTCTGTTCGTATCTAATTCTTCGAAGGTTCGTTGGTTTTCTGGGGGGCCAGGATCCTCTCATTCCCAACTGTTCTGTCCTGGGCCTCTTCCTGGCCACTACGGGGCCAGGAACAGTTAGAAGCGAGCACAATTAGAAATGAGCACGATTAGAAGTGAACGACGTGTATCGACCCATGCTCCGGGACCAGCTTTTCATCCCGAATCGTTTTGCTGACGGTCTCGAGGCCCGGCAGGGGCCCCCAGAGGCAGAGAATACAGAAAAACCTTCCGTCGTGATTTTGTCGTGGCCCGAGGGGATCTGCGTTTGGCGCCCGTACGGCAGCTTCGCGTCGTGTCGACTGGCTGCGACCCGCTGCCTGCGTTCAACCTTGAACGCCGCCGACGACCTGGAACCGGCCAGTGTTGAACGATCTGACGCTTCGGAAACGGCCGATCGTTCAAGGTTGAGGAGGAGGAGGAGGAGGAGGAGGAGGAGGAGGATGGGAAGGGGGAGAGGAGGAGGAGAGGAGGAGAGGAGGAGGAGGAGGAGGAGGAGGAGGAGGAGGAGGAGGAGGAGAAGGAGGAGGAGGAGGAGGAGGAGGAGAAGGTTGAACGATTCCCGCGGCGCCAGAAAAACCGACGCCGAGGTAGGCACGGCACGAGCCTGCCGCAGCCATCTGGGCTCCGAGGGCCGCGGCCGCGCGCCGCCTGCGCCCCCCCGCCGGCGGCGGCGATGCCGCCCGCGGGGGCGGGCCCGCCGCTCACGCTGGCCGAGGCGGCGGAGCGCGCGGGCTGGCCGCGCGAGGTGTGCGAGGACGCGGGCAGGCGATCGGAGAAATCGAGGAAGAGACAGCGGCGCGAGCGTGACAAAACAAGCACCAGTGTGGAGAAAGGCAAGTGTGATAGCAATTCCGGAGAGGTGTTTTCTCACACTTGTTTTTTGTTATCGCACTTGTTTTTTTATCACATTTGTTTTGCTCAAGCTTTTGGCGCTCGGCGCGGATTTCTTGGATCCGCGCTGGCCCCCCCCTGGCGGCGCCTCCAGCGCCGCTCCTGCCGCGCTCGTCCAGCGCAGATCCAAGAAACCCGCGCGGGGAGTTTATGTCAGGGGGATGTCCGCATCGCTCTCGTCGCGACCAGCCGACAGGGATACCGCAGTCGTCGGCTTGACATTGGCAACGACGGAGTAACCCCTTGAGCAGGTGATGGCTCCGCTCGGAGAAGAACGTTGGTGCTGTATTACTCGGCGGCGAACTCCGAACCCCGCCCTCGCAGGTCAACGTTTCGGACAACTCGATGGGCGACGGGGGTAGGGTTCGGAATTCGTCGAACACGTGGCGAAATCCGAACCCTGCCCCCGCCTCCCGTCCAGTAGGGTTCGGACGCCGTCACGCAACTGCTGAGCCCGAGGTTCGAGGTTCCACGTTCTCGAGCGTTTTCGTCGCCTCACGGCGCTTCTCGAGCCTCGGGATGCCTTCCAGCAGCTGCGCCTCGCAGAGAGCCACTTCTGTGGGGGGGGGGAGGGGAAGGGCACCCGGGTCGCCCCGAAAGACCGCCGGCAACGGGAGCCGTGGCTCGAAAGCGCGACGGCGAGGACCAGCCGGGCGGGCAAGGCTCGGGGCGGGGACGCACCGACGCGGCGGAGGAGGGGCCTGGCCTGCGGCACGGGAGCGTCAGCTCAGGGGCGCGTCGCGCGGCCGGCTCTCGCCCACCACGCGGCGGCGCGGCGCGCGAAGCGCCGCGGCGGGCGGGGGGGGGGCAAGTGGGGAGGAGGGGGCCTTCTCAGAAAGCGGCGGGACTTCTCAGAAGCCCTCGCGCGTTCTGAGAAGTGTGCTCTCTCTTCGGGGAAGGCTCCGGAGTCTTCTCAGAAGGCCGGGGTACTCCTGGGCCTTCTGAGAGGGCCTTCTCCCTCTCACGCCCCCCCCGCGCTCGCCGCCAAGAAGCGCATCCCGGCCAACAGTCGGCTGAGCGTTTGGGCGACCCTTCGCCGAAGTGATTTTCGGTGTGGGCCAACTCTGGCAGGCCCAGAGATTGACACCAACACCAAAATCGGCGGTGTGCCTCCACCAAGGGGAGATGACCCCGATCTCGGTGATGGTGGTATTATTCTTGCTTCCCAGGCGGCCGAAATATTGCCACCAACACCGGAATATATGATCATCCTCCCCCGGAGGGTGCACCCCCCTGTATTGGTGTGTTGGTGCCCATTCCGAAACCTCCCAAAGCCCCCAACCGCTGAACGCGATGCGATAGCAGCCGGCTTGTGCGCTCGGGTTCGGCCTCCCCGTGGTCCCCGAAAGTCGCGCGCCAGAGGCCACTCTTGCCCAGGGTCGCTTTGGCGCGAAGCCGAAAAAAGCGTCAGCGTCTGAAGCCCTTCTCGGCCTCCCTTCGCGCGGAGCGACGCGCCATCCGCTTGCAGGGCATAACGTCTCGCC
>CAUYUJ010005588.1:5000-37500 GCA_963575745.1 Prorocentrum cordatum
GCCTCAAGAGGGCTCTGGAGGGCCCCAAGACGGCCCAAGACGCGCACAAGACGGGCGAAGAGAGGCCCAAGACGGCCCCAAGAGGGCCCCAAGCGGGGAACCGCGAACCGGAAATTCGAGCCTCCCGCCTCCACATGGCCCCGGGAGGCTTCAAAGGGGCCCCAAGAGGCCCCAGGAGACCCCCAAGAGGCACCCAGGATGCCCAAACGAGGCCTACAGAAGCCACAAAACAGCCCCGAGGAGGCCCCACCGCGGTCCCAAAACGGCTACCGAGAAGCTGCGAAACTGCCTTCACGACGTCCCCGACAGGCCAACCACGAGATCCAAACCAACACCCATGAGGCCTCTGACCCACCACCCAGGGCACGGTGGCGGCAGCAGTGACAGCACTTGTGCACAGCATGTTCCGGCGGGAACCTTCCGGAACACGCTGCAGGAGGAGGAAGATCAGGAGGAGAGAGAGCTGGAGTGGGAGGAGGAGGAGGAGGGGGACGAGGAGGAGGAAGAGGCCTCCAAGACAGCTCCAAGATAGCCGAAGAGGCTTCCAAGAGGGCCCTGGGCGGCCCACGAGGGTCCCAAGGCGGTGCCTGAGGCGCCCAAGACGGCCCGAGAGGGCCCCAATACGGCCCCAAGAGAGGCCCAAGGAGGGAAACACGAACCGAGAATCCGAGCTTTCTACCCCGAGAGGTTCTCGGGAAGTCCCAAGAGGCCCCCAATCGAATCCAAGAGGCCCCCAAGAAGCTCCCAAGAGGGCCGACGAGGTTCCAAGAGATCTCCCAAGGTGGCCCCAAGAGGCACAACTCATTGTTTTACGATTGGGCTTTGACGGGCTTTAATTTTTCGGCCTTTTGGCATCCCGATGCTCCAAGACGGCCCAAGAGGCTTTTAATACCGCTCCCATATAGAGGAAGAGGCCTTTAAGAGGGCCCTAAGACGGCTCGCGAGGACCCCAAGACGGTGCTTGAGGCGCCCAAGACGGCCCCGAGAGCCCCAAGAGAGGCCCAAGAAGGGGAACGCGACCCGACAGCAGAGCGGATCCCCCACAAGGCCCACAGGAGACCGCAAGAGGCCCCCAAGTGGTCCGACGAGGACCCTAAAAGCTTCCTGAGGGCCTAAAAGGCCCTTAGGAGACGTCCAAGAGGCCTTAAAATAGCCCAAGAGCGCCCTCGATGCATCAAAACTGCTTCCATGAGGCCCCCGGGAGGCTTCCGGATAGCCTCAATCTGGCCGCAGGTGGCCTCAAGTCGGGCCTCCACGCAGCCAAGACGGCCAACGACGGCTTCAGATTGCAGAACCGATGCCCCCAAGGGACCCTCAGACGCCCCCCCAAGAAGCACCCAAGAGGTGCCTCCAACAGCCAGTTGACGAAGCATGCGGAACACCCCAGAAGATCCTCTGATGCCGTCGCGCGCCTGTGCTTGATAGCGTTGTCCAAGATCGTCCAGCGCCCTCCCAGCCTGGGCTAGAACCTGAGCGCGCGCGAATCTCGCGCGATGGTTCTAGCCCAGGGGCCCGAAAACAGCTGCCCGACCCTTCATGGGAGTACCAGGGCTCATTTTCGCTGTGTTTTTACGGGGTTTCGGCGTCCCGGGCCTTGGAGGCCGCCGCGATGGTCCCGGACATTTTCCAGATCCTCGGCGCGGGCTCCAAGACCATTCCGCAGAGGGCTCCAACAGGCTCCAGGGCAGCCCAAGAGGGCTCCAAGACGGCTCCAGGAACGACTGCAGGGTCTAATTTTTCTTGTGTTTTCTGCAAGACGGCTCTAGGAAGACTGCATGTCTTATGAGGATGGCTTCCGCCTCTTGCCCCGAGCATCCCAAACTGCCTGAACGGTTCCCATTCGCCTTCCCAAAACCCAGCGCTTGCCCATGCGCGTTCCGGACGGTCTTCGCAGGAACGCGCTGGAATGATCACGCGCCGCGGTTTCCCATGCCAGTGTCCTCGGACGTGGGCGCCCTGCCACGAGCGCGTTCCGGGAAGATGCTCCCGGAACGCGCTGAAAAGATATGGCCACATCTCGGGGACGCTCCCGGCACCGCTGCCCCAGCCTTTCCGGGCAGCTTCCACAGCGCTCCAGGAGGGCCCAAGACGCCCCCCAGGAGCCCCCAGAATGCGAAAGGATGGCCCCAGACGCTCCCGAGCAGCCCAAGTCAGCCTTCCGACGGCTCTCGAGGCTCCCAGGTGGCCTCTAAGAGACCCCAAGAAGTTTGATAGGTATCACGATACGGCCCGAAGAGGCCAAAGTCGTATACGTTCAATGGTCTTTTCAATGTTTTTGGCTTCTCGCGCTTTCGAGCTTCCAACGGTCCAAGAGCGCCGAAGAGCCTCCATGGGGGTACCGGGGCTCATTTTCTTTGTGTTTTTAAAGGGTTTCCGCGTCCTGGGCCTCGGAGGCCGCCGCCTCCGACCCCCCATGGGAGGACGGGGCGGCCGGGGAGGTCCAAAATAGTCCAGGAGGGCCTCCAGAGGCTCCCAAGACGGCCCAAGCGGGCCCCGAGTCGCCGAAAGACCGCTCCAGGACGCCCAAGATAGGCCCAAGACGGTCCGAGAGGCCCCCCAAGGCACTCCACGACGCTTCAAGACGCCTCTCCAGAGCGCTTGAAGAGGCCGAAATCGTCAATGTTACGAAGGTTTTCGAACGATTTTGGCCTTCCAGCCTTTTCGGCTGTCCGACGTTCCAAGACGGCTCAATAGGCCCCCAAAAGCGCCCCAAGACGGCCCAAGAGGCCCTAAGACGGCCCCAGAGTCGCCCAAGACAGCCCAACAGAGCCCCAAGACGGCCCCAAGATGCGCCCAAGAGGGGGACCACGACTCTAAAATTCGACCCTCCCGCTTGAAGAGTGCCCCAGGAGGCCCCAAGGAGCCCCCAAGAGGCCCCAGGAGGCCCCCAAGAGGCACCCAGGAGGCCCAAACGAGGCCTAAAGAGGCCACAAAACAGCTCCGAGGAGGCCCCACCGCGGTCCCAAAACGGCTACCGAGAAGCTGCGAAACTGCCTTCACGACGTCGGCAGGCCAACCACGAGATCCAAACCAACACCCATGAGGCCTCTGACCCACCACCCAGGGCACGGTGGCGGCAGCAGTGACAGCACTTGTGCACAGCACGTTCCGGCGGGAGCCTTCCGGAACACGCTGCAGGAGGAGGAGGAAGATCAGGAGGAGAGAGAGCTGGAGTGGGAGGAGGAGGAGGAGGGGGACGAGGAGGAGGAAGAGGCCTCCAAGACAGCTCCAAGATAGCCGAAGAGGCTTCCAAGAGGGCCCTGTGCGGCCCACGAGGGCCCCAAGGCGGTGCCTGAGGCGCCCAAGACGGCCCGAGAGGGCCCCAAGACGGCCCCAAGAGAGGCCCAAGGAGGGAAACACGAACCGAGAATCCGAGCTTTCTACCCCGAGAGGTTCTCGGGAAGTCCCAAGAGGCCCCCAATCGGATCCAAGAGGCCCCCAAGAAGCTCCCAAGAGGGCCGACGAGGTTCCAAGAGATCTCCCAAGGTGGCCCCAAGAGGCACAACTCATTGCTTTACGATTGAGCTTTGACGTTTTTTTTTCTGCCTTTTGACATCCCGATGCTCCAAGACGGCCCAAGAGGCTTCCAATACCGCTCCCACATTGAGGAAGAGGCCTCCAAGAGGGCCCCAAGACGGCTCGCGAGGGCCCCAATACGGTGCTTGAGGCGCCCAAGACGGCCCGAGAGGGCCCCAAGAGCCCCAAGAGAGGCCCAAGAAGGGGAACGCGACCCAACAGCAGAGCGGTCCCCCCACAAGGCCCACAGGAGGCTGCAAGAGGCCCCCAAGTGGTCCGACGAGGACCCCAAAAGCTTCCTGAGGGCCTAAAAGGTCCTTAGGAGACGTCCAAGAGGCTTTTAAATAGCCCAAGAGTGCCCTCGATGCATCAAAACTGCTTCCAGGAGGCCCCCGGGAGGCTTCCGGATTGCTTCAATCTGGCCGCAGGTGGCCTCAAGTCGGGCCTCCACGCAGCCAAGACGGCCAATGACGGCTTCAGATTGCAGAACCGATGCCTTCAAGGGACCCTCAGACGCCCCCCCAAGAAGCACCCAAGAGGTGCCTCCAACAGCCAGTTGACGAAGCATGCGGAACACCCCAGAAGCTCCTCAGATGCCGTCGCGCGCCTGTGCTTGATAGCGTTGTCCAAGATCGTCCAGCGCCCCCCCGGCCTGGGCTAGAACCTGAGCGCGCGCGAAGCGCGCGATGGTTCTAGTATAGATATGTATATATATACGCGTGCATACATACATGCATGCATACATACAGACAGACAGGCAGACACACAGACACACATCCATGTATCCAGCCATGCATGCATGGCAGTATGCACGCATGCGTACACATACATACATACATACATACAGACAGACAGACAGACAGACAGACATACATACATACATATATACATACATACATACGTACGTACGTACGTACGTACATACATACATACATACACACAGTCACGCACATACGTACACATATGCTCAGATGCATGCTTGCATATATACATACACCTACACATGCACATACATGCATGCACGCGTGTATGCATACATACACACATACATACACTCATACATACACGAGCTCATACATACATACAAACATGCACGTATACATGTGTGCGCACGCCGTACATGCACACATACACACATATACGCATCCATACAGACATGCATACATTCATGCACACATGTACACACATACATTCATGCATCCTTACACACATATTTACACACAGCCGTCATACATGCACAGACGTACACACACATACATACACTCATACGCACATACATACGTACTTGCGTACGTATGTACGTACAAACATAACACACATACATATGCACATGCATAAATACATCCACACATACATACACATACATACACGCATACATCCGTACATACACACACACACACGTATCTGCGCACATACCTACACACATGCATGCATATTTACAAACATATAAACCTACACACATACATACCTACATGCACGCACACACCTACGGACATGCATACATGCACACAGGAGTACACATACATTCACACATTCATAAACACACGTACACACATGCAAGCATACCTATATGCATACACACGTGCATACATACAAGCACACAATACATACATGAATTCGTACACACATGCATACATGGAACTATACATATGTTCATACATACATTCATACATGCATACATATATTCAATCATACATACCTACATACTTCCATACCAATGCATTCATGCACATGCATACGTACATATACGCACGTACATACCCATACAATACTGCAGTGGCGCTTCGCGTCGTGCACTTGGGTGTCCATCAGGTTTGGCATGCAGGCAGGAAGGCAATAAGGTTAAACGGAACAGTTAGCGATACCTTGTTGTTGCCTTGTCTGACATCGTTGTTGTAATAATCTTCTTCGTGATCCTTCCCTCATGCTCCCTCTTCCTCTTCCTCCTTCTCGCTCTACCCTGCGACTCCGCCCCCCTCTTCACCCTTCTTTGCGGAGGCTCATCCCAGGGGAGCTTCTTGTAAACCCTACGAAAGTTTTTAAGGGTTTGTTGGGGCCTTCTGGAAACCTCCTGGGTTCCTTCTGGGGGCCTCTGGGGGCTTCCCTAGGCCACCCTGCTTTCAACCGCGGTCTACTTGAACGAACGGGCCACGATTTGGAATGATTCGGCAGGCGTCTTGGAGCCATCTTGGGCTGTCATGGGGCCCTCTTCGGGCCATCTTGGGGCCCTTCCGAGCCATCGTTAGGCTCCTCTTGGACTGCCTGGAAGCCCTCTTGGTTAAATTTGGGGCGATTCTCGGGCCCCCTGGGCGGTCTCGGACGCGCGGAAGACCGAAGAACTGAGCATTCCCCAAGTCATATTGATACCATAGGAACTCAATCCTTCTTGCGTTTCGAATGCCTCGTGGAAGTTTTTTTTCAATCGTCTTCAGGCGTCTGGTGGGTGTCTGGGGCCTCTGTGGGCTCTCGCGGGGCCGTCCAGCCGCCCTCCTGGCCAATTTTGGCCCGTGGCCTTCAGGAACCCCGGAAAAAAAGGGGGAACGTCTGCAAAGGCGTCCAGGGTGCCCTTATGGCCACGGATCTTGAGGGGTCCCGTTCAGGGGAGGGGGGTTCGCAGGGTCTCATATTATGGATATAGAGGAAACAACGAGTGATATATATATATATATATATATATACATGTATACACATAATGTAGCATACTTGGTTTGTTTTTGCAGATGGATAAAACCCTCACATACAAGCCGCTTACGGAAACACGCAGGCGCAGATGTGCGTGCTGCCCGATGGGCTCGGCAAGCTGGGGCTGGAGGGCGCGCTACCGGCGGCGCTGCCGCCTCTGTGTGCGGCGGCGGGCAGCGCCTCTGGGTGCTTGCGGCGGGCTTGCGAGCAGAGCGGGTTCCTGGAGGACTTCGGGCATCGCCACCCGCGAGCGATGTATCGACGAGTCCGTGAGCCGATAAGGCTAACTGGCAGGGTGCCGCCAGCTTCCGCCGAGTCGTCGTCGTCGTCGTCGTCGTCGTCGTCGTCGTCGTCGTCGTCGTCGTCGTCGTCGTCGTCGTCGTCGTCTTCCGCGTCGGCGGGCACCGCACCGCGTTGGCTTCTCCCGGGGGGCGCAGTCGCTCTTCGACCTTTTGAGTCTGAAAGCTCAGTGTGCGCTTGCAGTGCCTGTGCAAGCTTAGCCAGAACCCGAACCCCCATCCATAACCATTTTCTGGTTCAGGGAAGGGGGCCTGGCGGTCTCAACCAGTGTTTGTGCTCACTTTCGCCTATCTTTTCATATGCAATATCAGCGGTCATGACATCATCAGCTGTCCAGTTACACACCCACATGTGGTAAACGGAGCGACGACGACGACAACTGCGGCCTCGAAGTGAGCACGTCGGATATTGTATATGATGACGAGCCCCAGGAGGGCTACGAGCGCCCAGAGGCGTCGAGACCGACACATGACAAACGGAGAAACAACGACACGAGCAGCGTCACAGTCCAGCTGCAGACACTTGTGATCCTTGGGAGCGATGGAAGCAACAATATATGATTTCAAGGAGTGAAACATAAAGCGGATCGCACTAAAACTGGGGAGCTTGGGGTTGACCAGGCGAAGAGGCACGACGGCTCGGGCTTCTCCATGGAGAAGCGCATCATGTTCGAGAGAGGGTCAGAAACTGGGCCAGACCGACCAGTGCAGTCACGAAGGTTTGGCACCCCTGAGCAGGTGAAGGAGACTGTTGACGAGGTCATGGGGAGACAAGCGGCGGGAGTGGATCATGACAGACGCGACCAGCGACGTGGATGTCGAAAAAGAAAGGGCCCCCCTTATGCCCTTCTTGGGCTGGGCAGGACCTCAGCGAATGGCCTGGAGTAGGCTCGCGGCAGTACCGCCCGAGGAGCAAGGCGAGACCCTACTGCTGCACCTAGCGAAGGAGGCAGCAACAGCAACAAGGCACTTTCGACCAGGATCGGTTCAGCACCCAGGTGGACTACACGCAGTCATCCTGGCGGTGGACGCCCCAGCGTTTCAGGGGGAAAAATTGAGGCCGTGCCGCAGATCGAGAAGACTCTCTTTTCCGCGCCTCGCGCCAAGGATGAAACGACGATGAAGTTCACCAATAGGATTCGGTTAGAGCAGAAGGAGCTGGAGAGTATCTTGCCGAGTGCGCTGGATGACGCGGTCATGGGTCTTCGATTGCTTCGAGGATCTGGGCTCGTCGAGGCGGAGCGCGGCCGGGTGCTCACCCAGACGTGTCGCGACTACCGTGTCAATGAGCTCGTCTCGATACTCAAATGGATGACGGACGACAGCAGCGTCGCCGAGCGCTCGATGGCCACGAAGGCGGCCCACCGCGCGAGGATTGACGAAGACGGACCAGCACCGCCAGGAGAAGCTGAGGCAGACAACCTGGTCTACGACGCGGTGGCCAACTTGCTGGGCATTGATGGCGACGGCGGGCGCGACGGCCAGGGCCAGACGGACGGCGAGCAGATCTTTTCGGAGGCGCGCGCATTGGACTTGCTGGCGGCGGTATTTCGCCGCAATCAAAGCCGCGCGCGCGGGGCGAAGCGAGGGATATCGCTGCCGACAAGAAGATCACTTGGGGGCTTCGCGCCGCCGAGGATCGCCGGGAGGTGGAGGAATCGATTGCGCCGACCAAGAAGCGGACCGCCTTCGGCATCTGCAAGATGCTGGGGCACTGGCGTCGCGAGCGCCCAGGCAATCCGAAGAGGCCCGAGAAGCCCGCGGGGGGATTTGCGATTGTGACGGCGCACGAGGATGACGAGGTCTGCAGCTGCATTGCGACGGGGGCGAAGATGGCGCCCAGGTCGAACCTGGCGGAGCACGTCAAGCAGGCGATCGACATCGAGATGAGGAGGCCCAGGCGAAAGATGCTCTCCCCCAAGTGCAAGTCGAACAGAAGCCAAGCCGAAATCCAGCTGGCCCCACCTGGGGTCTCGTGCACCCCTGTGCGCGTCTTCTTGTTCCTTGCGGCCGGCTTTTTGGAGTGCGCGGTTCGCGTGGCTATGGTGCGGCAGTCTCTCGCGCGTGCTTGTGTGAGGGCGGCGCATCCAGCGATGGCGTCGTAGCGAACGGCGCCGACTCTTTGCGATTACGTCCGCTTCGGGGCCGTTCGCGCGCGCTTCGCCATTCGCATTTGTCGAACTTTCTCCAGTGCGCTCCGCGCGCGCTGGCCCCGGCGCCAACGCTGCCATTTCCCGTGATAGAATACGGCGGTCAAGTAACGCTGCGCCCCATTGTCACGGAGGTCCACATGGAACCACGAACGTTCATTCAAGCATGTTATCATTTGCTTCTATCAACACTATCGTATTCGTTGTCGCCAACAGCTTCCTCTTTTTATTCGCGCCACTGGTATGTCCTCCCAGGTCTGCTCAGGCCCAATCCCAACCCCCCCTGCCCTTGTCCTCCTGACCCTTTCTTATCTCAATCGTCATCGGCGGCCCCTCCTCCTTTCCTCTTCCCCTCTTCCGTTGTCTTCCCTCTCGCCCCCCTCATCCGTCCTTCTTGCGCCTCTCTCCTCCTTCCTTCCTTCCTTCGTCGCCTTCTCACCTTTCCTTCGCGCCTTCCTTGCCGTTCCTCCCGCCCCGCCTTCCGGGCGGCCCCCCTTCCCCCGTCTGCTGCCGTGCTCCTCCGTCGCGCCCCCCGCGCCCCTCCCTCCTGCGAGGTCCTGTGATGCCGCGTCGAGGCCTCAGGGAGGGAGCCTGCGGCTGGGATTCGGCCGGGCGGCGGCGGGGCCGCGGCGGGGGGTTCGGCTGGGACATTGCCGGCGGCGGCTTTTTTTTTGGGGGGGGGCAGCTTTTGCGGAGGGGCGGCGGCCAGGCGGCGGCTGGGCCGCGGCTGGGCGGCGGCTGGGTGGCGGCTGGGAGGCGGCCGGGATTTGGTTGATTTTGCCGGGCGGCGGCCGGGATTTGGCTGGGATTGTTGCCGGGCGGGGGGCCCGCGAGCCTCGGGGGCGCGTCTGAGGCGAAGCATCGGCGCGTGACTTCGGCTCGCAAGTGCTCGCACCCAGCGCCCTCGCATTGTGGCGCGCTGCGAACTATGCGTACTTCACATTGGAATTTCGCGCATGTATGACACGTGTGCTTCGGCTTCGCAGTCGCGCTGCGCTGTGTGGTGGTATTCTTGTTGCGACGCGCCCCTGTTCTACTTCGCAGTCGCGCTGCGTTGCGTGGTGGCGGTTTTGTGTTGGCGCGCGCGCGCGTGCTTTTTTGATTTGCAATCGCGCTGCGCTGCGTGGCGGTATCCTTGTTTCGACGCGCGGGTCTTTTTTTCCGCGGGCGTGTGCGTGTCTGCGGCTATTCCACGGCAGTGGCAACGCCCTCGCGCGTCGCGCCTGGGGGGGGCGCGTTGCCCCCCTTCGTTCGATGTTTTTTTTTTTGGTAAAAAAAAAAACATTCGCCGCGGTCGCCCGCTTGCGCGGCGCAGCGTTGCGCTGCAGCTTCCTTTCGCTTGGCCGCGCCACAGCAGGCGGCGAAGCGCCGCGCCCCCGCCTCGCTGCCCAGTTCGCTCGCGGCGAGGCTTTCGGCTCCGCGCGGCAAGCTGCGCCCTGCGAGCGCGAACTTTTGAGATGGGCGGTGTCCAAGACCTCGCGGCTCTGCTCCCCCGCCAACACCCGAGCCCCCTTCCCTCCAGCCGTCTCCCATCTATCCCCGCTCCTTGCCACTTCCTCCAGCTGTATCGACGCTGCGCCGCCGCTGCGTCTCCGCGAGGCCGCTGTCTTCGGGGTCCTCTCTCGCTTCGGGGGGGGATGTCCCGCAGCGGGGCTGCGGCCGTGCGAGCGCCGCGCCGCTCCCGGCCTTTCTTTATGGGGGGGGCGCTTCGACGCGCGTTCGCCTCGGCATCCTCGCATCGAAACCTCGAGCGCGCCTGGGTGGGGAGCCGTGGGCACGGCCTGGGGCTTCAACGTCGTGCTGGAGGAGTTCTTTGTCGCCATCTTCGCGCGTTTGCGTACAGGTGCCGCCCCATTTCCCCTGTCCAGGACAGTCGCTGTGGAATTGAAGGCATCTTTGCGCGCCTTTGAATTGGCAGTGAATTTGCCTCAGTAGATCCTTCGGCTCCCTCTGGCACGCGCTGGCGGCGATCATTTTCTGCTGCAGCTGGGTGGCGTCGCGAACCTTGGAGCGCGCCTGCCAGCTGGGCCCTGCGCGCAAAGGAGATCTCCATGGATTTGAGAGTCAGGCCGGGGCGTGAGTATCCTTCGACGCCAATCGTCGCAAACCACTGCGCGTCCGCTGAGATTAAGAACTACGCGATGATGGGCATCGGGGGCGCAGCGGGGGGCGTAGAGCAGAAATGCGATGCAGCAAACGGAAGTCTAGCAACGAGGTCAAAACAAACAACAGCCCAAATAGCGGGAGCACAGCGATGATCGAGAGAGGCCTGGAGGAGGATAACTGCGCCGAGGCCCGAGGAAATGAGGGGGCATTTCAGCGAGCGCGGCAGCGCCGGCAACGAGCCCGACATTATCGGCTACTGCAACAAACCAACATCAGCAATGACAGCTGAACGCAATTTTAGACCGCGAGAAGCAGCTCGGCAACGTCGGCGACAGCGGCAAACTCCAGATAAACAGCGTCAGCAGCAACATGAAGCATCATTGTCGTCAGTTTGGTTCGAGGTCGACATCCTTATGCGGTGCTCAGGGTCAGATATATAACATCCGGCAGCTCAGGGTTGTGCTCGATAGGAGTTGGATTCCTGACCGAAGTTGTTTAGGCATTCCAGTGGTGCATCTCTGTCGCCTCCGGGGGGGAATATGGCCGGAGCCCGTTTGGGGTGACGTTAACCCGGCCGGCGTTTTTTTAGATTTGGCTTATATCGAGTTCGAGCCATCATCAAATGGGTGCGGTGGAGAAAAAATATGCAGGCCTTCCAATGTATTTCATGTCAACGTGCCGTTCGACGAGCCCCCGAGTTCCTCCACTCGGCTTGCGGCCTTCCTCGTTGCGCGGGCCAGCCGCGCCGGAGGCGACTGGCAGGGCGCCGCCAACGGCTGGGGGCACAGTGCCAATGGAGGCGAGAATGCCGAGGACATCGGATAAGGTACAGGACGGCGAGTTCACTGTCAGGTGGCCCTGGCGCGAGATCAGCGCTGGGCCGAGACCTCCGAAGGGTGCCATGGTGCGTTGGCACTTCGAGATCCCCAATAGAGGACCTGGGCTGCCGACGGTCCGGCCGAGGGCCAGGGGTCGCAATCCGACGAAGGAGGCGAGTTGCTTGCGCGAGTTCTGCAGCCGCGGCGGGGGCGCGAAGGCCTTCTACGCGCGGTGCAGCGCATGCAAGTTACATCTGGGGTGCCACCGAAGACGGATCCAGGGAAGCAAGAATCGATGGCGACCCTCGACGAGCACGAGGACTTGACGGCGCAGAGAAAGGGCTGGACGCCGAGGGCCAGGAAGGGGCCCAACCAGGAGGCCGCGGAGGATCGCGAGACAGGAGGGCGCCGTCTACAAGCGGGAGGACTACGGCGGCGCCAGAGGCGAGCCCGCGACACGCTCCAGAGACGCGGCTACTAGTTCTGGCGGAGGTGCCACTGAGCGACGGGCAAGCGAGCCGGGAGGGGCTGGGCGAGCCTGAGGAATCGCCGCGCAGCAAGGCCTCGGCGGCTCTGAGGTGGCCATGCAGAGCGAGAGCGCCGCCGTGGCGACCGACGCCCAGGTCGAGAAAATGCGCCGCCACCTCGGCGCGGACGTCAGTGAAGATTGGAGGGGCCGAGCGAGAAAGAGATGAAGGTACTCGGCCGCTCTCTGAGGAGTCTCGATGAGCAGGAGGCGGTTCTCGCAGCGGTTGGGGGCGCCGTGCCATAGGAGCTCGGTCTTCCTTGCGAAATTCAACGAGACGTTCGAAGGCGCGATCGAACAGATGAGCGAGAGTCGCGGGGCGTCGATGCTGGGCGCGACGGAGCTGAGGCGCGCGGTGGCACTTACTAACATCTGCATTCAAAGGAGCGGCCAGAATGAGTCCTGGAACGTGGCCGTGAACCCCAAACCGCCGCCGGCGGCCATCAAGCCGCCCGGGGGCATCTACGACCAGAAGCCCAAGGATAAGATCGGCAAGGACATGGGGGCCTTCGGGTCGGGCGTGGCCATCGGGCAGGCGATCGACGGCAGGTGCTTCCACTGCGAGCAAGGCGAGAACTCCCGCGAGTGGGGGGGCGCGCTGACCAACAAGCTCGGCCGACTTCCTCAAGTGCTTTCTGGGAGGGCCAATGGTAGGGGGCGCTGCTGCGTGCCCCATTTGCCTGGGCCATCCCACGAGCGCGGGGAGGCGCCGAGCCGGGGGCGCATCGGCGCCCCCGATCGAAAGAAGCTGGGAGGCATGCCTGAACCTGCGCAGGGGCTCGCGGGGGCCCCCGCGCGAGCCGTGGCGAAGGGGGAGAAGGTGGCCTGTGAGAAGAATGTCACCGGGGTGGGCGCCGACCTGCTTTGCGATCCACGCCGCGCAGCGCCCGTCGCGAAGGGCGGGGGCGATAGGGGCGCCGACCCCCAGGTCGCATAGCAGCTTCAGATGATTCGCGAGAGCATGGGCCACTGCAGCAACGAGAATCTCGTCGTGGTTCCGATGCATAGCAGGGCCCGCCGGGCCCTCGTCGAGGCGGCCCAGCACCTGGCGCGCCCGGGCTGCGAACGCAACGAGCGGCCGAGGCAGGCAAAACCGTCCAGGGCTACTGCCGCGCACCAGTTCAACGACGTCGTCGGGCAGGACATCTTCTTTGTGATCGGCCCCGAGAACGCCGCCTGCATCCCCGCGCTCAACATCGCGCGCCGCGGTGCCAGGCGCCAGGTCGCAGTGCCGCTGCCGAGCGAGCGCGGGCATGGGATGCGACGTCGCCACCGTGCTTTTTAGATGCAGTTGTGCAGCGCGCATGCGGTCATCGTGGTCCACGGCGAGAAGGATTTGTCAGTCGGTGAGGTCATCGACGCGGCCGAGGGCGACGGCGTCGAGGTGAAGGTGGCGAGCGCGACTTCTCCGCGGCAGGCGGGCAATGTCGAGCGTGCTGGAGGCGCCCGGAAGTAGACATTCTGACGAGCCTGGAATAATTTTAGCGCTAACAGTTGGGACGAGTTCAGCAGCTCGTGGATTCTGTCGACGTCGCGACTGGCCATGGCGCGCGGGGGGGGGTCCTCGCTTTCTATCATCGGTTTCGGGCGACCTCTCATATTGCCTGAGAGGAATCTTCGGGCTCCCCCCCCCCCCGGGCCCATCGACGGCATCGCGGGCCATGAACGGCGACGCCGAGCTTGCCGGGGGGATCGACATGCGCGAGGCGCATATGGCGACCCACATAGGCGCAGTGCTCGGGGAAGTGGCGCAGAGCACTCAACCGAAGGGCCCGACCACCCCGCGGGGCCACTTTTCAGCCAGGAGGCCGCTGCTATTTCTGGAGATGCAGTACCGACAAGTTACCCGCCAGCTCTTGGCAGGGCCCCGCTCGGATTATCCAGGCGGAGCTGCCGAGCGCGGTCTGGCGCTCTTACCAGGGGGGGCAATTCAAGTGCCCCCCTGAGCAGCTCCGCCATGCCGACGAGAGCGAGACGCCCGCATGGGAGCATATCGACAGTTCGATGCAGGAGGGCCCGGGCACGGAGAACCGCTGCGGGCGCAAGCGCGGGGACCGCGCTCATCAGGAATAATTTCCAGGCGAAGCCGAGGATGCAGTTCCAAGTGCAGCTCCCCCCGAACTGGCTGGAGATGATCACTTTCCGTTCTCCTGGCAGCCGCCTACGATGGTAATCGAGCTCTCCACCGACATCGATTCGAAGACGGCGCCCATGGGGACGCAGCGCTAAGACCACCTCGACGACGCGCCCATCACTGTTAAGCGAAGTATGAACGATCCAGCCTCAGCCGTGCCAGTGTCTCAGTGGATCGCCAGCATCGAGGAGGAGATCCAGAATGACATCGTGGCCCGGCCTAAGAAGAACAGCCGCAAGGACAAGGGAGAGGGCCTAGCGCCAGTCGGCGCCCACCTCGCGAGTGCAGCTCAGCGCGGCAGGAAATAGGTAGCGGAAATATCCGCGGTGGACATCTACAAGTATCAGCCCTAGATCCCAGCCGAGCGGCGTGAGTGGGATAACGCCATGCGTGCTGGCTCCGTGCGAGTGCTACATGCTGTGGAAGCGGATAGAACTCGACAGAACCTCGATCTTGCTCGTCGCATCATGGGCTTTCGATGGGCGCCGGTGACTCCGGGGGCGCAGGCGCCAGCAGGGAACCCCCGCTTTTCCGGAACGACGCACTTGGAGGGCGGCCGCGGCGCGGCGGGCGGCCCAGGGTCACGCCGACGCCGACTTGCTCGACAAGGAGACGCATAGTCCTGTGGTCGGCAAGGACTCTGCATTTCTCTTCTTGCAGATTCTGTGCGCCAGCCAGTGGGCGTTCCGGCTGGCCGGCATCAAGTCCGCCATCGCAGCGGGCGACCCCTTTGCCCCTTGACTGGGCGCAGGGGGGCCTGCATGTGGAACTACTTCGGACATGCGTCCCCGACGTCGAGACGGGCTCGCTCGCGGAGTGCTCGAGGCCGTCTACGGATTGGCAGATGCCCCGGCGCAGCGGGCCACTTCCTTCGCGAACTACGCTGGGGGGATTGGTTTTCAGCGCTCCATCTTCGATGGCCGTGTCTTCTACCTGTGGGGCCTGCAGGGCCCGCGCGGCATCGTGGGCCTCGCGGTGGACGACGCCGCGGGCGGGATCGACGAGCTGTTCGATGAAGCGCGTGAGAAGTTGCGCAAGAGGTCCCCTTTTGGAGCCCGGCGCTACGAACTGGGCAAGTGCACGGGCACAGAGTTTGTGCAGAACGAGGATAACGCCAAGATCGCAGCATCCCAGAGTCGGAGCTCGGCGGACATCCACCTGATCGGCATCGCAACGGAAGGAGCCTCAGCTTCAAGTTGCACCAGCTGGACCAAGCGAGGCGAGGAGTCTGCGCGGGTCAATCTGTTTCGTGGCCAGAGAGAGCCAGCCTACTTCAGGGCGAGATGCCCAACGTTACCGCGGACGACCTTCTGGAGGCGAATAGAGAAGGACGCATGGCCAAGGAGTTTTTGCGGGGTCGCGCTCGGGGCGAAGCGCAGCCCCTTTCGCGAGTTGGCCTTCGCGGCATTCAGCGACGCGGCCTGGGCCGACGCCAGGGGCGGAGCCTCTCGGGTTGGTCGCGTCGCATACGCCGCGAGTTGGAAGATCTTGAAGGGCGAGAGGTCAATCGTCTCCATCCAGTTTACGAAGAGCCACGTATTAACGAGAAGTGCACTCTCCAGTTCGGCGCGGAGTTGCTGGCCGTGGCCGAGCTTATCAGGGCCATGCTGCTGGAGATCGTAGGCCCCGAGTTGGCGGGCAGCATTCCAGTCGTCAGTCATCAGTGTCACCGACTCAAGGGGCGGCTGCGACCACGTTGCCAACCCGAAGGCTGGCTTGGCGGGCGAGACAGGAGGGCAGCCATTGACGCGGCCGTCGCTCGCGCAGCCACGCAGCGTCCGCAGGTCTACCTTCGGTGGATAGGGGGCGCGAGTCAGCTTGCCGACCCTCTCACGAAGCGCAAGGGTGAGGGCTCGCTACTTCGACGCGCTCTGGAACTCGGAGGGTACGGCATTACTTCAGACAGCGTGGTGCTCCAGCGGCGCGAGCAGGACCGCGAGCGGAAGAAGGAGGCCACCTCCTTCGCCTGATCCGCGGAGTGCTGCTTCACAGGGTTGAACCTCTACGAGATGGACTGCGCGGGCGGAGGCCGACAGGATTCAGAGGACGACGACTTTATTTTCGCAGCGGGTTCTGAGCAGTGGACTAGGACCAGTGTGAATCTGACAGTTCCGCGCGGACTTGCAGTGCCTGTGAAAGCGTCGCCAGAAACCGAGGCCCTTTCCATAACCATTTCAGGTTCAGGGACAGGGGTTTGGCGTTGCCCTTCCAGGTGTGCAGCATGTTGTAATGAACAAGGTGTTTGTATTCCTTCTTTCTTATTCTGTATTACGCACTTTCAGAGGTCATGGGGCCCTCAGCTGTCCAGGGGCACCCACGGACCCCCAGGAATGGTGCAGTGCGTAGTTCTCTGCCCCTGGGGCCGAAACATTATGCATTGCGCCGCGTTGGACGGGGGAGGTCCTGGAGGACTTCGGGAACGCCAACCGGGTTTTTTGTCGTACGGTGGGGGCGTTCGATAAGGGATGAGCTCAGGAGGCTTCAGTTTCAAGCCCTGGATTGTTCCTAATCTGTTGAGGGCGGCGGTGGTATCCATGACCGAAGCTTCCAGTGGTATCCCACCAGCTTTCAGACCCTGGGTTCCTTATCCAAGGATTATTTGTCGAATGCCTTCACCGTGCCCTATACAAGGGTTGTCCCCAGACAAGCTCACGTCGTACACAAAAACCACAATAGGAGATTTCTTCGACCGTCCTCGGCCCCTGAGGGGCCTTCACTAGGCCCCGGGGCCGTCCGACAGAACGAGCCGGGACGAAAAACCGCTCGCGGGGAAGGTTTCTAGGCCTCCGGGGGTCCACGTCGCGAGGAAATCGCCAGAAAGGGGGGTCGCCTTTGTTTGGACGAACTACCCCCTTCCGCGTCAGGCTCTGGAAGCTTCGTGAAGGGCTATCTGACAGCCTGCCGCAGTCGCGGCGCCATCGAATCATTCGTCGACTTGAGAGACCACGGAAACGTGCGAGGAAGAAAGGGCCTGACGTCTTGCCCCCGCGCACCCCCCCCTGTGAGGGTGGCGCAGTAAGGGTAGCCCTCCCTAGATCCTTTGCTACTTGGAGGGCATGTTTGTTCGCAACACTGCGCCCAATTGACCCTCAGGACAGACGCTTCGTGAGGGGCCTAGGGTAAAAATCAACCGACATGCGGCGCACGATATGGCTACTCATATCGAGAATGGTGGCCTTCGGAGGCTACGCAATGGGGGCGGCCGAGCTGGGCCGCGAAGGCGTCTGCCTTGCGGGCGCCCCAGTCCCGCCCCTACGCGCCCCCGCCTTTGCGAAGGCGGCACTGCAGGAGAGGCGCCCATGGCCCCCTCTGGGGTGGGGACGGCCATCCAGCAACGCCGAAAAGCAGCGACCTGCACTTTATTTTGAAATTCGCGAGCGCCGACGGGCGAGGGAGAGGGGGGAACGGTGTCCGGGCCGCGCGGCGGACGCCGGAACGTACTTGACCCAGCTTTGGCCGGTCGGCGGTATTCGGGGCAGGCCCGGAACCGCCCGGAAGGCCCGCCTGGAGACTTGCCGCGAGGGAGGCGGAGGACGCCGATGGGGGCAGGCTAGAGGCGCACCCTCCCAGGGCAGAGGGCCCCGATGGGGTCGTCGCAAAGAGCTCAGCGGACAGGCAGGAATAATGGGTTCGTCGCGAATGGGGGATTGCCCCACAGCGAGAGCTAGGAAGTGAACGTGCGCATCACCTATGAAGATGTCCCTGGCGAAGCGACGACGGCAACTGAGGAGCATGAGAAGCATCTCCAAAGACGCACCGCGCTTAGTACCCGCCTGTGTCCTTGCTCCTCTCCCTGTGTCCTTGCTCCTCTCAGTAGCTCGAGTTCCTTATGTCAGCAGCACGTGGAAGTTCAGACCAGTCGGACGGCTGGTCAGGGCTGACCGCACCGACGCGGAACGACAAACAGGAGTGAACTACACCATCGTCGCAGCAGTAGTGCCCAAACGTGTACTCGACAAAACATGTCAGTCCTTTGCGTAAACGAAGGCGTGGTCGTCCACACCGGCGAAGACGTGGTTGGCCACGACTGCAAGGACGAAGGTGCCCACGGCCGTAGGCGAAGACCTGGCTGCCCCAGGTGATCGCAACACCATTATGGTTCTCGTATGGGGTGGTCGAGGCGTTGCTGGATACTGTGACATTGCGCACTCTCGGCCTGGGAATTTCGATCCAGCTCGGAAAAGGTGCGGCCGATGAATCCTTGAGCCGATAAGGCTTACTGGGAGGGCACCGCCAGCTCCCGCCGGGTCGTCGCCGTCGTCGTCGTCGTCGCCGTCGCCGTCGTGTCTGAGGCGACGATGGAGGCGGATTGATCAGGGGAGAGCATTACACGTACCCCTCTGGGAGCCTCGCTGAAGACATGGATCATCGGCGCCCGTATCGCTCCCCCCTGGGCTATTCGCCCCTCTCGTCGCCTCCGATTGTGCTCGTCGTCGCCTCCCAGGATCCTGTGCTGCTGTAGGGCACTTTTTTTTTTTTTTTTTTACGTCGCTACTCCCTCGAACATTCGGCTGGAAGTTTTGCGGTGGGCTAGCCTAAAGGCCTACCGATGTCTCGGCGCTAACACTTGCTACTTACAAGGTGCTGGGAGCCCTACGGGTGCCTCGGGGCAAAAGCAAGAGAGCCAGAAAGCTAGGCATGGGCTCCAAAATCCTACCCCTGAGCACCCTCACCCCTGTGAGGATGGCACAACAGGGGCAGCCGCCCCAGTCCCCTCTAGGACCGAGGGGGCCGCCGGCCACCTACGAGAGACCAAAAAACGAGCACTAAGTCCCCGGACGAGTTTCGGATCTCTGGACGGAGAGCTCTTCTCCTTGTACAAAAAATTGTGAGATCAGAGTTTGCCTGCTACGGGACCGCCCCCCTAACCCCTCAGTTGCTTGTCGGTTCACTTCTTCCTTGCCTTCTTCGCTCCCTTGCCCCGGCCCCCGCCCTTCTTGAAGACCATTTGCTCCAGCTGCTTCGCCGCCTTCGAGCGCGGGGCGGAATCGAAGTCGAGAAGAATCCCCGCCGCGCGGAGGCCGCCGTTGGCCCGCAACCTGAACAAGGCCTCGCGCAGCTCGGGGTGCGAGTTGGTGGCGAACACCCACTTGATCGTCGCCGGCTTGCCCTCCTCCTCGTTGGCCACGCTCACTTTGAAGCACCTGGTGGCCACCACTCGGTCTTCCTTGTCCTGTGCCTTGGCGCTCCACTTCGCCAACACCTGCACTGCCGCCAGGGCCTCGTCCGGAGAGGGGCCCTGTTTGATCGCCGCCTGCACCTCGGCGTTTTTTAGGGTCACTGCCTCGTTGAGGCGGTAGAGAAGCATCTTCAAGAACGCGTCGGGCCGCTTGCCGAGCGGGTGGCCGCGATACTCCGTCTGATCGGCCTCGGCCTTCTCCTGCGCCTTCTGCCCCTCGCTCTTGTAGTGCTGCGCCCCCGCTTCGAGAGCGATCGCGATCTGGGCGTCCTCCCTGAAGCACGCCACTACGTTGTCGTCCCTCGCTCCGTTCCGGATGACGTCCTCGTGCTGGAGCACCAGCTTGGCGAATACCTGGTGCAGCTTGGACACACCCTTGCTGTCGTCCTCCTCCCCTCCTGCCGCGGCCTCCTGAAAGGCCTCGTCCCCCTTCCTCTTCACGAGCTCCGCCGCGGGCACGAACATTGCCACGGGAACTTTGCACACAACCTGGTGGTGCTGGTGGAGGTGCAGGTGCTTGAGCCTCAAAATCCTGCGACGCACGCTCCCGGCGGAGAGCCGGACATCTTCCTTTATCGATGTGCTTGATCAGAGAATCCTTCCGGGCGAACACGGCCTGGCAGTGGGGGCATGTTTTGTTAGTGAGGGCAGCTGATGGTAGATGGAGCCGATTGGGTTCAATACCATGGGCGCTGAACCGGTGGTTGGCCAATCCCTTGGGCCCGTTGCAAACACGACCGCAATCCGGACAGACCAAGCGATTAGGCTCTGCAATTTCGCCCTGCTCCAACGAGAGGTCGCTCTCGGCACGATACGACAGTACTTGTTTGAGGTCGGCCTGAGACAGGTTGGCCAGCCACTGCAACCACGGACGCTCGATGGCAATAGGTAATGAAGGTGCTTCTGCTTTGACCTGGGCTGAGGCGGCGTCCCACAAGCAACACAAGTCAGCGTGCAACTGAGCAAGACGTCCATTGGGAGTCAGGCGTGAAGCAATTTCAAACGACAGCTTTCCGAAGACGACTGCCCTTACAGCGAGCGTGGGGTCATAGTGAGGCGGGGAAGGAGCCAGACCTGGAATGATAACTTTCTGCCACCATTTCAATCGCCGGAATAATAATGTTGATGCAACTGAATGAACTTTAGCTTTTTCTCGTATGTTCGCATTAGGTACATGGTGAATGTGTGCTGGTGACTTCAGAAGATGTCGAAGTTTACGAGTTTGCCATCGTTCTAGCCGCTTTAGGTCCGTCTTCGTCGGCATCGCGATCTCTAAAGCATATAAGGCAATGGAACGCACCAGCGAACACCAAAGCCTGACCTTGAGTCTGGTGCTCAAATTTCCCTTGAGGACTCGCTGTGTCAAACGACCGTGCGCCAGATTTGCACCTTGCAGTCGAGCAGATATCTCTTCGATCACTGACCCCGTCGCGCTAAGCTTCACTCCAAGATATTTCACCGTGGGGGTAGCGTTCAAAATCTGAGATTGGCCGTCCTGCCGGGCCATACGAATGCCTGTGCTCTTCTTACTGACCACCTTTCGCGCCTGGCGGCACCCCTTCCCCGAAATCGTAATGAGCATCTCGGTTTTGGGGACGTTCAGCTTGAGGCTACTCGCGTTGACAGACTGCTGCAAAAACTCAAGGAAAGCGGTGACCTGGTCAAAATCTGAAACCACGACGAAACCTATCAAATCATCCACGAACTTGACCTGTGAAACATCCAGCTCGGCAGTCGCATCTAGGTTGAAATTGTTTGAGTGCCGATAGTTGTTGAAGACTGGATCGTACCGTGCCTGAATCCCCACAAACCCCCTTTCACGAAGATCTTCCGATATTTTGTTGGTGATCATATCGTAGATAGCGATGAACAACATGGGGCCTTCCACACTACCTTGCCGAACTCCCTTTTTCACTAATAGCTGTCGGCACGGTTTGTTGGTGTGGGGGTCACGCACTATGTAGCAAGTTCCGTTGTAAAGCTCTTCAATGGTGAGCCGAACCCCACGATCTACAGCCAGCCGTTCCAACGCGATCCAAACCTTCTCCCGCGGGATCAGATCGAAAGCCTTCTCTAAATCGAAGAGAACCGCAGCTAGGACCGAGTACTGGATCTTGGTGCCCTTTAGAGAATCACGAAACCGGCGTAGAACTTCATCTACCACCACGATGGCGTCCCGGGTGGATCGCCCACTGAGGGCCCCAAATTGCGTACTAGATAGCTTACCTGCAGTAGACCGTAGCACTGGCATCATCGTGACATTAGTGAAAACCTTCCCCATATGCCCAATTAAATTGATTGTTCTGTAATGGTCCCTTGCGTTTGTCCCGTCCCCCTTCGGTTTTCTAAGTGACACGGTCTCCCCATTTTTAAAACGTTGTGCTACACGGCCATGCGCTTGACAAGCTTGGAAAAGTCCGTGCAATGGTTGGCATAGCTGGTGGGCTCCAATTTTCCACAATTCTGCCACCGCACCGCCAGCTTCCACCGGCAGCTGTAGGGCACCGCCAGCTTCCGCCGGCGGCTCCGCCGCCGTTCTCACTCCGCCTCGCCCTCCGCCGCAGACGGGGCGCGCCGACGGCGAGGGCCCCCCGGGGAGCGCGCCAGCTGGCGACCCCGCCCTCCGGGGACCTCGCCCAGGCGACGAGGCCCCTGGAGGGCTCAGGAGGCCTCCAGAGGTCCGACTGCCCCTCCCTCCTCCTCCTCCTCCTCCTCCTCCTCCTCTTCCTCCTCCTCCTCCTCCTCCTCCTTTCCCCCCCCCTCCTCCTCCTTCCTCCTCCTCCTCCTCCTCCTCCTCCCTCCCCTGCCTCCCTCTTCCTCCTCCTCCTTTTCTCCTCCTCCTTCCTCCCCTCCTCCTCCTCCTCCTCCTGCTCCTCCTCCTCCTCCTCCTTCCTCCCCTCCTCCACCTCCTCCTCCTCCTCCTCCTCCTCCCCTTCCTCCCCCTTTCCCCCCCCTCCTCCTCCTTCTCCCCCTCCTCCTCCTCCTCCTCCTCCTCCTCCTCCTCCTTCCTCCCCCCTCCTCCTCCTCCTCCTCTCCTCCCTCCTCCTCCTCATTTTGATGGCCAGAGAGTTCGTCGAACGCGGCCTCCCAGCCTTCTCCTCCTCCTGCTCTCCTCCTCCTCCTCATCCCTCCTCCTGCCTCCGCCCTCCTCCTCCTCTCTCCCACCTCCGCCCTCCTCCCTCCGCCCTCCTCCCTCCTCCCTCCTCTCTCCTCCTCCGCCTCCTCCTCCTCCCTCCTCCCTCCTCCCTCCTCCCTCCTCCTTCCTCCTCCTCCTCCTCCCCCTCCTCCTCATCCTCTCCCTCCTCCATTCTTTATCCTCATACATTACTCCTCCCTGTCGCGGCCCGAGGCCGGTCGGAAGGGCCTTCCGGGCGCTTCGCCTGAGACTTCAGTACCGTGTATGTTCCTGAGGCCGAAACATTGGCAACAGTTTCGCAGATAGAAGGCGGGCGTTTTTCTGAATGTGGCTGGCTTTTGCCTGAGCGCCGCGCACATTCGTCTTACAAGCAGTGCAAGAGCTTCGCGGATTGAGGGCGGGCAGTTTTCAAGATGTGGCTCTCTTCTGAGCGCCATGCACATTCGTCTTACAAACGTTACAAGAGCTTTACGGATTGAGGGCGGGCTGTTTTCAAAATGTGGCTCTCGCCATCGCGCCGCGCACATTCGTCTTAAACTATCGCAGGAGTTTCGCGGATTGCGGGCGTCTCCTTTTCAACATGTGGCTCTCGCCACATCGCCGCGCACATTCGTCTTACTCTATCGCAGGAGTTTCGCGGATTGTGGGCGTCTCCATTTCAAAATGTGGCGCTTGCCCTCGCGCCGTGCTTATTTCTTCTTCAATATTTGCAATCAATTCACGGGTTCCCATTGTCAATATACCAAAAATAGTGTTTTGGAGCGATTCAGGATTGTCAGGGCGCAGCAGCTACGTTGATTCGCGATGTTGAGGTCCCAGGAACGGCGTTCTGGCACAATTTAGGACCGTGAAGACTCAACAGCCAGGTTGATTCGTGGCGTTGGGGTCCCGAGGATGGCGTTCTGGCACGCATCAGGATCTTCAAACGGTTGTCTCCCAACGGGGCACTTCCCTCAGTGGAAATGAATGTAGGGGCCAGTGAAGAGGGAGCTTGGAGGGAGGGGTTATTCCAACATCGTTGATAAGTTTTGGTTTTGCTCTGGTCCTCGTTCTCCTCCTCCTTCAAGGGCCAGAAACATGTGACAACTTTTCAACAACGTCCAACAAACGTACGAAGACTTCCGACGCGTGGCAGCGGCGACCCCCCCCCCCCACGGGCATCCTACGACCTGATTTTTTCAAGACGCTGCTCCAGAGGCCCTGGGAGCAGTTCTGCGCCCCGGATCCATTTTGCGCCAGGGCCCCATAGCGGGCCCCATAGCGGGTCGAGCTCGTATGCCCGCGAAGGGGCAGCCCCTCAGGGTACAGGCGGGTGAAAACTAGCAGGCGCTCATGTGCTGAAGAAAATCTCCTGTCATGCAGTTCTAGGAAAACCGCTGGGACCGAACAAATAAGCTCGTCGGAGATCTGGTCCCCTTGGCTTAAGTCGGGCCTGTCCCTCTACAGAGGGAATATTCAAAAATAGACCACCAATAGTCAGGGTTTTTTTTGTTGTTAGTATTTTTTGACCTTTTTGGTGTATTTGTTTTGCATACTTTTCAGGTTTCGTCGAAAATCTCCCTGTAGGGGGACACGCCCGGCTGAACCCTTGGCGTCTGCCCGAGAGTACCCGCTCGGCCCTCGACCCCTCGAGGGAGAGGCTTGCAGGCGGCGACCCCCCCGTGGTGTGCACTCCCGAGTCCTCCCTCCCTGCCCGCCTCCTTTCGTGCCCAATTCGCTTCCGGAGTTGTCTCGATACGCTCGTTTTGGAACGCAACACGTCCCGTGTTCAAGACGTCCGTGTCAATACGTTGCGTTTTGACTCCACGTATTGGACCATGTTTTGGCGAATGTATCGCGTCGGACCTACGTCTTCAGCGTACGTGTTGAGCTCCGTATCAATACGATACGTGTTGCGTGTTGCGTATCGGGGCAGCTGAGCTTCCGGAGTATCCCTCCCGTCACTCGACCGGCGTCTGACCATTCTTGCGCCCGCTGACCATGTCCAGAGGGCTCGCATATGCCCCCCAGGGTCCCCCAAGCGCCCCGCCAGGACCTCCCCGAGACGCTCAGCATCGTCCAACATCCTCCCGACTCCTGGCCCCCGATCCTCGAGGCCCTCGGGGCCCAGCGGCTGGCGACCCCCTGGTGGCGACCCGCCCCGGTGGCGCTCTGCCCAAGAGGCCGCTGCGGGGCCCAGGACCGGTAGGTGCGTCGCCCTGGCCAGGCCAGGGGGTGGCGCATGCCTCGCTCGTGGGCTCACCTCCGCCTCCGCCTCCGCCTCCGGCTCCTCCTCCTCCTCCTCCTCCTCCTCCTCCGCCTCCTCCTCCTCCGCCGCCTCCTCCTCCTCCGCCTCCGCCTCCTCCTCCGCCTCCTCCTCCTCCTCCGCCTCCTTCTCCTTCTCCTCCGCCTCCTCCTCCTCCGCCTCCTCCTCCTCCTCGCCGCCGCTTCCTCCGCCTCCTCCTCCGCCTCCTCCTCCTCCGCCTCCTCCTCCTCCGCCTCCTCCTCCTCCTCCTCCTCCTCCTCCTCCTCCTCCTCCTCCTCCTTCTCCTCCTCCGCCTCCTCTTTGCCTCGTCCTCCGCCTCCTCCGCCTCCGCCTCCTCCTCCTCCTGGCCAGGGTCGCAGCATAGTTGGAGTACACGTGGTGCTCGAGCGGGCCGGGGGCACTCGCGAGCGAGCGCGGGCCTTTCCTTGACTCCAGATCCGCCGTGCTTCTTTGATGGATGCTCCGACTCCACATGAGGAGGAGGCGGAGGAGGCGGAGGAGGAGGATGATCATGATGAGGAGGAGGAGGCGGAGGAGGAGGCGGAGGAGGAGGCGGAGGAGGAGGAGGAGGCGGAGGAGAGGCGCAGGAGGAGGCGAGGAGGGAGGAGGAGAGGAGGAGGAGGAGAGAGGAGGAGGAGGAGGAGGAGTCGGAGGAGGGGAGGAAGGAGGAGGAGGAGGAGGAGTGGAGGAGGAGGAGGAGGAGGAGGAGGAGGAGGAGGAGGAGGAGGAGAGGAGGAGGAGGAGGAGGAGAGGAGGAGGAGAGGAGGAGGAGGAGGAGGAGGAGGAGGAGGAGGAGGAGGAGGAGAGGAGGAGGAGGAGGAAGGAGAGGAGGAGGAGGAGAGGAGGAGGAGGAGGAGGAGGAGGAGGAGGAGGAGAGGGAGAGGAGGAGGAGGAGGAGGAGGAGGAGGAGGAGAGGAGGAGGAGGAGGAGGGAGAGAGGAGGAGGAGGAGGAGGAGGAGGAGGAGGAGAGAGGAGGAGAGAGGAGGGAGGGAGAGGAGGAGGAGGAGAGAGGAGGAGAGGAGAGAGAGGAGGGAGGAGAGGAGAGGAGGAGGAGGAGAGGAGGAGGAGAGGAGGAGGAGGAGGGAGGAGGAGGAGGAGGAGGAGGAGAGGAGGAGGCGGAGGAGGAGGAGGTAGGAGGAGGAGGAGGAGGATCAGGAATGAGTACAGTGGAAGCCATGCCAAGAAACACCCTGCTTGCCTCCAGGGTGCCCTGGGTCCCTTGGGTTTCGATGGTTTTGCAATGGAAAGCGTGACGCTCTCACACCAAACATCAATGGACGCCCTGGGATCTCAGGCTTGGGCTTCTTGTGGAAGGTTTCTTGTGATTGAGCCCCTATTGTAGGAGGAGGAGGAGGAGGACGAGGAGGGGGAGGAGGAGGAGGAGGAGGAGGAGGAGGAGGAGGAGGAGAAGATGCTCCGACTCCACATTGTGTCGAGCTGCACCCCGAACGGTGCGGAGAAGGAGCGTAGAAGCTCCCGCCTCAGACAAGCGGGGCGGGCATCGACATCAGGAGGGAGCTCGAAGAGCAGGGCGGGGAGCCCGCCCGACCTGCCGGGTCGCCCAGAGCACGGCGGATCGAGGCGGGTCAGGGCCAGGGGCCGAGATCGAGGGAGAACACCAGCTCCTCCTCCTCCTCCTCCTTCTCCTCCTCCTCCTCCTCATCCTTCTCCGATCGCCATTTTCCTAGCACAGTTTGCTCCCCTCCCTCCTGCTTGACCTCTCCTGCGGCCCCTCTGCCCTTTAAGACTCCGGCCCCAAGTCTGCGAATGACTGTTGCCAACATCTCCCTCTGGGGGCCCTCAGCAAAGCGCTGGTTGGCAGAGACCTCGGCAGACTTAGTTTTGTTTTCGGAGCATAGGCAGATCGGTAGCGATTTTGATTCGATGGTCAAGTTTTTGCACCGTTCGGGATGGAGGGTGGTAGCGAATCTAGCCGACACCACATCAGCGCTTTCAGGTAGCGCTGGAGTTTTGATTATTAGTCGATCTCATTTGCAATTGAGCAACCTTGCTAGGCTGCATGAAGAGTGGACGGATGCGAGTTGCTCCCGCTACATTTTTGGCACTCTGCGATTACGGGATCTTGACGTCACTGTTGTTTCTGCCTACCTGCACGCTTGCATCGGCCTCACGGGTCTTAATCTCTCTCTGCTCTCCGAGCTCGGCGCTCTCATTTCGAGAGCGGGCGCGCCCGTCATAGTTGCGGGTGATTGGAGCATGCGGCCCGAATTGTTGGGTGATTCCGGATTCTTGGCTAAGGCTGGTTTGGCAGTTGTCCCCATGCCAAACGTTGCCGCCACGTGTGTTGGCGCTGGCACTCCTAGCCTCATTGATTTCTGTTGCGTGAGCAATATTTTCATGGATGCGATTGAGTTTGATGGCATCGACCCCTCAGCCCCGTGGGGAACCCATAGTGCTTTGAGCTTCCGCATTTGCGCTGCTCCGCGCCAGCTTGAGGTTTTGAAGATAATGCAGCCGAAAGCTCTTGATGTGAAAGGTGTTGTGGGTCCCGCGCTACCCTGGGTGAGCGCCATGGCTAAGGCTAAGCTTATGTTTCATTCCAGTGGGCGGTTTCGTGGATCCAGCTCGAGCGCTTGGCATGAGTTATTGCTTGTCCATGATGTGCCTCATTGTGCGTTAGGGTTGGGACATCAATTGTCTGAGTGGTGCATTGCGGTTGAATTGGAAGCTTGTTATCGTTTGCAGCTTCCTCTTGATTCTTGGAAGGCCCATGTCGGGCGTTGCCAGCCTCCTCGCATTCGCCGGGTCCCTCTGCTACCGAAGACGGTGCCAGCTCTCAACGTTTCGGATCGTCTTGCACGTTTTTGGCAGGCCTTGGGAGTGCAGTTGCATATGTTGCTTAAGCTCTGTGAGGAGGTGGACCCTTCGTGTCCACCTGAGCCCGTGCCGTGCTGCGCTGCGCAGTTCTGGTCTATTGTTCGGACGTGCCAAGCTCTTGAGGTGCCACCCCCGGCTAATCCCGATGATAAGAGCGAGGTCGCCGTTGTTCAGATGTGGCAGCGGCGCCTGTATGAGCTCTCTGGCACTGCGCTGGATGGCGTTGAACAGATGGCCGAGGAGGCTGCCGCCATGGGAGCCAAGATGGCCAGAAAGGCCGCCTCTGTTCAGCGTGCTTCGTGGCGATATTGGCTTCAGGAGGCCTTGTCGCGCTCCGCGGGCCCAGCGCACCGTCTCCTCAAGAAGGGTGTGGTCCTTCTCGTTAGTGACCGTGCGTCGGATGCTAAGTTGCACTCCAATGTTGGAGAATTGCTCGACTTTGAGGCATCGGCTTGGTCGTCTATTTGGCGGCAGCATTCTGAGAGTGAAGCTCGCAGTATCTTGGCGTCGCTGCGCGTGCGCGCCCGCGAGGCCCCTCGCCTCGAGCCAATCACCCTGGCCATGTTGGAAGATGCGGTCAAGACCATTCCTGATAGAAGGGGCCGCGGTTGTGACCATTTCCCTCCTCGATTGCTCAAGGAGGCCAGCGTTGATGCTAAGAAGGCTTTCGTTCAGCTGCTCGCGTCCATAGAGGAAGAAGCCACTCTTCCCATGCAGCAGCTTTTCAATGTCATTGCGCTCCTTGAGAAACCAGGCGGGGGACGTCGCCCCATTGCGCTCATGGGTTTTTGCTATGTTGTATTGTTGCGGATCCGCAGGCCGTACGTGCAAGCCTGGGACCGCGCATATCACGGTCCATGGGACAAAACGGTAGGAAGTTCTGCCGAGGCCGCCGGCTGGCTGGACGAGTTGGAGTCTGAGCTTGCCTTGCATCAGGGTTTCCAGGTCGCGGGCTTGTTGTTGGACCTTCGTAAATTTTACGATTCCGTGTGCTTGACCGATCTTGTGGACGCGGCAATTGAGCTTAATTATCCGCTGAGGCTTCTGGCCCTCGCCCTTGATTCATATTTGGGCGTGAGGATTTTGACGCTCACAGGTTGCATACACAAAGGCGTCTTGCCGAGCGGAGGCATTCTTCCAGGTTGTGGCCAGGCTGTCTCACTGTCCAGGGCTTTCTTGTTTGCTCCTCTCGATGCTGCCTCCAGTCCGTGTCGGGACAGTCATTGCGGGAATGGGTTGATGATATATCTTGTCGCCTGTATGGCACGCATGCGTCTCTTGTTGCCACCTTTCCTGTTCTGCTTAGGGCTCTTCTGACTGGGCTTCGCAAGCGTAAGGTACAACTCTCCCTTGATAAATGCGGGGTGCTGGCCTCGTCCGCGAGTCTCCGTCGCGAGCTTGTTTCGTTGGCGCGACAGCAAGGATTCGGCGATATCAAAGGTCTTGCGACTGCACGGGACCTGGACCATGACACCAGCTTAGGTGCCAGACGCACCGTTGTGGTCCGGCGCGCTCGCATGCACGCTGGCAGCAAGGCGTCGGCGAAAATCAACCGCCTTTCATCTTCTAACCGGGATGCGTGCAAGCTTTTCCGCACGAATGCTTATCCTAAGAGTTGTTGGGCGTCTGAGGTGCACGGATTGGCACCGCATATGATAAAGCGATTGCGAGCTATGGCTCATGCGTCCAGCCGCTCCCCCCAGAAAGGTACCTGCTGCACCACGGCCCTCCGCCTTACGTATGGCCCTGGGTGCGACCCTGCCCAGGTCCACGTGAGGAGGGTCGTCAGCACGTGGTACAGCAGAACGGCTGGGGGGGGGGCCCTTTTTGACCGTGTCCAGCAGTCCTGGGATAGGTCGCTCGAGCTTGTGCGACGTGGATGGGGTTTTGTTCGAGGGCCGATGGGAGCTTTCCAAGCCACGCTGATATCTCTCGGCTGGCAGTGCCCTTCGCCGACTGAGGTGCATGATCCCACCGGGGAAGTCTGGCGGATGGTGGGCTCGGGCGAGGGTCCTGTGACTGCTCTTCTCGAGGCGTTCGATGCCCATCTTGACGCTGCGCACTGGCGTGCAGCCGCGTCTTTTCATGACGGAGGAGGCGCGGAGACTGGCGTCGAGTGGACACACGTGGCGGGACTCATTCGGCGTGTTGCGAAAGAGGGTGATTTGGCGCTCTCCCGCATGATTCGGCTAGTTGCCTGCGGCGGTTATTGGCCAGAGGAACGCCGATGATGAAGCGAAGTTTGCTCGTCTTGCGAGTTCTCTGAACCCGCAACATCTTTTCATTAATGCGATTGCGGATGCTCTGGCCACGGCGCGGTCGGCGAGCGCCCAGATCCCGGCCGACGTGGTTCGGGAAGTCGTTGACTTTGAAAATCTGGCTTGCCGCATCTTGCGACGCAATGCTTCCATAATTTTGGAACGTGCCAGGGGGCCCAAGAATCCAGCACGCATTGTTCATCGCGTCCAGCTCCCGCGTGTGGTCCGCCGGCGCAACGTTGGCAGCCACCTTGACGTAGCTCGTCTTTGTTGCTCGGGTCGGCGGGCACCTGGGCGGCGCCCGCGCATGGAACTGCACCGCCCCCGCCGCCTCCAAGGGTACACATTATTCATGTCTAATTATTCGAAGGTTCTTTGACTTTTTGGGGGGCCAAGATCCTTTCATTTCTAATTGTTCTATCCTGGGCCTCTTCCTGGCCACTAGGGGGCCAGGAACAATTAGAGACGAGCACAATTAAAAATGAGCACGAGTAGAAGTGAACGACGTGTACTGCCGACAGCGTAGTAGGTGGAGGCGTCACCCTCGGACTCTTGGCCCTGGGCGGCGCGAACACCAGAGGGACTGCTCCAGGCGACGCCGCCCTCGACGCAGCCCCAGATGCCGGGGCGCTGCCACACTGCACCCCGCTGGAAGCCACAATTTCGAGCCTGTGGCCAAGGACATATGGAGGTTTACAGCGTGCAACAAATTGTTGCAACCTGCCTCTCGCTTGTTTTTTCGAACGGTTCGTTCGCAGTGTGCAGCCCTTGTGCAAACTGCGCCTCCCACTCCTGAGTGTCCAAGGCGGGCTAGAGGGCGGCGAGCGGGGGGCTCGCAGGTCGGCAAAGCACCAATCGATGATGACCTTTGGTGTAGGCTTGGAATGACCGACCCCCCTCGACGTTTGCCTGCCCCTGCCTACGTCCACGGGCACAGGGTGCATGATAGCCACGCTGCCTGGAGTAAAGGCCGTTTCACCTTCTGTGGATTGTGCGGATGCTGGGCTGAATCTAAGCCCCGAGATTTGCTCAGGGAGTGTCCAGTAGCATCGAATGGCACGGCGGCCCTCACAGCTTATAACTGTGAGGCGCTGGGGAGGCTGAGGCAGGGAAAGCCCCCTAAGAAGAAGTGCCTCGACTGGGGGAGCACTGTCGATACTTTCATCGACCTCTAATTCACGATTTTCACCTGCCTGGCAATCTCTCCAGAAGCTTGACTGGCAGCGGTCCACAGCCAAAAAAAAAATCATCCCCCTCCGATCGAACAAACTTTTGTTCGTTAGCGGCGAGGCGGCGAACTCCGCTCCAGCGAGAAGCCAGATGGGGGCATCAACTGGCGAACTGGCCAGCGAGCAGAGGGGGGGGGGACGGCCGAGAGGAAAGGGTCGAACAGACATACCGTCGGAAGTCTGGGGGTGCGCGCGGCTTTCGGGTCAGAACTCGGGACTCGGGCGCACTGTTCTGCAGTACGGTGGGGGCGTTCGGTATGGAATGTGCCAATGAAGTTCATGAAGATTCCTTATTTGGTGAGGGCGGTGGTGATATCCAACGCAAAGCCTCAATTGGTGTTCCACCGGCCTCCAGACCTGGATTCCGGATCATCCAAGGGTTCCTTATCCAATGCCCTCAACGTAGCGCCCGAGACTGGAACACCTCCCGGAACTTTTGAAAACCCCAGAAGACCTTCCGAAAGCGCACGAATACGCCCGAGAATGCCGAGTCAGGGTTGGCAGCAGTGCCTGGGCACGTCTGGGTGCCGTGGGTCTCCTCGCGCTGCCGTGCGCTCTGCTCTGCAGCAGTGCGACGACGACGGCGACGGCGACGACGACGACGGCGCGTTGCCGTGCGCACTGTTCTGCGGCAGTGCCCGAGAGGACCCGCTCGACGGGGACGTCTTCGCTTGGGCGCCGGGCTCCCGCCGCCGCCGCGAGGTGAGCGGCGGGCCCCTGGCCTCGCGGCTGGAGCGGGCGGAGGCCGAGGAGGCGGGCGGCAGCCTGGTGTACGTCGGGGAGCTGAGGCGCCGAGGGCGCCGACGACGGCGCTGATGACGGCCGCGGCCACGGCGGCGGCGGCGACAGCGACGGCCTCGACCGGCGGCGGCGGGGGCGCGGCGCTCCTCGTGCCGGGAGGCCCGCGCGCAGGGCCCGGGCGCGGGGGGGGGGGGGGATGCGTCGACCCCCGAGTGGCCCATGCCTCGCCGACGGGGGCCTGTCGCCCGAGCCCGCCCATGGGGCGTGCGGCTTCCCCGTCGGGGGCCCTTCGCCGATGCGTCGGCGCCGTGCCGCCGACTCCCGGCCACTGTCCCCCGCCCCCCCCCCTCACGGGCCAGCCCCTCCCCCGCCCCCCGAGCCAGCCCAGGAGCGTGCGGTTTCCCCGCCGGGGGCCCCTCGCCGAGCCCACGGCGAGACGCCGCCGATTCCGGGCCATCGTCCCCCCCCCCTCCTCGAGCCAGCCAGCGTCCGGGTTAGCCATGGGGGGCCCATCGCCGATCCGCCGGGTATGTGGCGTCGAAGCCAGTGCACCGTTGCCCCGTCCCGTTGCCAGAACACCAGCGTGGCCAGAACACCAGCGTTGAACGAGCTGGAGCATAGCTGTGCGCACCATGAACGAGCC
>CAUYUJ010005588.1:45000-60221 GCA_963575745.1 Prorocentrum cordatum
ATTCCCTTGGAGGCCTTTCTTTCGCAACTTGTGGCTGATCCTCTGTATGGTATTCGCCTCTGGTCTTGCCACGCTTGCTGCACAGTGCCAGCAGAACCATCTTATCGCTCCCGTTGCGTGTCGCATGTCGTGTGTTGGGTGGGTCGCCGCCGCACCTGCCAAGATCTGATGCCGTCTGAATCGTACTCCTCCTGATGCGTTCGAGCACTTCTCTTCAGCCATTATTTGAGCACCTTCTTGCTGAAGCCGTAGTCTACGCAGGATTCTGCACACGTACTGCATGACCACCTTCCGTTTGTCCTGTCAATCTTATGGGTGGTATTCTTGATCTGTTTCTCGATGTCTTCTTTGCTTTGTCGTTCTTCTGTTTCTTGTGATTTTTGTTCACGTCGTATTTGCTTCTCGTCCAGAGTCATGGAGGGGTCGCGCTCGATGGCTTGCGCTGTTGCGCGGTAGATACGTCTGCGGATCATGAAGCCTATCGCGTTGGCCCTGTTGTAGCAGTCCTCTTCGTTCTGGGGGATGCTGTGCTGGTTGGCTGCTTCCCCTGCTAGTACGTCTGCTCGGTGGTTGCCTTCCCAAGCCGCTCTCGGGTACTGCTTCAGTTGCGCCTCTTCCCATTCCAGATGGCTCTCGATATGCTTGCCATTGATCTTCGCCTCCCCTCTGTACTCGACGGCCTGGCCCAGCTTTCTCCAGAGGTCGCCGTTCGTCCCGATGTAGGCCTTGTTTAGGTACTTCCGCTTGCGCCACCCTCTGCACAATACGTATCAATCGGTCAACGTTGTGTCTCCCGTGGTGCGGGCCAATGCGCCGATCATCGCGTACATCTCCGCGCGGTTGTTGGTTTGTCGTGCTCCTGGTAGTGGTTCGCTGCGCTCCTCCTCAATGGTGATGTTCTCGTTGATCGCTGCCCATCCCCATCCGCATCTTCGGTAACGGCTGTCGTCGGTTTGAGCTCCTCCACTGCCGTCGCCGCAGATGCATCGTGGGTGCTCTTCGCTGCCGTGTAGCTTGATTTCGGCTGCCTCAGATTGCGGTAGGGGTAATTGTAGCTTATCTTCCGTGGAGCATGCCGTGGGTGTGGTCCAGCTCGTTGGTGGTACGCCTCGTAGCTATAGTGCTGGTAGCACCTCTGCACCCGTCCTGGCGCGCTCCAGCAAGTGGCTTGTGTCCTTGTAGTCCTTGTGGTCGCTCTTCTGGCTGCAGTTCTCCCAGATGCGGTGGAAGTCCGTGTCCAGCGCCCCGCACTTGCACGCACCCGCTGTGCCGAATGCCGCCGCCTTTCGCGCTCCCGTCCAAGTACCACCACAGACCGCCACGAGTAGAGCTCCGTAGTCCTGGTACTTGCCGTTCCTCTTGAGCTTGTTGATATGTCTCTTGACGTCCGTGAAGTCCGCTCCCTGCTCCAGGCCTTTCCCGTTGTGGTGCTTTGCCGCTTTGGTTCAGATGTTGCGCTCCACGTCCTTCATGATGTGGTCGATGACGTCCGTCGGGTCCTCCTCATGTCCGTTCTCCATGGCCCACTGGTCGCCGTTGCTGTCTGACCATCTCGCTGGAGTTGCGGGGTCCCAACCGAGCTCGGTCAGCTGCAAGATCAGGCTACCAATGATGCTTTGCCTCTTCTTCCATCTTCCCTTTCGTGAACCTTGTAGCATTCGTCGACGGATGATCGGCCATGCTCGGTGTACGGCTTCGTGGATTTCGGGAGGAGGAGGAGGAGGAGGAGGAGGAGGAGGAGGAGGAGGAGGAGGAGGAGGAGGAGGAGGAGGAGCCGCCGCCGCGCCAGCTCCTCGAGGACCTCGCCGACACGGTCCACGCCTGCCGGGCCGGCTCCGCGCCCTGCGCGGCCGCCGCCGGAGCCGTCGAGGCCTTCAGCGCCGTGCTCCTGCGCCGGCGCCGCTTCGCGCGGCGCCTGCTGGCGCGGCGGTGGCCCCGCGCCGCAGCCGCCGCACGCGGCGGCGGCGGGCCCCCCGCGGCGGCCACCGGCACCTGCGCCGAGGGCGCGCCCTCGGAGGCGACCTGGTCGTCCTCGGGGTCGTCCTCGACCTCCGCGGGGAGCGCCTCCCCGCGGAGCTCCGTGGGGGGCGCCTCCTCGCGGAGCTCCGCCTCGCGGCCGCGCGCGGCGAAGCGGCGCCGGAGGGCGGGCGCGGCGGCGTGAGCGCCGAGGTCGGGAACTCTGGCCCAGTGGGTCGCTCCGCCTCTTCTGGCCCACCGCGCCCTGGCGCGGCGCGCTGTCCACGTCCCCGTCCCTGGGCGTCGACGTCCCGAGAGCCTGCCCCGAGCCTCCCGCCCCGCGGAGCGGGGCGAGGCGCGGCACGCCAAGCAGAGGTTCCCGACCGTAGAGGGTTGGCACCAGCACCAGAGTCGGCGGTTGCCTCCACCGAGGGAAGATGATTCGGATCTCGATGATGACGGTACACTTCAGGCTGCCTAGGTTTACGTCGGGCCTGTCCCCCATACAGGGGGATTTTGGACGAAGCATAAAAAACATGCAAACAATATTCCCCAAATGCTCAAAAAAACGTATAACAAACTAGTCCCCAGACTTTTTCAAAGAACACTATTTTGACTATTTTTGAGTAATTGTTGAACTTTTTTTTCGTCGAAAATCCTTCTGTAGGGGGAGACGCCCGACTTAAGCCTAGGTGTCTGAGAGATCACCACCAGCACTAACATCCAGCATCATCTCCCCCCATTGGAGGCACCCCCCAGTGCTGGTGTCGGTGCCAATTTTCAAGTTTCAGGCCCCCAAGAGTTGCCGTGGCGGAAACGGTGCCCCCACCCCCACCCACAAACACAGGCGCGTTATTCTGTCGCCATGGTAGCCACACTGTCGAAAACGTCGCCATCAGCTTCATCGTCATACCAGGCTCGGCCACGCGCAGAAGGGGGGCATGGGGGAGGGGGGAAGGCTCCTTAGAAGCACCCCTGCTTCTTAGACGGCGCGGGCCCTGTCTGTGGATGTGGGGCCGGCGACTTCCACGAAGCAGCCTCCTTCTAAGATCCCTTGCCCCCTCCCCCTACCTCTGGTGTGCGCGCCGCCGACGGGTGGCCGGGTGCACGCTGCGTGGCTGGCCTGGGCAGGAGCTGGGTACCACGCGCGGCAGCACGCCCGTCAGGCGCTGGGCCCTGCCCGGCGGGTGCGCCGTCCCGTCCGAATGCGTACGCAGCGCGTGGCCCGCGGACGTTCCGCACACGAATCCAGCCACGTCTCCAGCTTGCTGGCACTGCCACGGGCACAGCACTTTCGAAGACATCGCCAGCATCGTGATGATACGCGTCTTTGCTGCCACAACAAGTCGTTAGAGGGGGGCAGCATGGTAGCAGAAGTGCCGACAGGCCAGGCCGTCGCTAGGCGCCCTCCACAGGGAGTTGTCTCAGCTGTGCTCCCAGCTAGGCATCTGCATGGTCACTCTGGAGGCAGCGTGCAGGACCTCAGCGATCGGGCCACGCGTGCTGCCCCCCGCTGACGACTTTTTACGGCAGGTGGAGCAGGCTGCAGAGGAGGGGTGATGGTGGTCAGGGGAGGAGGAAGGGGGCGGGCCAGAGAGCGAGTCCCGGGGTGGAGGGCATGCGAGAGGGGGGCAGGGGGTACGGTGGACAGTCGGCGAGGAGGCAGGCTGTCGGCAGAGAAGAACGGACAAGGTCAGGAAAGGTGGAGGGAGGAGGATAATGACAGGGAGGAGGAGGAGGAGGAGGAGGAGGAGCATGAGGAGGAGGAGGAGGAGGAGGAAGGAGGAGAGGAGGAGGAGGAGGAGGAGGAGGAGGAGGAGGAGGAGGAGGAGGAGGAGGAGGAGGAGGAGGAGGGGAGGAGGAGGAGGAGAGGAGGAGGAGGAGGAGGAGGAGGAGGAGGAGGAGGGGAGGAGGAGGAGGAGGAGGAAGGAGGAGGGAGGAGGAGAGGAGGAGGAGGAGGAGGATGAGGAGGAGGAAGGGGAGGGGGAGGAGGGAGGAGGAGGAGGAGGAGAGGAGGAGGAGGAGAGGAGGAGGAGGAGGAGGAGGAGGCGGAGGAGGAGAGGAGGAGGAGGCGGAGGAGGAGGAGGAGGAGGAGGAGGAGGAGGAGGAGGAGAGGCATGATAATGGGGGAGAAAGCAGCGGAACGAATGGAGACGAAGTGGGAGAATTGGAAGAAGAGGGGCATGGTCTGGTAGGCGATTGCCCTCCCCTCCTCCCCCTCCTTGTCGTCATCATCCTTCTCTGCCTCCGACTGCTGCTGGTGTTCTTCTTCTTATTCTTATGTATCTTCTTCTTCTTCTTCTTCCCCCTCCTCCTGCTGCTCCCACTCCCCCTCTTTCTGGTGGAAGCTTGGGGAGGAAGGAGAACTGGAAGGATCATGACGAGGAGGCTGAGGAGGAGGAGGGGGACGAGGAGGAGGCGGAGGCGGAGGTGTCGGAGGCGGAGGTAGGGGCGAGCGGGAGGCAGATCATCTCGTGGGTTTCTGGCGCTGCGCACCACGTGGAACATATGATCGATCACGCCACCGAGCCGCTGTGCCTCACCAGTTCGGCATACAGCCCATCTTCGAAACAGCTCGTGATGGGCGGGGCGGCAGCTAGTCGGAGAGGACTGCTTGTGGAGCGACGCCAGGGGGGCAGCTGAAGCTCCAAGCGTATGGGAGAAACTGGTATCTTTGGGGGAGTTGTTTGATCCAAGGAGTTCAATGGCGGCGGCCGCGAGACGCCAGTTCACTACGAGGAGGAGGAGGAGGAGGAGGAGGAGGAGGAGAAGGAGGAGGAGGAGGAGGAGGGAGGAAGAGGAGGAGGGGGAGAAGAGAAGGAGGAGGGTAGGGGGAGGGGGAGGGGGATTGGGAGGATGAGGAGGAGGAGGAGGGGAGAGGAGGAGGAGGAGGAGGAGGAGGAGGAGGGGGACGGGGGACGGAGGAGGAGGAGTGAGGAGGAGAGGAGAGGAGGAGGGACTGAGGAATGGGAGAGCAAGAGGAGAGGAAGAATAATAATACTTTTCGTAATACTAGCACTAATACAAATACTAATAATAATAACAATAATAATACTAATACTAATAATATTCATAATAGTAATAATAAGAATAATAATAATACTAATACTAATACGAATAATAATAATAAGACGAACAATAAGAATAATACTAATAACAATAATAATAATAGTACTATAAAAAAAAAAAAAAAAAAATAATAAACCAACAATGATAATAATCATACTAATAATAAGAGGAAGAGGAGGAGGAAGAGGAGGAGGGGAGGAGGAGGAGGAGGGGAGGGATTATGGACGGGAGGAGGAGGAGGAGGAGGAGTAGGAGGAGGAGGAGGAGGAGGAGGAGGAGGAGGAGGAGGAGGAGAGGGGGAGGGGGACGGAGGAGGAGGAGGATGAGGAAGGAGGAGAGGAGGAGGAGGAAGAGGGAGGCGGAGGCTGGAGGAGGAGGAAGGAGGAGGAGGTGGGGGGTGGAGGAGAGAGGGGGGGGAATAATCAGTTCACCAGCACGGGTTCCAAGCACTCGGAGGTCCGTGGCCGGGGCACGTGAAACTGCGACCATGGGAACAGGGCCTGCAACCTCCCTGGTATTCAGGGAACAAGGCTGGGCACTGACTGCTTCACTATTGGGGGACTTGTGGCGAGGGGAACTGATATTCGGGGGTGTTCAAAGAGCACTGGCATCACGGTGTTGTTCCCCAAACAGCTTGCTGAACGGGGTGCTGTTGTGATAGAAACTAACTCCGGCCGAGGGAACGCGGAGCAGAGACATCCTCACACAATTTTTGTGTTTTTGATTGTTTCGCTTGAGACATCCTCACAACTCTCGTTTCTGAGTTGGCCGGAATTGGCCGTTTCGCCTGAGACATCCTCGAAGAGTTGCGCTCCGGGACGCCGCGCGAGAGGTGGTCCGGGCCGTTTCGCTTGAGACATCCTCGAAACTCTGAGCCCCGAGGTGCCGTACGAGAGGTGGTCTGGGCCGTTTCGCCTGAGACATCCTCGAAACTTATGAGTCTGTCCCCCCCCCCCGCGGCCTGAGCGAGGTGTCCGGCGGGTTTCGCCTGAGGACATCCTCGAAAACTCGACTTCGGAGAGCCTTGCGCCCGAGGTGGTCCGGCCGATTTCGCCTGGACAGCCTCGAACTTCTGAGTTTGAAGATGGCCCTGCGCGACGGGTCCGTCCCGTCTCGCCTGAGACATCCTTGCAGGTGTGAGCTCTGAGGATGCCGTTGCGCAGTTGGTCCGCCTGTTTCGCACAAGACATTCTCGCAAATTTCTGCTCTCAGAGCTGTCGCAAGGGTGGTCCAGCCGGCGCCAGAAGACCACATGTCATGTTACATATCCTCCATGGGACCCTGCGAACCTCAGGAGGCCCCAAAGAGGTCCAGGAGGCCGCAGGACGCCCAGGACAGGCCCCAGGGGTCCCCAGGAGATTCCCAGGAGGCTCCCAGGAGGCCCCAGGAGGCCCTCTATCAGAACGTGTCAAGTTAATTCACATCCGGTGTCGATTCGTTTTTGATTTGCGCCATTCAATTCGTTTCATTGTGTTCCTCCAAGGTGTTGTCTATTGCATTTTCCGCGCTCTGTCTGTCCACGCACCGCCTGGTGTACGACTCGGAAGGAAGGAAGGAAGCGGCCACAGGTTAGATATCCCCCCTGGGAGCCCCAAGAGGCTTCAGGAAACCTCAGGTGGAGTTCAGGAGGCCACAGGAGGCCCAGGAGGAAACCCCAGGAGGTCCCCAGGAGGCCCCAGGAGGCACCAGGAGGCCGCAGGACGCCCAGGACAGGCCCCAGGGGTCTCCAGGAGATTCCCAGGAGGCTCCCAGGAGGCCCCAGGAGGTCGCCTATCAGAACGTGTCAAGTTAATACACATCTGGTGTCGATTCGTTGATTCTTCCTGCTCTTGTGCCCCCCCCCTCCATTTACAGAGGCCCAAACGGCCACAGGTTAGATATCCCCCCTGGGAGCCCCAAGAGGCTTCAGGAAACCCCAGGTGGAGTTCAGGAGGCCACAGGAGGCCCAGGAGGAAGCCCCAGGAGGTCACCAGGAGGTCCCAGGAGGCCCCAGGAGGCCCCCGCAACTCGGAGCTCTGAGACGCCGCGCTCGAGGTGGTCCGGCCCGTTTCGCATGAGACTTCCTCGCACCACGTTTCGCCAGAGACATCGTCGCAACTCTAGGGTCCGAGATGCCGCGCGCGAGGTGGTCCAGCCCGTTACGCTGGAGACATCCTCGCAACTCTAGGCTCCGAGATGCCGTTCGGGATGAAGAGGAGGTGGAGGAGGAGGAGGAGGCGGAGGAGGAGGAGGAGGAGGAGGAGGAGGAGGAGATGGAAGGGAGAAGGAGGAGGCGGATGATGTGCATGAGGGAGCAGGCAGGAGGAGGGGGAGGCCCCAGAGAGGTCCAGGAGGCCGCAGGACGCCCAGGACAGGCCCCAGGGGTCCCCAGGAGATTCCTAGGAGGCTCCCAGGAGGCCCCAGGAGGCCGCCTATCAGAACGTGTCAAGTTAATACACATCCGGTGTCGATTCGTTGATTCTTCCTGCTCTTGTGCCCCCCCCCTCAATTTGGAGAGGCCTAAACGGCCACAGGTTTGATATCTACCCTGGGAGCCCCAAGAGGCTTCAGGAAACCCCAGGAGGCCATAGGAGGCCCAGGAGGAAGCCCCAGGAGGTCCCCAGGAGGCCCCAGGAGGCACCAGGAGGCTCCCGCAACTCGGAGCTCTGAGACGCCGCGCTCGAGGTGGTCCAGCCCGTTTCGCCTGAGACTTCCTCGCAGCACGTTTGCCCAAGAAATCGTCGCAACTCTGGGGTCCGAGATGCCCTGCGCTCGAGGTGGTCCGGTCCGTTACGCTGGAGACATCCTCGCAGCTCTAGGCTCCGAGATGCCGTTCGGGATGAAGAGGAGGTCGAGGAGGAGGAGGAGGAGGAGGAGGAGGAGGAGGAGGAGGAGAAGGAGAAGGAGATGGAAGGGAGAAGGAGGAGGCGGATGATGTGCATGAGGGAGCAAGCAGGAGGAGGGGGAGGAGGAGGAGGAGGAGGAGGGAGAAGGAAGGGAGTTGCAGGAGAGGACCTAACGGGTAGCGAGTGCGATGTGGACTTGTCAAAACGTGTGCGAAAGATTGTCCGGCCCGTTTCGTTTGAGACATCCTTCCAATACTGAGCTCCAAGATGTCGCTCGCGAGGTGGTCCGGCCCGTTTCGATTGAGCCATCCTCGCAATGCGAGGCTCGAAGATGTTGCGCGCGAGATGGTCTGGCCCATTCTGCCTGAGACGTTTCGTAGCACAGGAGCTCCAATCACAACCTCTCTCATTCCTTCTCCCGCCTCCCTCTTCCCACTTCCCGCCTGGTTCCTCTTCCCTCCTCCCGCCTCCCGCCTCCCGCTGCTGCGCCTCTGCCTCCGCCTCCCCGTCCCCGCCGTCGTCGTTTCTGCCGCCTCAGCATCCGTCATGCGCGCATTGCCTTCCGCCCTCCCCAGACATCCGACGTCACGATTTTTCCCCAAACAGCTTGCTGAACGGGGTGCTGTTGTGATAGAAGCTAATTCTGGCCGAGGGAAGGCGGAGCAGAGACATCCTCACACAAATTTTATGGTTTTGGCCGTTTCGCTTGAGACATCCTCACAACTCTCGTTTCTGAGTTGGCCGGGATTGGCCGTTTCGCCTGAGACATCCTCAAAAAGTTGCGCTCCGGGACGCCGCGCGAGAGGTGGTCTGGGCCGTTTCGCTTGAGACATCCTCGAAATTCTGAGCCCCGAGGTGCCGTGCGAGAGGTGGTCCGGGCCGTTTCGCCTGAGACATCCTCGAAACTCTGAGCTCTGCGATGCCTTGCGCGAGGTGGTCCGGCCCATTTCGCCTGAGACATCCTCGAAACTCTGACTTCGGAGATGCCGCGCGAGAGGTGGTCCGGTCCGTTTCGTTGAGACATCCTCGAAATTCTGAGCTCTGAGATGCCCTGCGCGAGGTGGTCCGGCCCGTCTCGCCTGAGACATCCTTGCAACTCTGAGCTCTGAGATGCCGTGCGCAAGGTGGTCCGGCCTGTTTCGCACAAGACATTCTCGCAACTCTGAGCTCTCAGATGCTGCGCAAGAGGTGGTCCAGCTTGGGGGCCCAGAAGACCACATGTTGCATATCCTCCATGGGACCCTGCGAGCCTCAGGAGGCCCCACAGAGGTCCAGGAGGCCGCAGGACGCCCAGGACAGGCCCCAGGGGCCCCCAGGAGATTCCCAGGAGGCTCCCAGGAGGCCCCAGGAGGCCCTCTATCAGAACGTGTCAAGTTAATACACATCCGGTGTAGATTCGTTGATTTTTCCTACTCTTGTGCCCCCCCCTCCATTTTGAGGGGCCCAAGCGGCCACAGGTTAGATATCCCCCCTGGGAGCCCCAAGATGCTTCAGGAAACCTCAGGTGGAGTTCAGGAGGTCACAGGAGGCCCAGGAGGAAGCTCCAGGAGGTCCCCAGGAGGCCCCAGGAGGCACCAGGAGGCCGCAGGACGCCCAGGACAGGCCCCAGGGGCCCCCAGGAGATTCCCAGGAGGCTCCCAGGAGGCCATAGGAGGCCGTCTATCAGAACGCGTCAAGTTAATACACATCCGGTGTCGATTCGTTGATTTTTCCTGCTCTTGTGCCCCCCCATCCGTTTGGAGAGGCCCAAACGGCCACAGGTTTGATATCCACCCTGGGAGCCCCAAGAGGCTTCAGGAAACCCCAGGTGGAGTTCACGAGGCCACAGGAGGCCCAGGAGGAAGCCCCAGGAGGTCACCAGGAGGCCCCAGGAGGCCCCAGGAGGCCCCCGCAACTCGGAGCTCTGAGACGCCGCGCTCGAGGTGGTCCCGCCCGTTTCGCCTGAGACTTCCTCGCAGCACGTTTCGCCCGAGACATCGTCGCAACTCTGGGGTTCGAGATGCCGCGCGCGAGGTGGTCCAGCCCGTTACGCTGGAGACATCCTCGCAACTCTAGGCTCCGAGATGCCGTTCGGGATGAAGAGGAGGTGGAGGAGGAGGAGGTGGAGGAGGAGGAGGAGGAGGCGGAGGAGGAGGAGGAGGAGGAGGAGGAGGAGGAGATGGAAGAGAAGGAGGAGACGGATGATGTGCATGAGGGAGCAGGCAGGAGGAGGGGGAGGCCCCAGAGAGCTCCAGGAGGCCGCAGGACGCCCAGGACAGGCCCCAGGGGCCCCCAGGAGATTCCCAGGAGGCTCCCAGGAGGCCCCAGGAGGCCCTCTATCAGAACGTGTCAAGTTAATACACATCTGGTGTCGATTCGTTGATTTTTCCTGCTCTTGTGCCCCCCCCTCCATTTTGAGGGGCCCAAGCGGCCACAGGTTAGATATCCCCCCTGGGAGCCCCAAGATGCTTCAGGAAACCTCAGGTGGAGTTCAGGAGGTCACAGGAGGCCCAGGAGGAAGCTCCAGGAGGTCCCCAGGAGGCCCCAGGAGGCACCAGGAGGCCCCCGCAACTCGGAGCTCTGAGACGCCGCGCTCGAGGTGGTCCGGCCCGTTTCGCATGAGACTTCCTCGCAGCACGTTTCGCCCGATACATCGTCGCAACTCTGGGGTCCGAAATGCCGCGCGCGAGGTGGTCCAGCCCGTTACACTGGAGACATCCTCGCAACTCTGGGCTCCGAGATGCCTTTCGGGATGAATAGGAGGTGGACGAGGAGGAGGAGGAGGAGGCGGAGGAGGAGGAGGAGGAGGAAGAGGATGCATGTTTTAACATGCCATGCCAGCCCGCACTGGACGGGCACGCAATCGACCTTGGAAACCGCAGTGGGTCTAAAAACCCTGTTTGGGGATACTGCACTCCGGCTATAATCTGTTTTTCACGGTTATTCGCACTTGTACGAGATTCCAGCTGAAAATCGTGGTTCGCAGCGTGAGTAGCGCAACGCGCACAAGTGCGTATACGGTGAGCATACCAGAAATTTGCAAGCAGGGAGAAAGAGACCTGCGCGCACGCACATGCCGCGCGGAACAGACATGGGAAGTCATACGAGGCCTGGGGCAAAAGCGTCGAAGGAGGAGGGATGGGCACAGCAGATGTGAGGCACGCAAGCAGCGTGGGGATACCTCCTGGTGAAGTTCTGGGGGCCCCAATGCATGACTTACGGAGATAAGTGATCGCGTCATCATGGAAACCCGAGATGATTTCGGCTTGGTTGACCGATTTATACGTCCCAGAGCCAGTCTCATGAGAAAGCAGCGGCCACATTCTGTATGCCAGGGGCCAGCCAGACGATACCATGTGCATGCCTGCAGCACTTCTGCATTGGCACCTGCGGGAGGGCTGTTTCGGATTCCGCTGGCGACCTTCAGGCGTTGGTGGAAGTTCTGTGCAGCAGGGCGGCTGCACGTCATGTCCAGCGGACGGGCGGAACATGCAGGGGATCGACAGGTATGTAGCGTATATCCACAAGGGCGAGGGCCACCGACGCTACCCGACGATCCCGTGCTGCGGGTGCCCGACAAACTCAAAACAGTCGCAGATAGGCTTGCCGACCTCGCAAAGGACACTGGGAATTCTTGGGCCAAAGATTTCTGGACAGCGCTCAGCCCGATGAATGCGGATATCGTCGCGCAGACATGCGTGGGCAGGCGGGGAAACACGCATGTCCCAATAGATTCTACAGCGGTTGGGACAGTCTCGTGCCATCGCGGGGCATCCTGGCATACGAACTTCGGCATGCGGAGGCCAGCGATCCGTCCCGCACCACTTCTGCGCGTGGAGGCCGAAGAGATCGCGGTGGAGGGCGGGGCGAGGTGGGTGGCCGCAGCGCGAGGCGCAGCCGCCAGGGATCTGACGCGCGCGCCGGGGCCGCGGAGAGCGACGGCATGGGGGAGCACGAGGCCCCGGGATAGTCCCACGAGGGGCCCAAGAGGGCCCCAAGAGCGCCCAAGAGCGCTCCAAGAGCGGCCCATGAGGGCCCCGAGACGGAACTTTGGAGCCTCCGAGGGGGGCGATGGGAATCAGAGCCCCTCATCTTTTTAAAAAAGATGCATTGGTCGCCGCAGGGCGCCGAGTGCGATGACGATGGGATTCGCTGGCAGGTTGGACGACTTGCTTTTGGGAGCTCCCAGGAGGTTTACAGACCGCGCACTTGTAACCCAGGGCAGGGGCGTTTTTTCATCCCTCAATTTTTAGCGAAAGGGTCCCAACGGCCCCAAGAGGCCTGGGGGAGCGATGGCATGGGGGAGCACGAGGCCCAGGAGCTTGCGGTTGCGGGGCCTCTGGGCGGATGCCCTCGGGAGTGCTGGCGGAGCTGGCGCGCCCTCTCCCCTCTCGGCGCCCTCCGAGCCCGCGGGCCCCGAGCGCTCTTCTGCAGCCCCCGGCCCGATGGGGCAGGCGGCGGGGCCGCTCTTCGGGGGGCGAGGCCGAGGCCGAGTGCCTCGAGCTTGCCGCCCGGGGCTGGGCCGTTGACGGGGGCGTCGGTGCCAGGTGCCTGGGCTGGGGGCCCAGGGGCATGGCGGGTGCTTCGCGCGAGGGCCGGGGAGTCGACGCGGGCGTCGGCCTCGGGGCTCAGTTTCGAGTTGGGTTCGGGGCCGCGGGCGAGGTCGGAATCGGAGACGCCTGACTGCGGCGAGTCGCCGCCTCCAGGAGGAGGAGGAGGAGGAGGAGGAGGAGGAGGAGGAGGAGGAGGAGGAGGAGGAGGAGGAGGAGGAGAGGGCTGAGGACGAGGAGGAGGAGGAGGAGGAGGAGGAGGAAGGAGGAGGAGGAGGGGGGGGGGGGAGGAGGAGGAGGAGGAGGAGGACCTCCCCCTGCCTGCCAAGGAGCGCCCATCTGGCAGAACGCTTGGCCAAAGCCTGGCCGAGCTGTAGGACAGCGCGGTGCCTCCGGCCGCCGTGGACGCCGGGGGCTCGGGGCCCCTCCTGGGTTTTTCCCCAAACCGCTTGCTCCTCCGCCGGCCTGCGACGAAGCAGCAGCCGACGCCGACCTCAGACAGCCGGCAGCAGCAGCCAGACAAGAATAAAAAGAGATAGAAGCAAAGACGACAAGACGAAGAATGAAAGCAAAAAACTATCCTAAGAAGAAGTAAGAAGACCTACTCCCACTCCTCACTTATCCTAATGACTGCCTCACCCTCATCCCTCACCCGTATTCCCCCCCTCCTTCCCCCCCCCTCCTTCTCTCCGCCTCCTCTACCTCCTCCTCCTCCTCCTCCTCCTCCTCCTCCCTTCCTCCTCTCCTCCTCCTCCTCCTCTCCCTCCCCCCTCTCCTCTTCCCACTCCTCATCCTCATCCTCCTCCTCCTCACCTTCCTCCTCCTATCCTCTCCTCCTCCTCCTCCTCCTCCTCCTCACAACTGGCCGTTTCGCTTGAGACATCCTCACAACTCTCGTTTCTGAGTTGGCCGGGATTGGCCGTTTCGCCTGAGACATCCTCGAAGAGTTGCGCTCCTGGACGCCGCGCGAGAGGTGGTCCGGGCCGTTTCACTGGAGACATCCTCGAAACTCTGAGCCCCGAGGTGCCGTGCGAGAGGTGGTCCGGGCCGTTTCGCCTGAGACATCCTCGAAACTCTGAGCTCTGAGATTCCTTGCGCGAGGTGGTCCGGCCCGTTTCGCACAAGACATCCTCGAAATTCTAACCTCGGAGATGACGCGCGAGAGGTGGTCCGGCCCGTTTCGCCTGAGACATCCTCGAACTTCTGAGCTCTGAGATGCCCTGCGCGAGGTGGTCCGGCCCGTCTCGCCTGAGACATCCTCGCAACTCTGAGCTCTGAGATGCCGTGCGCAAGATGGTCCGGCCTGTTTCGCACAAGACATTCGTACAACTCTGAGCTCCCAGATGCCGCGCAAGAGGTGGTTGGGCCCAGAAGACCACATGTTACATATCCTCCCTGGGACCCTGGGAGCCCGCCTGAGACATCCTCGAACTTCTGAGCTCTGAGATGCCCTGCGCGAGGAGGTCCGGCCCGTTTCGCACAAGACATTCTCGCGACTCTGAGCTCTGAGATGCCGTGCGCAAGGTGGTCCGGCCTGTTTCGCACAAGACATTCTCGCAACTCAGCTCCCAGATGCCGCGTAAGAGGTGGTCCAGCCTGGGGGCCCAGAAGACCACATGTTACATATCCTCCTTGGGACCCTGGGAGCCCCAGGAGGCTCCAGAGAGCTCCAGGAGGCCGCAGGACGCCCAGGACAGGCCCCAGTGGTCCGCAGGAGATTCCCAGGAGGCTCCCAGGAGGCCCCAGGAGGCCCCCTATCAGAACGTGTCAAGTTAATACACATCCGGTGTCGATTCGTTGATTTTTCCTGCTCTTGTGCCCCCCCCCTTTATTTTGAGGGGCCCAAGCGGCCACAGGTTAGATATCCCCCCTGGGAGCCCCAAGAGGCTTCAGGAAGCCCCAGGTGGAGTTCAGGAGGCCACAGGAGGCCCAGGAGGAAGCCCCAGGAGGTCCCCAGGAGGCGCCAGGAGGCACCAGGAGGCCCCCGCAACTCGGAGCTCTGAGACGCCGCGCTCGAGGTGGTTCGGCCCGTTTGAGACTTACTCGCAGCACGTTTCGCCCGAGACTCCGGCCCGTCTCGCCTGAGACATCCTTGCATTTCTGAGCTTTGAGATGCCGTGCGCAAGTTGGTCCGGCCCGTTTCGCACAAGACATTCTCACAACTCTGAGCTCTCAGATGCCGCGCATGAGGTGGTCCAGCCTGGGGGCCCAGACGACCACAGGAGGAGGAGGAGGACGAGGAGGATGACGAGGACGAGGGGGAGGAAGAGGAGGAGGAGGAGGAGGAGGAGGAGGAGGAGGAGGAGGAGGAGGAGGAGGAGGAGCAGCAGGAGCAGGAGCAGGAGCCCCCAGGAGGGTACCTCGGCGTGTGGGCGGCACGTCGGGGCTCTTGGGGTGAATTGAAATCCGCCAAGACGTCGCCTGCGCAGGGGCGGCGCGGCGGGCCAGGGGCGTCGGTGCCCTGATGGGCCTGGCGCGGCATCCCCGTACTCTAGCGGTGGTCCCGCTGTGGTACGGGTCTGCCGTCTCAGGTCCCTCGGGGACTTGGCGTTCTGGGGCCGCGAGGGTACGCCTCCTGGGCCGGCGTGGATCTCGGTCCGCGTCGGCCTGCGCGGTACCTGCTTTTGTGGGAGCAGGCCCCAGCCACTGTATTGGCCCTCCCGTCACGTCGCGGGGCAAGGGTGTGGCTGGGGGGATCGGCCTGCGGGCACGACTCAAGACGTGGTCCTACCTGACCCCCTTTGGGCAAAGGGGGTCTGCGGGGGTGGGCCTGGACACCTATGTCCTTCCCGCCCCGCGTGCCCCGCGCGGTGGCCCGTTGAGGGTGTCCAGTGTCACCTGG
>CAUYUJ010005589.1:0-17500 GCA_963575745.1 Prorocentrum cordatum
TCTCCTTTCCTTCTCCTTCTCCTTCTCCTTCTCCTTCTCCTTCTCCTTCTCCCTTTTCCGTTTTCCTCCTCCTCTTTTTCGCCTCTTTCCTCCTCCTCCTCTTCCTCCTCCTTCTCCTCCTCGCGTCGACCGCGTGTGCGTTACGGACATGTGGCCCCACCCTCTTCCGGGGCGAGGCCCTGCCCCCGTGGTTCTGAATTGCAGCCGAGGTGTTGAAGTGAGGACCACCCTGGCCTCAGGACGGGCTCTTGTTTTCGCGCCGCTCTTCATATTCAGGTCGGGGAGCCTGTTCGTTGCCGAGGCTCGACGTGTCTAGAAAAGCCCCGTCCTTCCTTATCGGGAGAGTCCTCCCTCCTCGTCGTCGTCGTCCTCCCCCTGCATACTACTCTCCTCTCTCCTCTGATTCTGTCTGGCGAGTCTCCCGTCCTCTCTGCGTATTGTTTTGACACAGGATTTCACTATTTGGTTTTCCTAAGTGTTTTTCCCAAACATCCTGTGGTGTTGGGTCCTCGTTTTGGAGAAACGGTGCCCCGCGTTCCTCTCCTCTCCTCCTCTCCTCCTCCTCCTCCTCCTTCCTCCTCCCTCCCCCCCTCCTTGCTTCTGCCTTCCACATGTCCATCCCTACATACCCCTCACGCGTGTCGTGACCCCATAGGAGCTCCACCGAAGAAGGCCACAGTGGCGGTGTCCACATGCGTCCGCGCCATTCATTTCGGCGCACACCTTTCACGTTTCGCTGCCCCATAGGAGCTCCACCGAAGGCCCCAGTGGCGGTGTCCACATGGGTCCGCGCCACCCATTTCGGCGCACCCCTCACACGTTTCGTCGCCCCATAGGGAGCTCCACCGAAGGCCCCAGCGGCGGTGTCCACATGCGTCCGCGCCACCCATGTCGGCGCACCCCTCGCAGGTTTCGTGGCCCCATAGAGAGCTCCACCGAAGGCCCCAGTTGCGGTGTCCACATGCGTCCGCGCCATCAATTTCGGCGCCCCCCTCACACGTTTCGTCGCCCCATAGGGAGCTCCACCGAAGCCACCAGTGGCGGTGTCCACATTCGGCCGCGCCATCCATTTCGGCGCACCCCCATCGTTTCGTGGCCCCACAGGGAGCTCCACCGAAGGCCCCAGTGGCGGTGCCCACATGCGTCCGCGCCATCAATTTCGGCGCACACCTCACACGTCTCGTGCCCCCATAGAGAGCTCCACCGAAGGCCCCAGTAGCGGTGTCCACATGCGTCCGCGCCACCCATGTCGGCGCACCCGTCACAGGTTTCGTGGCCCCATAGGGAGCTCCACCGAAGGCCCCAGTGGCGGTGTCCACATGCGTCTGCGCCACCCATTTCGCCACACCCTCGCAGGTTTCGTGGCCCAATAGGGAGCTCCACCGAAGGCTCCCACGACGGTGTCCACATGCGTCCACGCCACCCATGTCGGCGCACCCCTCACGCGTTTCGTGGCCCCATTGGGAGCTCCACCGAAGGCCCCAGTGGCGGTGTCCACATGCGTCCGCGCCACCCATGTCGGCGCACCCCTCACACGTTTCGTGGCCCCATACAGATCTCCACCAATGACTGTATTCACAACTGCAGTACTCTCAACTGCATATGGTTGGGTCCTTCGCCAGGCCGATTCAATCCGGTCGTTCCTGGTTCTTCCAACATGGTGCTCCCGCTTCAGCGCCGCCCTCATTTCCACGCTTTGGTCATTCAACATCGTGCTCCCGCTGCAGCGCTGGCCTCGTTCCCGCGCCTCAGGAAGGCACTTGGCAATCGAAAGCGCCCACATCGAGCATGCACGGTTGCGGAGGACATGGAGCCAGCATTCCGGACAGGCCCTCTTCTCTCGTAGACAGGCCACTTACCCTCCAAGTCATATGGTGCCATGCCACAGCATGCAATGCGAGGCTGTGTTGCGCACCGCGGTGCGATGCAATGCTTCGCGTTGCTATGCTTTGTGATGCAATGCTGCACCACGCAATGCCACGCCATGCTATGACATGCTATGCTCTGCCGTGCTCTTCTACGCCATGCTTTTCCATTCATCGCGTGCCATCTCGGGATCATTGCCCTGCTCGACATCCGACTGTACGCATAGATAGGAGATCTACGCCATGGTAAGGGATGGGAGGGAGAGGTAGGACGTCAGACGTGACGCTAGCGCACCTAGCTTGCCTCCCTCCCCTCACCCTCCCCTTCTCCCTCCCCTTCCCCTCCCGTCCTTTTCCTCCCCACCCTCCTGGGGCCTGGCTCCGGCCCCTCCCCCTCCCCTCCCGTCCCCTCGTCGGTGCCCTCTCTCTTTGCGGCCCCTCCCCCGAGAGGTTCTCGAGCCCCGAGAACCCGATGCATCGGCAGCTCGCCCCCGGCGGCAAAGTCTTCCTGGTGGCTCCGGGGTGGAGGGCGGCGTGGCCGTGTGGGTCGGCGCGCGCCCCCGCGCGCGCCTGGGGTTGGGGGGGCGCGCAGGGGGTGCAGGGACAGGGGGGGGGGAAGGCAGGCAGGGTGGCAGTGGATAGGGGAAGCGGGGGCCAGGGCAGGGGGGGGGGGGGACGACAGGCGGGGCGGGGAAGGGGGCAGGAGGGGGCGGCAGGAGGTCAGGGGGGCGGGGGCAGGACGGGGAAGGCGGGAGGGGCGGGGGCAGGAGGGGCGGCAGGGTGGCAGGGGCGGGCGACGGGAGGGGTGGGTGGGGGAGGCGGGGGCAGGAGCGGCCCCCATGGGAGAGAGGTGGGCGACTCGGTGATCGGACAGATCTGCCAGCTGGGCGCGCCGGGCCTCTGCTGCAGCAGCGCGCGCCCCTGCACGACGAAGGAGCCGCCCTTCCGCAGGCCGACCGCTTTTGCCCTCTCCTCCTCCGGCCTATTCTTCCTCTCCGTGTTCTCTTTCTTCTCCTTTGCGGCTCGACTCGATGACGGCATGAGAACCCTTCATGAATGCTGCCACGTTTTTCCCAACCAACCTGTGTTGTTGGGCCCTCGTTTGGAAGAGACGGTCCCCGCGTCCCTCCTCCTCCTTCTCCTCCTTCTCCTCTCCTCCTCCTCCCCCTCCCTCCTCCCCCTTTTCCCTCCTCCTTGCGTTTCACCCACCCAGTACAGCGCTTCTTGGCCCCATAAGGGGGCTCCACCGAAGATCATTTTGGCACCGCCCGCATGCGTCTGTCACCACCAAGCACAGCCCTTGCTCCCTGCGTTTCGCCCACCCAGTACAGCGTTTCGTGGCCCCATAGGGGGCTCCACCGAAGGCCCCAGTGGCACCGCCAGCATGCGTCCGCCACCACCCAGCACAGCCCTTGCTCCCTGCGTTTCACCCACCCAATACAACGTTTCGTGGCCCCATAGGGAGCTCCACCGAAGGTCCTAGTGGCACCGTCCGCATGCGTCCGCCACCACACAACACAGCCCTTGCTCCTTGCGTTTCACCCACCCAGTACAACGTTTCGTGGCCCCACAAAAGGGGGCCCCACCGAAGGTTCAAGTGGCACCGCCCGCATGCGTCCGCCACCACCCAACACAGCCCTTGCTTCCTGCGTTTCACCCACCCAGTACAGCGTTTCGTGGCCCCATAGGGGGCTCCACCGAAAGTCCCAGTGTCACCGCCCGCATGCGTCCGCCACCACCTCCACCGGACCGTCCGCATGCGTCCCACACACACACAGTTTGGTATCTCCACCCACCCAGTACAGCGTTTCGTGGCACCATAGGAAGCCCCACCGACCGCCCGCATGCGTTCCCCCCCACCCAGTGCAGCGTTTCGTGGCTCCATAAAGAGCTTCACCGAAGAATCTATTCACAATTGCGGTGCCACCAACTGCATATGGTTTGGTCTTTCGCCAGGGTTATTTTAATTCCCAACCATCCTGTGGTGTTGGGTCCTCGTTTTGAAGAGACGGTCCCCGCCCTGCGTTCCTTCCTCCTCGCCCCCCCCCGGTGGGGGATGGCCACATGCGTCCGCTGGCCCCATAGGGAGCTCCACGTAAGGCCCCAGTGGGGGTGTCCACATGCGTCCGCCACACCCAGTATCGCGTTTCGTGGCCCCATAGGGAGCTCTACCTGTGGCCCCAGTGGGGGTGGCCACATGCGTCGGCCACACTCAATACAGCGTTTCGTTGCCCCATAGGGAGCTCTACCTGTGGCCCCAATGGGGGTGGCCACATGCGGCCGCCACACTCAGTACAGCGTTTCGTGGCCCCACAGGGAACTCCACCCAAAGCCCCAGTGGGGGTGGCCACATGCGTCCGCCAGACCCAGTACAGCGTTTCGTGGCCCCATAAGGGGGCTCCACCGAAGGCCCCAGTAGGGATGGCCACACGCGTCAGCCACACCCAGTGCAGCGTTTCGTGGCCCCATAGGGAGCTCCACGGAAGGCCCCAGTGGGGGTGGTTATGTGCGTCCGCCACGCCCAGTACAGCGTTTCGTGGCCCCATAGGGAGCTCCACCCCAGGTCCCAGTGGGGGTGGCCACATGCGTCGGCCACACTCAGTACAGCGTTTCATGGCCCCACAGGGAGCTCCACCTAAGGCCCCAGTGGGGGTGGCCACATGCGTCCGCCACGCCCAGTACAGTGTGCCGCGGCTTCATAGGGAACTCCACCCAAGGCCTCAGAAGTGGTGGCTACATGCGTCCGCCACACTCAGTACAGCGTTTCGTGGCCCCATAGGGAGCTCCACCTGCGGCCCCAATGGGGGTGGCCATATGCGTCCGCCACACCCACTACAGCGTTTCGTGGCCCCATAGGGAACTCCACGTGAGGCTTCAGCGGGGATGGCCACATGCGACCGCCACACCCACTGCAGAGTTTCGTGGCGCCATAGGGAGTTCCACCTGCGGCCCCAATTGGAGTGGCCATATACGTCCGTCCGCCACACCCACTGCAGCGTTTCGTGGCCCCATAGGGAGCTCCACGTAAGGCCTCAGCGGGGGTGGCCACATGCGTCCGCCACACCCAGTGCAGCGTTTCGTGGCCCCATAGGGAGCTCCACCCAAGGCCCCAGTGGGGGTGGCCAGTCCGCCACACCCAGTACAGCGTTTCGTGGCCCCATGGGGGGCTCCACCTGCGGCCCCAGTGGGGGTGGCCACAGGCGTCCGCCACACCCAGTACAGCGTTTCGTGGCCCCATATGGGGCTCTACCTTTGGCCCCAGTGGGGGTGGACACATGCGTCCGCCACACCCACTGCGGCGTTTCGTTGCCCCACAGGGAACTCCACAAAAAGATCCTGGTGGCACCGCCCGCATGCGTCGTCCACCACTTAGTATTGCATCTCGCGGCCCCATTGACAGGGAGCTCCACCAACCCCCAGTGGCACCGCCCGCATGCGCCCCCCCGCCCCCACCGGGTACAGCGTTTCGTGGCCCCGTTGGGGGCTCCACCCAAGGCCCCAGTGGCACCGCCCGCATGCGTCCCCCCTCCCGTGGCCCCATAGGGAGCTCCACCGAACGTCCCAGTGGCACCGCCCGCATGCGTCGGCCACCACCCAGGACAGCTCTTCGTGGCCCCACAGGGAGCTCCACAGAAAGATCCCAGTGGCAGCGCCCGCATGCGTCCCCCCAACCAGTACAGCGCTTCGCGGCCTCATCGGGAGCCCCAGCGAGGGGCACCGCCCGCATGCGTCAGCCGCGCCCAGGACAGCTCTTCGTGGCCCATAGCAATGTCACCGCCCGCATGCATCACGCACACCCATCTCGGCACACCCCTCACACGTTTCGTGGCCCTACAGGGAGTTCCACCGAAGGCCCCAGTGCCACCGCCCGCATGCGTCACGCACTCCCATGTCGGCACACTCCTCACACGTTTCGTGGCCCCACAGGGAGCTCCACCGAGGGCCCCAGTGCCACCGCCCGCATGCGTCACGCACGCCCATTTCGACACACCCCTCACTCGTTTCGTGGCCCCACAGGGAGCTCCACCGAGGCCCCATGTGCCACCGCCGCATGCGTCACGCACACCCATTTCGGCACACCCCTCACACGTTTCGTGGCCCCACAGGGAGCTCCACCGAAGGCCCCAGTGCTGCCGCCGCATGCGTCCCGCACACCCATTTCGGCACACCCCTCACACGTTTCGTGGCCCCACAGGGAGCTCCACCGAAGGCCCCAGTGCTGCCGTCCGCATGCGTCCCGCACACCCATTTCGGCACACCCCTCACACGTTTCGTGGCCCCACAGGGAGCTCCACCGAAGGCCCCAGTGCTGCCGCCGCATGCGTCCCGCACACCATTTCGGCACACCCCTCACACGTTTCGTGGCCCCAAGGGAGCTCCACCGAGGGGCCCCAGTGCCACGCTTGCATGTGTCCGCACACCCATTTCGGCACCCCTCACACGTTTCGTGGCCCACAGGGGAGCTCCACCGAAGGCCCCTGTGCTACCGCCTGCATGCGTCACGCACACCTATTTCGGTATACCCCTCACACGTTTCGTGGCCCCACACAGAGCTCCACCGAGGGCCCCAGTGCCACCGCCCGCATGCGTCACGCACGCCCATTTCGGCACACCCCTCACTCATTTCGTGGCCCCACAGGGAGCTCCACCGACGGCCCCAGTGCCACCGCCCGCATGCGTCACGCACGCCCATTTCGGCACATCCCTCGCACGGTGCGTGGCCCCACAGGGAGCTCCACCGACGGCCCCAGTGCCACCGCCCGCATGCATCACGCACACCCTTTTCGGCACACCCCTCACACGTGTCGTGGCCCCATAGGGAGCTCCACCGAAGGCCCCAGTGCAACCGCCCGCATGCGTCACGCACACCCATTTCGGCACACCCCTCACACGTTTCGTGGCCCCACAGGGAGCTCCACCGAAGGCCCCTGTGCCACCGCCCGCATGCGTCACGCACACCATTTTCGGCACACCACTCACACGTTTCGTGGCCCCACAGGGAGCTCCACCGAAGGTCCGAGTGCCACCGCCCGCATGCGTCACGCACACCCATGTCGGCACACCCCTCACACGTTGCGTGGCCCCACAGGGAGCTCCACCGAAGGCCCCAGTGCCACCGCCCGCATGCGTCACGCACACCCATGTCGGCACACCCCTCCCACGTTTCGTGGCCCCACAGGGGGCTCCACCGACGGCCCCAATAACTACGTTCGCATGCGCCCACCGCGCCCATTTCGGCACACCCCTCACTCGTTTCGTGGCCCCATAGGGAATTCCACCGACGTCCCCAGTGGCTGCTTTCGCATGCGCCCACCGGACAAATTTTGGCACATCCCTGACAAAGTTCGTGGCCCTATAGGGAGCTCCACCGAATGCGGTGCATACAACGGTATTCACAACTGCATGTGGTTGGGTCCTTCGCCAGGCAAATTAGGGTCTTTGGAGCGTTCAGGAGCACCCTCGTCGCCACGGGTGGGTTCTCCTGGAACTTCTGCTCGGGATGGGCTCTGGGGATCGGCGCTGAGCGCAGTCTGTCCAGACCCCAGGCCTCACAACAAGAGACGACGGGCGGTTTTGTCCTTCATCGGGGCCTCCAGGCGGACGCTGCCAGGGCCCCAGGGCCGTCCAGCGACGACCAGCGGGTGTTGCCAGAGGTGTCCCAAGGCGTTCCCAGGATTTCCAATGTGTTCCCGTGAGTCGGGCCTTCTGGTGCGCCAGATGCTCGGGTGTTTGCCAGAAGCGTCCCTGGCTTGAGGTGTCCCCAGGATTTCTAGGGAGGCACCCGTGGTCTTCAGAACATACATACCTATTCACATACATACATACATACATACATACATACATACATACATACATACATACATACGTACGTACGTACGTACGTACGTACGTACATACATACAAACATACATAAATACATACATACATACATACACACACATACACATACACATACACTCATACATGCAGACACACATACATGCATACATACACACAGCCATACACATATATACATGCATACATGCATGCATGCATCCCAAACTATATTTACGTACATGCACACATGCATGTATACATACATACATGTTTACACATCTACCTACCTACCTACCTACCTACCTACCTACCTACCTACCTACCTACCTACCTACCTACCTACCTACCTACCTACCTACATACACACGTGCACACGTACATATATATGTACACACATACATACACTCATACACGAATCCACACACATACATGCATTCATTCATACGTACATACGAACTTCCATACCTGCATACGTACATACATGCGTACATACACACATACAGAGACATACACATACAACCGTGCATGCATCCATACATACACATTTACATACACACATACATCCATGCATGCATGCATCCATCCATTCATCCACCACTACCATACCATGCCATACCATATCATAGCATACATGCACGCATTCATACACATACATACAGATATACATAATACGTATATACATCCATACATATACATTCATAAACTCACATCTACGTAAACGTACACACATACATACATACATGTGCACACACAAACATACATGCATACACATATACATATATACATACATACACACGTACGTGCATGCATACATGCATTCATGTATGCATAAATGCATACATACATGCATGCATACATACATACATACGTACACATATCCATACACATATAGTTAATCCGCGCAAGGATATATCCATGCTATACGACACACAAGGGATCAACTCATACAATTTTGCATGCCGTGGTATTGAGAACAACGAGGAAAGGCAGATCACAGGAGCGGCCCTTACCATATTCCTGTTCTTGTATTTCTGTTGCCTGGATTCCCCCCCACGCCCCCCTCCCTAAACCAGACCCCCACCAGGGACGCTTCGGACGCCCTTTCGGACGTTTCGGCGGCACCCTGGACGCCCTTAGAAAAGATATCCGGTGGCCCTTCGAGCCTCTCAGGGCGCCTTGCCGGGCCTTGCGAGCAGACTCAAGGCGATCAGAGGGGTCGTCGAGAGGCGCAAGAGAGACCCGCGACAGCACAAGAGCGCTCCAAGAGGAACCTCGATGGTCTGAAGACGGTCCAAGAGGCCTCCAAGACGCCCCAAGAGGCCGTTAATAGAGCCCCGAAGAAGCATAGTTTTTGTTGTGCATATCGGCTTTTTGTGTCTTCTCAGCGTCCAAGACGGCCCGATGCGCCCCCGACATCGCCCCAAGACGGGCCAAGAGACCCCCCAGAGGGCGTGAAGACGGCCCAGAGGGCTCCCAAACTGCCACAGAGAGCCCCGAGACTTCCCACACGAAGCCCAAGATGCCCCCAGAAGGCTCCCAAGAGAGACCCACGAAAGCCATGGAGTACCCCCCAGAGAAGGCCATTGGAGGCCCGCAAGAGGGCCCTAGATGGCTTCTGAAGACCTCTGGAGGGCCCCAGTTCCCCAAGACGGCCCAAGAAGACCCCAGGACGGCCCAAGAGGGCCCCAGGACGGCCCAAAAGAGCCCCCCAAACGCCCAGACGGCGTTCACCTACAAAGTACATCGAGCTGACCCGACGAGCTTGGTTCCACGCTTGGGGCTCGAGGTTTACGCTCCTCGATCGAGAGAGACAGGCAATGGATCTAGATTCGAAGTTCGACGGTCCAAGAAGTCCTAAGTGCCTGGAGCCCTCCAGGCATTCAGGAATCGACCGAACATCGATTTGTTGGGAGCAGCTGCGACTTCTTCGGCGTGCCATGGGAACGCTCATTCCCTCCTCAAAGGACCTTCGCGCGTGAACAAGTCATCATTCCTTCTCCACTCCTGCGCACAAGCGTGCAGAAAAATGAGCCAGTCGCCCGTCCAGGCCTCGAGGTCCCCCTTGCTGAAGCAAGCGATGATTTATTGCTTTGCCGGGGAAGCGTTTGGAACAAGGCGCATAGCGCAAAGCGCCAATGAAGTCTTGAATCTCTCTCTGTCTCTCTCTCTCTCTTTCCCTTTATATATACACACACTGAAACCACCTGCGCGCTTCGCGCGCTTATGTTCTAGTCACGGCTGCGCCACGTTTGCTGCTCTCGTGTTCGCTTGTTTGATCGTCGACGACGACGACGACAGGGGCGGCGACGAGTGACGACGAAGGCGACGACGACGACGACGACGACGACGATTACGGCGATGACGACCGCCACCACCACGACGACGACGTCGACGACCCCTGGAGTAGCCCCGACATCCGGACAACTCCCATAGGCCCGGAGTTTCGTCCTAAATGTTTGACGGTCCAGGGGCCCGTTGGGGGCGTCAGGATGCCGATAGTTGTCCAGAAACTCCGGGATCGGCCAGAGTACCTCAGGGCGTCTGCGGAGAGGGATCTTGGGAGCCTCTTGGGGCTTCCTGGCGGCCCCGTGGGGCCCGCTTGGGCGTTTTTTCGAGCGCTCTTGGAAGTTTCTTGGGGTCTCTGGGGTGCTTTTTGGGGAGGATGGCTCGAAATGTCGGGTGGGGTTACTCCTCGGGGCTGTGTGGGGAAGCTGTCCGAGGGCCCTCTGGGACCGTCTTGGGGCCCCCTGGACAGTCGAGGGCCCCTCTCGAGCCGTCTTGGAGGCCTCTGGGAACTCTCTTTGGCCGTCTTGGGGCGATGTTGTGGGCTCCTGGAGCAGTCTTCGAGGCGGTCGACGCCGAAGCGGTGAACATCGTAGAAGTATACGTTTTCCGAAGGGAATTGGGCCATTTTTGCTTCTGGATGCGCTCTTGGGAGTCCTCGTGGGGGACTCGTGGGCCGTCGTGGGGGCTCCGGGAGGCCGTCTTAGAACCATCGTTTGCGTTTTGGAGCGACAGTTCGGGGATTCTGGGCCGTCTTGGACGTTTGGAGCCCTCCTGGGACTCTCGGGTGTCGTTTCGGGGCTGTCTGGGGCGTTCTCGGGGGGGGCCCAGAGGCCCTCTGGGGCCCTCGGGACCGTCGTGGGGGCCTCCTGGATAGTCGAGGGCTCCTCTGGAGCTGTCTTGGAGGCCTCTGGGAACTCTCTTTGGCCGTCTTGGGGCGATGTTGTGGGCTCCTGGAGCAGTCTTCGAGGCGGTCGCCGCTGAAGATGTGAATATCGTAAAAGTGTACGTTTTCCGATGGGAATGGGGCCATTTGTGCCTCTGGAGGCGCTCTTGGGAGTCCTCTTGGGGAACTCTTGAGCCGTCGTGGGGACTCCCGGAGGGCGTCTGGGAGCCATATTCGGCGTCTTGGAGCGACGATTCGGAGATTGTGGGCTCTCTTAGACGTTTGGAGACCTCTTGGGACCCTCGGGTGGCGTTTCGGGGCTGTCAGGGGCTGTCTAGGGGAGGCCCAGAGGCCCCGGTCCTCCCATGCCCCCCCGTGGCCCAGGCCCCGGGCGCCCAGGCCTCGTGCACGGGGATCTATGTATATGTGTATGTATATGTATATGTATATGTATATGTATGTATGTGTGTGTATGTATGTATGCATGTATGTATGTATGTATGTATGTATGTATGTATGCATATATGTATGTATGTATGTATGTATGTATGTATATATGTACGTACGTACGTACGTACGTATGTATGTATGTATGTATGTATGTATGTATGTATGAATGTATATATATATATATATATATATCTATGCATGCATGCATGCATGCATGCATGCATGTATGCATGTATGCATGTATGAATGTATGTATGTATGTATGTATGTATGTATGTATGTGGGTATGTAGGTATGTAGGTATGTAGGTATGCATGCATGCATGCATGCATGCATGCATGTATGTATGTATGTATGTATGTATGTATGTATGTATGTATGTACATATCTCTCTCTATATATTTATTTATACATACGTGTATACACATATACATACACATCTATTCATACATACAAGCATACATCCATCCATACATACATACATGCATGCATGTATACATACACACAAACATGCGTACATACTTACATACATACATACATACATACATACATACATACATGCACACATACATACATACAGACATACATACATACATACATACATGCATGCATGCATGCATGCATGCATGCATGCATGTACGCATGCATACATGCATGCATGCATGCATACATACATACATACATACATACATACATACGCACGCACGCACGCACGCATGTACGTACGTACGTACGTACGTACGTACACACATGCATACATACATGCATACATACGTACATACATGCACACACACATACATACATGCATACATACATACATGCATGCATGCCTGCATGCATGCATACATACATACGTACATACACACACACGTATATATAATATATATATATATATATATATATATATTATATATAGAAAAATAAGTCACGAGGGCGTTTGTTCGTCGTTTTCGGCCTCTGGGGGCCCTTGCGAGGACCCAGGGCCGTCAGACACGACTCAGGATAAAAAGCTGGCCCAAGGGAATGAGACGGGGACTTCCGGAGCCCCGCATGGAAAAAATCAAGACGTCGGATCTTTTGGTGCCAGTGGCAGGGGCGGGCGTGGTACACAGACCCTTCCCCTGGCTACCCCGCACTTGTCCCCGGGGTGGTCGTCGGCGGCCCATGGGGCTGATGTCAGCGTGTAAACGTCTTTAGGGCTTCTTCTTCTTCTTCTCCTTCTCCTCCTCCTCCTCCACCTCACTCGTCCTCCCTCATAGTCTTCTCCCCAGATCCCCGGTTGTGGTGTTTTTACGATGCGGGCCCCCCAGAGCCCTCGACCTCATGCCCGTCACTACTTTTCCGCCGCTAGTCGCTTCTTGATGGCCCCGGGGCCCGCGAACGGACCCCAGAGGCCCAGACTGTGTATGAAGAGTCCGTCGGAGGTCTGGGCCCTCCCTCGCTGTTCCCCAGGTCGCACGAATCAGCTCAAGAGATCAAGTTGGACGAGCTGCCCGAATACAAGGACCAGGGCTGGCAGCACCTCTTCCAGTTCAAGCTGCGCGACGACAACAGCGCCGCTCCAAACACTGCCTACTTCGTGGCCCCAGAGGTGCACGACGAGGGGTGGATCGATTCACTCCTTATGCTTCTCCCCCTCCTCCTCCTCCTCCTCCTCCTCCTCCTCCTCCTCCTCCTCCTCCTCCTCCTCCTCCCCTTCCTTCGCCTCCTCCTCCTCCTCCTTCTCCTGCTCCTTCTCTCCCCCAGCCCTCCCCCTCTTCTCCCTCCCTCTCCAGAGGTGCACGACGAGAAGGAGACTGTCAACACATCGGTGAGACTCGTGACCAGCTTCCTCGCGGAGAAGGGCACCACCGCGGACGACGTGCTGGTGCTGGGCTTGATCGGCAACCACTACAACCACGGCCTGACGGTGTTTCAAGAGTTCGTGACCGCTCTCATCCAGAAAGTGCCGACAAAAAGAGCAAACTGCATAAACATACATTTTCGGAGCTCCGCGCGGATTTCTTGGATCTGCGCTGGCCCCACCTGGCGGCGTCTCCAGTCCCGCCCCTGGCACGGTCCGCGCGCCAGGGAGGGGGGCCCAGCGCCGATCCACAAAATCAGCGCGGAGCCCCGAAGTTTATGTTGATGCAGTTGTTCTTCTGTTCAGGTGGTGAACCCCTTTCCTGGTCGCGTTGTCCTGCTCGGCTACAGCCCACAGCACTTCGCAGGCTCGGAGGTGTGCAGAAATGGGGGAGGAGTAGCGCGAGGGGGTCTGCCATCTGAGAGTGCGGTGGGTCTCTCAGAGGTTCTTCATGCCTTCTATTACCACCTTGAAGCGTATCCCTATCCTTGTGTTTGGCATCACCTTACCTCGGTGCCGATCTGAAGGATTCCCGCAGATGCTGAGGGCACATCCCCAATGACTGTCGTCGCCGTGGGGCTCCCAATCTGAGGGATGGGGACCAGTTCGGGGCTGGCTATTGTAAGGCTCCCTCTCAGACGCTTTCGATCCCCTCTTTGCAGGCCCCTCGGCCTCCTCTTCGAAGGGCGCCCCCCCCCCCCGCCAAAAGCCCCCCTCCCCGTCTGCGCGCCGCCCGGCAGGCGGCGGGCACTTCAGCAGCGGCGGCGTCAAGGAGTGCGCCCCGAACCAGCTCCCGAGCGACGTCGACATGCCCCGCAACTCGTTCCGCAGCGCCATCTTCCTGCGCAGCGTGTGGGCACATCTCGGGGGCCGCTCGAGGCGTCCCCGGCCCCAGGGCGCCCCCAGCTTCTCGCTCCAGCTTTCGGGGGGGGGCTCCTGGGGCCTCTGGGCCTCGTGAGAGGGGTGCGCTGGAGGCCGTGGGGGCCTCCCTGGAAATCCTGGGGGCACCCTGGGCCGGGGGCGCTTCAGCAATCACCCGGACATCTGGCGCACCAGAAGGCCCGACTCGTGGACTTCAGCGAGATGCTGAGCCCGCTTTGGAACTGCCACCGCAACGCGGGCGACTGCACCCACTGGAAGGACACCGTCATTACCCTCCAGGCGGGGGTGCGGCAGAGTTCGCGTCGTATCGATGCGGCAGCACGCCCGCCGCCGATCGTTCAAGGTTGAACGATCCACGCGGTGTCAGAAAGCAGCGCCGGGCTTGTCATAGCGCGAACCTGCCTGCCGTAGACCAGAGCGGTGCTCCTGGGCAATCTCGTCGATTGGAGCCGGCTGGGGGTATGAGGTGGCCCAGCATTGGTTCCGTCCAGCAAGAAGGGCGGGAGTGTCGAGGCTCTGGATTTGAGAAGAGAAGGTCTCTTGCCTCGACCGTGAGAGACAGATCCGGGCGGAGCACCTGCGCCAGCAGAACCCTGGGAGGGGTCCAGAGGCCGATTCTGAGCGGCTGTGCCCTTTTGTCCCCCCCGCCTTGACCGGTTTTCTCGGGGCCCATCGAGTGCAGACCAGACGCCCCGGCCGCCTCCAGCTCGTCGCGCGGTCTCGTTCTCGCCTCGTTCTGGAGGCGCACCGTTCGGGTGTTGCTAGAAGTGCCCCTGGCCCAAGGTGCCCCCAGGATCGCCAGGGAGGCCCCCACGGCCTCCAGAGCACCCCTCACGAGGCCCAGGGGGCTCCAGAGGAGGGCGAAGAGCTGGGGGGCACCTTGGGCCGGGGCACCTTCAGCAACCCCGACCCAGGCGCAGCTCATCCTCAACGCCCTGCAGAAGATCAACTGAGCGACTGAGCGGCCGCTCCCCCCCCCCACCCCACGTCCTTCTCCGCCGTCCTCCTCGGACCTCCGCCTCCGCCTGGGCGGATGCCGGGCAGGGTCTCGGCGAAGTGAAGTGTTCAGGAGGGCAAAAAACACACAGACACAATGAATCGTCGATTTCCAGGAAAATATCGGGAAATATGGGAAGTGGGGGGGGGCGGAAGACGAAAGCCCAATATATATATATATATATATGTATATCGGAAAAAATGGTGAATCCTGGGATTGGTGTTTTTTATTGGTGCGTCCCTGAGCCCCTTGAAGTGTGTGTGTGTGTGTGTGTGTGCATGTGAGTGTGGCGCGCCCTCGCTGCGGCCGCGGCAGTGGTGGGGCAGGGGTCGATGCCGTGATGCCCAGGCGTTGGCTGGGGGTCGGGAGCTGATCGCCGATCCGTGCATGCCCGGGTGGCCGGGGACGCCCCCGGCGACCTGTCTGCGGTTCCGCGCGTGCTCGTGCGCGGGTTGTGGCGAGCGGCGCCGCTCCTCGTGCGGCTGTGCTTTTTCTCCGTCTGCTCTCCCGGCCGCCGTCTATTGATGCCATTTGGGCAGGCGGCGGCTTTCTCGCTGCTTCCCTCGCGAGGCCCGCGTCTCGGAGCTCGGGGCGTCGCGGCCGGCGTTCTCCCCGCGGGCGCTCTTGCAGTTTCAGGTGGGACCTGCGGGGGCCCGAGCAGTGACGAAAACTTCACGTCGAACGATGTGGTCGCGAGTCGCCATAAGCATGCGCTAAGCTCGAATCTCGCCCTCCTCGTCTGCCTCGGCGCCTTCGCCGCCAGAGCCTCCTCCCGCTCCCGCTCCCCTTCCCGTTCGTTCTTTCCCCCTCCCCCGAGCTCCCCTTCTCCTGATGATGATGATGATGATGATGATGATGATGATGCTGGTGGTTGTGGTGGTGGTGGTGGTGATGGTGAGGCTGAGGATGCTGCTGCGGATGATGGCCATGGTGATGGTAATGGTGGCGGTGATGATGATACTGATTGTGGTGAGGACGATCATACTGATGATGCTGATGCTGCTGCTGATGATGATGATGGTGACGATGATGCTGCTGCTGATGTTGTTGCTTTGCTGATGTTGCTGCTGCTGATGATGTTCATGATGGTGAGGATGAGGATGATGGTGCTGATGCTGATGCTGATGCTGATGCTGGTGATGATGATGATGATGATGATGATGATGATGATGATGATGATGATGATGATGATGATGATGATGATGATGATGATGACGACGACGATGATGATGATGATGATGATGATGATGATGATGACGGTGCTTGTGATGATGATGCCTGTGATGATGATGATGATGCTGATGGCGATGCTGATGCTGATGATGATGATGATGATGCTGCGGTTGATGATGATGCTGCTGGTATGATGATGCTGCTGATGATGATGATGATGTTGATGATGATGCTATGTATTATGTTGATGATGATGATGCGACGATGACTAGGATTCTGAGTATGACGGTGACGATTATGCTGCTGTCAATGCAAAGTCAGGATTGCAACCATGACGACGAACGACGAAAACGACGAGGAGGAGGAGGAGGCGGAGGGAGGGAGGGAGGGAGGGGGGGAGGAGGGTGGGAGGGAGGGAGGAGGGAGGGAGGGGGGAGGAGGAGGATGATGATGATGATGATGATGATGATGATGATGATGATGATGATGATGATGATGATGATGTGATGATGCTGCTGCTGCTGCTGCTGCTGCTGGAGGATGAGGAGGAGGAGGAGGAGGAGGAGGAGGAGGATGAGGAGGAGCGGAGGAGGAGGAGGAGGAGGAGGAGGAGGAGGAGGAGGACGAGGACGAGGAGGAGGAGGAGGAGGAGGAGGAGGAGGAGGAGAAAGGAAACGGAGGAGGAGGAGGAGGAGGAGGAGGAGGAGGAGGAGGGGCCGCTGCTGCCGCCTCCCATGGGGCCGTCGGCCTGGCCGATGGCCTGGTGCCCGGGCTGGGCCAGCGGCTGGAGGGCGGGTAGCTCGCTCTGTCCTTGCTCCTCCCCCCCTCCTTGTGCATCGTGCTGCGCACCCCTCGGGATCCGTCACCCATGTATGGGTAAGACCAGAAAAGGAGGGGGACCATAGTAAACCAAAAGATGTATAAACTATTCTGCAAAGCACCCGCCCGTGCCAAGTTCCCTCATACGCCCCTGCGCGTCTTCCTTGTCACACAACAAACGCCCCACTCGAACGACCATCACTATTGGGCCTGCCATTGTGGCGAGAGCCCCACTTAGAAAAGCGGCTGCCTTGTATGTTTCTGGCGCCTATCCAGGAACGCGGAACGTACTGATCATACAATTCAGCGAGGTGTCCAGCGATATCTCCCTTTCGGTCAAGACCGCCCCTCATCCGTGTGACTGTTGCACAAGGTTATCCTTGTGGTGATGATCTTCGAGGAAGGCTCAAGCGACAACTCCATCCAGAAACAAGAGCAGCCATGAATCCGTGCAGCGCAACTTGCGTTGGAGTTTCGGGCATTTG
>CAUYUJ010005589.1:22500-27500 GCA_963575745.1 Prorocentrum cordatum
CCGGTGCGGTCCCTGACCAGGAAATGATGGGTCTGGATTGCAGACAGTGTAATGCGTGGAAGATACCGCAAAAGGAACCTTGGAACACGACTGAGCAGGACTTCGGATCAGGCTTCGATTTCTGACGCTCCGGCGTTCCGGCGCCGCACCCGCAGCACCCTAGACGGTGCCCATGTGCGGGCGTGCTTCCGTGCTTCCGTGCTTCCGTGATTCCGTAATGCGTGGATCCGCGGGGCCAGATCCAGGTGCTCCAAGTGTGGTGGCTATCGGCTGGATGGTCTTGTGCCAAGATGTGGACCCAAACAAGGACCGCGCGGAAAATGGGCTAGGGGGGGGGAGAGTCCCAAAGCGCCCACGACCGCACCAGGGACCTCCCCTCGTGGTCCAACCAAAGGGGAGGAACTAACCAGCCGGAGAAGCAGCCTACGACTGTCCAGACTCCATATCCCGAGAAGAAATCGACTTCCGGGTATCGATGGCGTACGAGAATTGTAATGTTAACAACCTGGCTCTCACGCAGAATGAACGAAAGAAGATTACTTACCGCAGCAGGCTCAAACCAGCAGGCGTCGTATGCCCCTGTCAAGGATGTCCCGCGGCAGGTCTCAAGAACGCAAAATAAACTTGCTTCAGGCGGAAAGCGGGCAGAGTTTGAATAAACGAGGCGCAGTGCATCCCAAAAGCTTGGGCAGAACGCTCAGATTCCAACCATTGGGCAAGAGGTGTGGGGCGGACTTGGCCAACTCAAACAGTTGTTCGCCAAACTTATGGCGCCGGTGGATGGGGCAGCGGGGCCCGCCGAAGAAGGCCAGGGAGGTAAAGGCCACCATCGAGAAGCCCACGGCGATGCGGAAACAAGGCCTTCCCAAGGTCGGCGATGGCGGTGATGGCGGTGATGGCAGTGCTAGCGCTAGCATCGGGGCAGCCGCGGCAGCGGCAGCACTGGGGGACGCGCTCATGGGGGCCGAGGGTGTTTCGGATCTCTCTGGGCCAGCAGTGGTCAAGCTAGTGCGACACCTCATTGCGACATGGAGCGGGCAAGGCGCCATCTATGATCAGCGTGTCGCAGCCATGGTCGCGTTGTTGAGATTGCGAGAAAGAAGAAGCGACGAATTTGACAGCAGCCTTTGCTTCCATATAGATGGGTTGAGTGGTTTGGCAGGACACTGGGCAAGAGAGCAGAGAGTGGGAGAGACTGTCCGCGGGCGCGCGAGTGGCCGTAGCGGAGTCACCGCTTCTGCGCGCGCTCCAGTGCCGCCGACGGACGGGCGGCCGACGCCGCTGGGGTTGACGACAATGCCAGCCCCTATTTCCATGAAGGTGGGGTGTTTGGGATGGTGCGCCAACGGGTTTGGAGGCGGAGATTGGGGGGGGGCTGTCCGCGGGCGTGCGGGTGGCCGAAGCGCAGTCCCAACTTCTGCGCATTCCAGCGCCGTCGGCGGACGGGTGGTCGAAGCCGCTGGAGGTGCCGATGATGTCAGCCTCTACTTCCAGGAGGGAGGGCCCACTGGAATGGTGGCAGCGGCCCGGGAGGCGCAGAGTGGGGGGGGGGTCTCTGCGGGCGCGCTGGCGGCCGCGGCGCAGCCCCCGACTTATTTTCATGTGCGCTCCAGTGCCGTGGGCGGACGGGTGGGCGAGGCCGCCAGGATCGACGACAATGCCTACCTGGGGGCAGCGCCTTCTAGCGCAGGCGCCTAAGTTTTTGAGCGTGATTTCCGGGATTATTCCCGGGGGGCGGGGCCTGGCAGATCTTTGGGGCCAAGGAGGGGTCGGGGGGAAGGGGGGGCTGGCCGCGGGCGCGCGGGTGGCCGTTCCCCAGTCCCTGCTCGCGCGCGACCCAGTGCCGTTGACGCGCGGGTGGCCGAAGCCGCTGGGGTAGGTGATGATGCCCCCTCAGGTGACGAAGGCCCTGCGCAGAGAGGATGGGCCCTGCTTGGGTTTCAGCGTCGACGCGAGCTGGGAAGATAAGCCCATGTCGTGCATCAGGGGTCATGATTCAAGACTAGGTGACTTTAGACGTCTCTGGCGCATCGTAACGCCACGTCGGAGGGTCGAAACTCAACGGGGCCAAGAGTGATATTTTCAAGGCTGGGATGGTCGGCCGAGTCGGTTGCAGCAGTGGCAGCCAGTGCGCGCGGGGTCCGTGGGCGCGCTGGAACGTGGGCCCACGCGAAGAGGCATTGCCGCTGGAGCTCGATGCCAAACCGCAAGTGTGATGTGGATCAATGGGCGGCAGCCACACTCAGAACGCAGGGCGTCGACGCAATCTTCGCGGCCGTGTGCCTGGCGACAGGGGTGGGGCTAGCGGGCCCCAGCGTCGAGACATTGTCGGCAGTCGCCGCCTGCTTGAGGGCGAAGGGCGCAGCGCGCATCATCAGGGCAGATGGGGGCATGGAGATTCAAGGGGCGAGTCCCATCGGCGTTGCGACGCGTCTCAAAGGTGCCTGGATGGCCCCGAGCACGTCGCACGCAGGGGGGTGCTTATTGATCAATATGGCGTTTCGTCGCAAGTTTAATCGGGCGCATGGTGTCCTTTCATTGGGGCCTCGAGTGACTTTGGGCGTCGCCCCCTCTTCGGCGTCGCAGGTGAGATGCTGGTGGCAAGAAAGGTAGTCATGCATCAGGATTTGTGCAGACGGAGGGGCATTGGGCCATCGGAGGACCACGCCTCCCTCGGCAGCGCAACATCAAGGCGGTACAGGAAATTTTTACAGCCAGCATGCAGCATGACGTACTGCCTCACAAGACATGAAGTAGTTCGGCATTCTGATGGAGTTTGCCGTGGCATCGGATAGCCTTCTGCTGATCAGGCAAGGCAGCTCCGCGACGTTCAGCGGAGAGCATCGAAGGCCCGGGGAAGCCCCGGGAGGGCCCCGCAGGATCCGAGAAGCCAAGATGCCCCCCCTCCGCCTTGATTGCGGCGCCCTCCGCGGGCGGTTGCGCGCTGCGCGTTCGCGTGGGCCCCGCGCGGGCCAGTGGGGCGGGTCGCCCGCGACTTCAATTTTTAAATATTATATTATTTTATTTTTGTTCCAGCGAGGGCCCGCCGATGGGGGCGTCGAGACCCCTCGCGTGACCTTCGGCGACTCGGTGTCGCCGGCGCTGTGGCCGCGGCGGCAAGGACTCGCGGCGGGTTCCCCAGTGGTTGGAGGTCCCCGTGGGGGTCCGTGCGCGCTCTCGGCGGGCCGCGCCTCGGGGGAGTCCAAGTGGCTATGTGCGAGTGGCCGCCGGCGCGGGCCGCGAGGGGTCCGGGGGGCCCTGTGTGAGTGGGCCCCGGCGCGGGGCGAGAGTGGTCTGACACGGCGCGAAGGAGTCTGAATGTGGGCGGGCCTGCGCGCGACGGGGCCCGGGTGTCCATGGCCCTAGGCGATGCGAAGGCGCGCGCGTCTGAGCGCGAGCGAACGCGGGTGCGCATGCGCGTGGGCAAGGGTAGGGTCTCAACGTGGAGAAAGTTCGCGGGTGTGAGCGCGCGCGCGCGAGTGTGTCTGGCCGTCGGCGCCCGGGCAGAACTGGTCTGAGTGCGCGTGAATCTGGGGCCCAGTCAGGCCGAAGGCAATGTTATCAGTGCGTCTGCTGGCTCGATTCAAGCATGTGCAAGTCCGTCTGCAGATCGGACTTGGCTCCAGGCGTGCGTGGTCGATTATCTGGGCGGCGCGCAGGAGCAGGATGCGCTTCTCGCGCTATGGCTGGGGGCGAAGTCCGGCGCGCTTCGCGCGCGCGCGAGCGGGCCGAGGCGTGGGCGCCAATTGAGGCGCGGGGCGACGGCGGCAAGGCCGAGCGCGGGGCGCTCGCGTACATCGCCTGGAAGTAAAGGAAGTCTGACGGGGGGGCGCCGCGATCGGAAGCCGTCGAGTAGTTGCTATGCGGCGTTGATGATGCCGACGATGACTAGCTCCCCGGCAAGGCGATTTCGACGAGTTGGGCGCGCCGGCCATGCTGGCGAGGGCCAGCGGGGCAGCGATTTCAAGGTCGGCTATGGTTTCGAAGAGGAAGAAAGGCGTGTAATCTATTCGTGGCAGGGTCATTGCAGCGTGTCCGAAAGCAGCCGCGAGGCCCGCGACGAAGCAGCCCTTCGCTGAGTCTATCATCTAGTCAGTGATTTCAGCGGAATGTCACCGCGAGGACACGCGCCCGCCATGGGGGCGCAAGTTCAGATTTACAAGGGCGGCTTTGTCATGGGGGGCGCGGGCGAAGCGGGTGGTGTTCGCGAGCCAGGTGCTGTCTTGAACGCGCAACGACAAGTGGTTTGCGCGTCGGGTGGTTCGCAATTCTGTGCAGGGGGAAGTTGCGTGTGGATTGTTTCGACGGCAGCTTCCTTGGTGAGACGCCGCAGAGGGCGTCGTGTCTCGAGGGGAAGTCGGGGCAGCGGTGAATGTCCGTTTCCAGAATGCTGCGTCGAAGCCTGACCTTCTATTCAAAGATAGGGGGCGAGGGTTTTGAATGACAAATTGTGGTTGCATCGAGGCGGGGTGCTCTGGGGCGCTCGCGCAGCGTGGGTCGGATGCAATCAAGGGCGAGAATGCTGTCCGACAGCGTGGGAGTTTGCAAGAAGTTCTGTTGCGCGAGACAGCGGTATCTTGGCTGCGATGCATTCTGTCGCGGAGCGCGCCTCCGAAGCGCTGGCGGGGGTCGCGCGAGGGTTTGTGGGCGCCGAAGAGGCGAAGATGTAATGCGACGTCGACGGTCTCTGCAGGGGGCCGCCCAAGCGCGCGGAGCTGTTGGTGGGGGGGGGCGGGGGCCGTTTGAAGAAGTGGAGCCCGCGACGGTCGCCCGGAGTGCGACGTCGCAGCGCGGGTCAGTGGCTGGGCTGTGGCGGGGAAAATTGGGGGCAGCTTCGCGCTGGTCAGCGGGGGGGCCCCCGCGACAGCGACGACGATGGCGAGGGTGGAGGCGGCGACGGCGGCGGCTGCGACTCCGACGCGCCGCGAGCAGGGCGGCGTCGGCGGCGGCGGCGGCAGCGGGGGCGGCGACGACGACGACGGCGACGGCGACGTCGGCGA
>CAUYUJ010005589.1:32500-60217 GCA_963575745.1 Prorocentrum cordatum
GTCCTTCGTCCGTCGTCCGTCGTTCGTCGTCGGTCGTGGTCGTGGTTGTCGTCTGTCGTCGTCGTCGTCGTTGTCGTCGTCGTCATCTTGTTGCTCGTCGTCGTGTCCGTTTTCCCGTCGTTCGTCGTCCGTCGTCCGTCGTCCGCTGTCGCCGCCGCTGCCGCCGTCGCCGTCGTCGTTGTCGTGTCCGTTGTCCGTTATCCGTCGTCGTCGTCGTCGTCGTTGTCGTCGTCGTCGTAGCAGTCGTCGTCGGTCGTCGTCCGTTGTCGTCGTCGTCGTCGTCGTGTCCGTCGTTGTCGTGTCCGTCGTCCGTCGTCGCCGTCGTCGGTCGTCGTCGTCGTCGTCATGTCCGTCGTCGCCGTCGTCGTCGTCGTCGTCGTCGTCGTCGTCGTCTTCCGTCGTCCGTCGTCCGTCGTCCGTTGTCTATCGTCCGCCGCTGCCGCTGCTGCCGCCGCCACCGCCGTCGTCGTCGTCATTGCCGTCGTCATTGACGCCGTCGTCACCATCGTCATCGTCGTCGTCGTTGTCGTTGCCGTCATCGGTCGTCGTCGTCGACGTCGTCGTCGTCGTCGTTGTCGTGTCCTCCGTTGTGGTGTCCGTCGTCCGTCGTCCGTCGCCTGTCGTCGTCGTGTTCGTCGTCGTCGTCGTCGTCGTCGTCGTCGTCGTCGTCGTCCGTCGTCCGCTGTCTGTCGTCTGTCGTCCGCCGCCGCCGCCGCCGTCGTCGTAGTCGTCGTCGTCGTCGTCGTTGTCGTCATTGCCGTTGTCGTCGTCGTCGTCGTCGTCGTTGTGTCCATCGTTGACGTGTCCGTCGTCCGTCGTCAGTCGTCGGTCGGTCGCTGTCGTCGTCGTCGTCGTCGTCGTCGTCGTTGTCGTGTCCGTCGTCCGTTGTCCGTCGTCGGTCGTCGTCGGTCGTCGTTGGTCGTCGTCGTCGTCGTCGTGTCCATCGTCGTGTCCGTCGTCGCCGTCGTCGTCGTCGTTGTCGTTTTCCATCGTCCGTCGTCCGTTGTCTATCGTCCGCCGCTGCCGCTGCCGCCGCCGCCGCCGCCGCCGTCGTCGTCCGTCGTCGTCGTCGTCGTCGTCGTCGTCATCGTGATCGTCGTCGTCGTCGTTGCCGTCGTCGTCGTGTCAGCGCTGTCGTGTCCGTCGTCCGTCGTCGGTCGTCGTCGTCGTAGTCGTCGTCGTCATTGTCGTATCCGTCGTTGTCGTGTCCGTCGTCGGCGTTGTCGTCGTCGTCGTCGTCGTGTCCGTCGTCGTCGTAACCGTCGTTCGTCGTCTGTCGTCCGTCGCCCGTCCTCCGTCGTCGTAGTCGTAATCGTCGTCCGTCGTCGTCGTCGTCGTCGTCGTCGTCGTCGTCGTCGTCGTCGTCGTCGTCGTCATCGTCGTCCGGTCGTCCGTCCGTCGGTCCGTCTGGCCGTCCGTCCGTCCGTGCGTCGTCCGTCGTGTCCGTCGTCCGTCATCGTCGTTGTCGTCGTCGTCGTCATTGTTGTGTCTGTCGTCCGTCGTCCGTCGTCCGTCGTCGGTCGTCGGTTGTCGTCGTCGTCGTCGTCGTCGCTGTCGTCGTCGTCGTTGTCGTTGTCGTGTGCTTCGTTGTCGTGTCCTTCGTGCGTCGTCCGTCGTCCGTCTTCGGTCGCCGCCGCCGTCGTCGCCGTCGTCGCCGTTGTCGTCATCATCGTCGTCGTCGTCGTCGTCGGTCGTCGTCGTCTCGGCCGTCCGTCTTACGTCGTGCTTCGTCCGTCGTGCGTCGTCGTTCGTCGTTCGTCGTCGGTCGTCGTTGTCGTTGTCGACGTCATCGTCGTCGTCGTCGTCGTCGTTGTCGTGTCCGTCGTCGTCGTGTCCGTCGTCCGTCGTCCGTCGTCCAGCGTACGTCTCGCCGTTGTCGTCGTCGTCGCCGTCGCCGTCGCCGTCGTCGTCGTCGTATCCGTCGTCGTCGTGCGTCGTCCGTCGTCCGTCGTCCGTCGTCCGTCGTACGTCGTCGTCGTCGTCGTCGTCGCCGTCGTCGTTGTCGTAGTCGTCGTAATCGTCGTCGTCGTCGTCGTCGTTGTCGTGTCAGCCGTCGTGGTCGTATCCGCCGTTTGTTGTCGTCGTCCGTCGTCCGTCGTTCGTCGTCCGCCGTCCGTCGTCCGTCGTCTGTCGTCGTCGTTGTCGTCGTCGTCGTCCGTCCGTCCGTCCGTCGGTCCGTCCGTCCGTCCGTCCGTCGTCCGTCGTCGTCGTCCGTCATCGCCGTCGTGTCCGTCGTCGTCGTCGTCCGTCGTCGTCGTCGTCGTCGTCGTCGTCGTCGTCGTCGTTTTCGTCATTGTCGTGTCTGTCGTCGTGGTGTCCGTCGTCCGTCGTCCGTCTTCTGTCGTCGTCGCCGCCGCCGCCGCCGTTGTCGTCGTTTCTGTTTGTCGTTGTCGTAGTCGTTCGCAGTCCGTCGTCCGTCGTCCGTCGTCCGTTGCCGTCGCCGTCGCCGTCGCCGTCATCGTCGTCGTCCTTGCCGTCATCGTTATCGTCGTCGTCGTCGTCGGTGTTGTTGTCGTCGTCGTCGTCTTCGTCGTTGCCGTCGTCGCCGCCGCCGTCGTCGTCGTCGTCGTCGTCGTGTTTGTCTATGTCGTGTCTATCGTCCGTCGTCCGTCGTCCGCCGCCGCCGCCGCCGCCGCCGTCGTCGTCGTTGTCGTCGTCGTCGTCGTCGTCGTCGTCGTCGTCGTCGTCGTCATCGGTGGTCGTCGTCGTCGTCGTCGTCGTCGCGTCCGTCGTTGTCTGTCGTCGTCGTCTGTCGTCGTCGTCGTCTGTCGTCGTCGTCTGTCGTCGACGTCGCCGTCGTCGTCGTTCGTCGTCGTCGCAGTCGTCGTCGTCGCCGTCGTCGTCGTCGTCGTCGTCGTCGTCGTCGTCGTCGTCGTCGTCTGTCGTCGTCGTCATCGTTGTCGTCGATTCCGTCGTCGCCGTCGTCGTCGTCGTCCGTCGTACGCGATGTAGTTGTTCTCGTCGTCGCCGCCGCCGTCGTCGCCGTTGTCGTCATTGTCGTCGTCGTCGTCGTCGTCGTCGTCGTCGTCGTTGTCGGCGCCATAGCGCCGTCTTGCAGGTCTCTTGGTGCGCTGTAGGGCCATCTTGGAGGTCTGTTGGGCTGTGATGGGGCCCTCTTTGGACCGTCTTGGGAGCCTCTTGGGCCATCTTGGGCCATTTGGGGCAATTTTGGGGCGTCAGTAATTATTCCGAACTAGCGAGAACGCCCACATATTTCAAGCAGAAATTCAGATGATTCTTGGGGCCTTCCTAGAGGGAGGGCCTCTTGAAACCTTCTTGGGCCGTGTTGGGGGCCTGCGTCTTGAGGCCCCCTGGGGCTGTCTTGGGACCATTTGGGCCCGTTGCCGTCCTTTCCTCCGCCAGCCATTTTGGCTCAAGCCGCTCTGGCTGGAGCCCGCGCCGAAGCACGCTCGTGCCCCACGGTCCAGGCCATGGCCGCTGCCGTGGCGGCGGCCGCCGCGGCGTCCGCGGCGGCGACCTCCCGGTCGGCCGACGCTGCGCGGCTCGCCGTGCGGGCGCCGCCGCCGCCGCCGCCCGCGGCGGCTGCTGCGGCAGCAGCGGCGCGGCCCGCGGCGGAGACGGACGCGCGCGAGCTGGACCGTGTCGCTGGCGAGATGGCGCGCAGGTCCTTGGCCAAGCTGCCCGAGGCCCAGCTGGCCGCCAAGCTGCCCGCCGTCAAGGCCAGGATCCTGCAGCGACTCCTGGCGCAGGCGGCCGCCGGTGAGCCTGCGCTGGACCCCACAGCCGCCGCGGCCCTGGGGGATCGGCGGCCCGCGGCGCCCGCGGCCCCAGCGGAGGGGCCGCAGCCCGCCGGCGGGGCGCCAGCGCCGCTGGCCCCGCCAGCGCCGCTGGAGGAGGCGCCCGGCGAGGATGCGGAGCGGCCGGCCGGCGCCAGGCGACCGCTGGTGGAGCTGCCTCCGCCCCAGGACGGCGTGGAGGCCTGCGGGGACGACCCCTGGTTCGCCGACTCGCAGGTCCGCCTTGCCTTGCGCGACGCCGTTGAGGTGGCGCACTCGGAGCTCAAGATCCTGGTGCGGGACCCTGCGGAGGAGATAGCGCGCATCTGCCCTGGGCAGGGGCGCGAGCTGCGCGCCGGCGCGGTGCTCCGCCTCGGGGGCCACCACCTGGGCGGCTTCGGGGAGGCCGACGTGGCCTACGCCTACCGGCAGCTTTCCCGCGCCCTGCACCCGGACAAGAACCCTGGGAACCCGCTGGCCGCCGCGGCCTTCAAGCGCCTCTCGGAGGCGCAGCAGGAACTGAGGGGCGGCCTCGAGGAGGCCAGGGCCATCCTGCGGAGGCTGACCGGCCCGCTAAGAGGCGGCGCCGTGGACGAGGCCGAGCTGGTGCGGCCCCAGGAGGCGCTGTTTGCCGAGGCGGCGCGACTCGCGGCTGCGGTGCTGGCGCTGGCGGGCGAGGGCGAGGTGCCACGCGCCGCGCGCAGGCGCGCGGACGCTCACCTGCAGGTTGCTGCTCGCTCGGGCGGGGGCGCGTGGGCGCGAGCCTCCGGCGACGGCGTTCGAGACGGACTCGTTTCGGTGTGGTTCGGGAGCCCAGATCTGCTCTGGTGCTTCGGCGAGGGCGCGGTGCGGAGCTCGTACGATTGCGCGCCGAAGCGCTACAGGGCCCATTTCCTGTGCCTCCTGTCGCGCCTGGCCCTGCTGGAGGGCGAGCGCAGTGGTGGCTGCGTACGGCAGGAGTGGGCCAGGGTGTGGGAGGCGTTCCCAGAGCTGCAGCTGTGGCAGCACCTGCGGGGGCGACTGGCCCGCAAGTGCCAGGTCCACGGCCGCCGCAACGACCCCGGACACGACCCAGCCCGCCAGCGCAGCCGCAGCCCCGCACGCGGGCGCGAAGGCGCCTCCAGCGGGGCGCCGGAGGAGGGCACGTCGCAGTGGGCCCGCCGCTGGCGCAGGATGATGTGCGCCATGCTGCCGCCTGGGGAGGCCGCGGCGGTGCCGTGGTCAGACCTGGAGGTGCGGAAGCTGTGCGCCGCCCTCTGGCGCGACTTCGTAGACCCGCTGGGCAGGGGCGCCGAAGGGGCCGCAGATCCGGAGGTGGACGCCGCGAAGCGCAGCCTCCACCTCTTCCGCACCGAGAGCCGCGGCGCCGCCGACGTGGAGGCGCAGCGCGGCGCCGCGCCCGCGGAGTGGGCGTTCGTGCCGGCCGCGGACCTGCTGCTGGTCGTTGGCGCGGGCGCGGTCGGCGTCACGGTCGAGGGCGTCTTCGTGGCCGGTGGCTCGGCGGCGCGCTTGCCGTTCGCCTCCGCCGTCTTCCAGACGATGATGTGAGGCGAGCGCGGCACGGGCACCAGACATGAGGCGCCCCAGCTGGCCGGGCGGCCGCCGCCGCCCTGCTTGCGGGCGGCCCGCGGGCCCCACCGCCCACGGGGCGGCCGACAGGCCCGCGGGCGCCGCTCGCCGCGGCGCTCCGCGCCTGCCCGCCCTGCGCGCCTGCCCGTGGCCTGCCTGCAGCATCGGGGCTGCGATCGCTGGCTTCGTTGGGGGCGTGCGCGGGGCCCCGCCCGGGCGAGCGGCGAGGGCGCGCGGCTCGGGCGCCTGCTGGGGCCTCGGGGCCGCCGTTGGCGAGCCCGTGGTGCTGTTTGCGGCGGCCCCCGCGCCTCTCCGAGGAAAGGCCGCGAGAGCGTCTCGGGGCTCTTCGCACGGAAGGCCCTTCCGACCGCTCGGCAGACGTCTGGCGCGGGGCGCCTCACATCAAGGTATGATCGCATGTTTGCCAACGTGGACCCCGAACGGTGTGTTATTGCATTCTGGATGGGTCTTAGGTGTGGTGCAAGCCAAATGGTGCAATGGACTTGGCGCAATAGTAGGTGGTGCAACCGATATGGTTCAAACGAACTGAATGGTGGAAGCTACGTTGTGAAACGTATGTCGTGCATCCGATGTGGTAAAATTATGTTTGACCATCTTAATGTAGTTACCTTCAATGAGCAACACCCAACTGGCGAAATGACGCGATGACCCGTCTCATGCAGATCCGTGACTCGGGTGGGCGAGTGATAACTGTGACGAAGACATCGATGACGACGATGACGATGATGATGCTGCTGCTGATGATGATGCTGATTCTGACGATGACGATGATGTTGATGATGATGGTGGTGGCGGTGGTGACGATGATGGTGATAGTGATGGTGATGGTGATGATGATGATGATGATGATGGTGATGGTGGCGGCGTCGATGGCGAGGGCGACCACAATGACGATGACGAAGAATCCAGCGATGACTATGATGATGAGGATGATGAGGATGAGGAGAGGATGATTATGATGATGATGACACGATGGTGATGATGCTGCTGATGCTTATGACTCAGGTGCTGCTGCTGATGATGCTGACGATGGGGGTGATGGTGGTGATGATGATGATGACGGCGGTGGTGTTGGCGATGACGACGACGATGGATATGGTGATGGTGGCGATACTGGTGGTGGCAATGATGACGCCGGCCATGGTGGTGATGATGATGCTGATGATGATGACGACGATGATGATGAAGATGGTTCTGATGAGAGGTGGGGATCTTCACGCGTACAGAGAATCTGAAATATTGTGCATGGTTTCGCCACTCCCGACAACGTAGCCTCCAGACCGAAGGTCAGGCCCAACCGACGCCCGGCGACGAAGCAGCGACGGGGCGGTGACGGCGACAACATAGCCGCGAGACGGACGGTCAGGCCCAGACGACGCGCGGCGACGAGGCGGCGACGGGGTGACGGGGCGGCGACGGCGACAACAGCCGCAAGACGGACGTTCAGGCTCAGTTCCTTTAGGCAGCGAAGTAAGAACCCCTAAGTGCAAATGTTTTTTTGGGAACTACGGTGAAATTTTGGTGGTGCAAGCTATCTGATGCATTCTGTGTGTGGTGCAGCTGTGCGTCGCACGCCATGCGTCGCAAGCTGTGTGCTGCACGTTAAGCGATGCAACCTGTGTGGTGCAAGCTATGTTGTGCGGGCTATGCGTTGCACCCAGCGCACGGGACACTCACGAGGCGCCCACTAGCGGTCATGGGCCATGGGCGGGCACCAGGCAAAACCCCGCCACCCCCACCCGGTGCACGGGGCGGCCGCGGTACGCCCCTGGGCAACCGCCGAGCGGGCACCAAGGCGAAACTCCGCCACACCCACCCACAGCGCACGGGGCGCCCACGGGGTGTCCGCCAACCAGGAGACCCCGCCACGTCCATCTGCTTGCTCAGGTGCCCAAGTAACCACCCCTGAGTGCAAGCACTGTTCGAGGACAGGTCAGCGCATGCTCTTGCAACGCGATAACTTGAAGTCGAACCTCCCTCCTCCGTCGTCCGTCCGTCCTCCCTCCTCTCTTGTCCCTTCGCCCTCCTCCCTCCCTCGGTGGTCTCTGGAGGTCTCCAGGGTCCCAAATGCGGCGTTTCTCGATCTTCTATCCTCGAATTTCGATCGTCGAGCCTCGATCCTGGACTCGGCGCCACTCACGCATACTCATAAGATGTGTACGTCGGCACCAGACGGGCCGACGCGCACGCTCAGAGATCTCATAGTACAGGCTCCGTGGCGGGCGCTTTCTGGCCAGCTCGGGAAACGATATGCTATAAGATGTTCATACGAAGTGCTCGATTGGGACGTGCGCCTCGGAGGAGGGCAGCTGCCTGCTGCATTCTCATATGCCCTCCAGCACCCTTGGTGCGGTACGACGTATTGGGGGGGGTGGCCGGGCCTCCCGAGCCGACACTTGTGCCCTCGAGGACCTTGACGTGAGTGAAGGCTCCTGTCCCCTGCGGCGTTGATTCGTGGTGGAGCTGTGGTTTGTGGGGCTTCCTCATGGGCTCCTCACAGGCTAATGCGTCCTTCTGCGTCCCGTGGACCCCCTTGCCTCCGCCGCCCTCCGCCGCCGCTGCCGCAGAGGCGACGCCGCGCCGGGGCCTCCGCCGGGGCATCCCCAGCAGTGGGTCGGCACGCAGGCCTGGCGGCGCCCCGCTGGGCGGGGAGGTGCGTGCCACATCACTGGAGCCTATGTGTGTCCTCCTGCAGTCAACCCGCATAGCAAGGGCGGGCAACCTTCCCAAGGGTACCCTTGCATCCCTGCCTCCTCGTTCCATCCTTGGCCACTCGTTGGCCGCGCCCCGCTCGAAAGCTTCGGAATGGGCGCCGGCGCACATCGGGGGTGGCCAGCCGAACAGCGTTCCACGGGTGGCCGTTTAGCGGCACTTCCCCACGCTTGGCAGCAGTAAAAAGGTGTCCCGCGCGTCGGGGGGGGAAAGCCCCTCTCCCAGTCGGACAATGCCAACCCGTAGAAGCAGCCGAGAAATGCCCCTCCATGCTGCGGTTGCCGTTGCGGCCTGGGCGCGCCCTTGCGGCAGGATGCCCCTTGCGGCATGGGTGTGCCCTTGCGGCACGGAATCCAGGAAGAAGGAGGGTGCCCCTTCCCCTTGTGGCATGGGTGTGCCCTTGCGGCACGGATCCAGGAATAATGAGCATGCCCCTGCGGCATGTGAATGCCCTTGCGGCAGGGACCCAGGAATATTGGCTTCGCGGCATGAGGGCTTTCCCCTGCGGCAGGGACCGTGGACTAATGCCCCTGCGGCATGGGAGTTTGCCCTCGCATGACTGCACTCGGTGGGTTGGTTGTTGCCAGTGAGATTTTAACGAGCGCGTTAACACATCGGGGCCGTCTAGGGGGGTCGATGGTCGGTCGATGGTCATCTTCGAAAGAGCGCGTTCTGTGGTCGCTTGGAGGGGGGGGGTTGGAACCGGACCCCCCCCCTGGATTCAGGGAAGCGGAGGCGGGGTAACAGCAGACGGGGTAACAGGAACTGGCCAGTCCGAGGCAACAAACGCGCCTTTTGTTGCAGTGCAGTTTTTCAGCCTTCGCGTTCGATGCAGCACCTGCCACATGTTGTTTGCGTTAAAACAAATTGCGGCTGCTGCGCTGCAACTTCTTGTTTTGTACCCGGTCTGTTGGGCTTGTTTGCAGTTTTCCCGCAACTAATTGCATAAAACATGCAATGCTGTTTTTTTTCGTTTCAGAAAAACTGCCTTGCATTTTTTGTTTTGGCCGTTTGAGTTTCTCCGTCTGGATCCCATAGTGGGTCTGTTACCAAGTTTAGGTGTTACCCGGTTTAGTTTTCCCTGATGGATGGAGGGGGGGGGGTTCGAACCGCCCCCCCGTCCCGTGACGGAGGGGGGGGTTTCAACCCTCCCCTTTTCCGTGACGGGGGGGGAGGGGGTTTCAAACAAACCCCCCACCCCCCCGCTTCCCCTCTCCTCGGGCCGGCGCTTGCGTCGGCGGCGGCTGGCGACGGCGGCGGGGACGACGATTTTCATTTCTGCGCCGGCGCCGGCCGGTGCCTGCGGCGGCGGGCGGCGGTGGCGGGGAGCGTCGACGAGGACGACGGTGGTGGTGGTGGTGGTGGTGGTGGGTTGTGGTGGTGGTGGCGGTAGCGATGGTGGTGGTTGTGGTGGTGGTGGTGGTGTGGTGGTTTGTTGTGGTGGTGGTGGGTTGTGGCGGTTGGTGGTGGTAGTGGTGGTTTGGTGGTGGTGTGGTGGTGGTTTGTGGTGGTGGTGGTGGTGTTGGTGGTGGGTTGTGGTGGTGGTGGTGGTGGTGATGGTTTGGTGGTGGTGTGGTGGTGGTTTGTGGTGGTGGTGGTGGTGGTGTGTTGTGGTCGTGGCGGTGGTTCGTGGAGGTGGTGGTGGTGGTGGTGGTGGCGGTGGTGGTGTTGGTGGTGGTGTGGTGGTTTGAGGTGGTGGTGGCGGGTTGTGCTGCTGGTAGTGGTGGTGGTTGTGGCGGTGGTGGTGGTGGTGGTGGCGTGGTAGAGTGGTGGTGGTGGTAGTGGTGGTGGGTTTTTGTGGTGGTGGTGGTGGTGGGTGGTGATGGTGTGTTGTGGTGGTGGTGGTGGTGGTGGTGGTGTTGGTTGTGTGGTGCTGTTGGTGGTGGTGGAGGTGGTGGGTTGAGGCGGTGGTGGTCGTGGTGGTGGTGGTAGTGGTGGTAATCGTCGCTGCGTCCCCGCCGTCGCCAGCGCCAGCGCCGGCGCTGCTGGCCGGCCAGCGCCGGCGCCCTCGCGAACCCCCTCCCCCCCCTCTCGGCGCCAGGGGGGTGGGTTTGAACCCCCCCCCCCTTGAGCTGCCTCTGGTCATCGTCGCTGTGCCCCCAGCGTGGGCGCTGCTGGCGGCCGCCAGCGCCAGCGCCGGCGCCGGTGCCGGGGGGAGGGGGCTTTGAACCCTCCTTCCCCCCCTCGGAGGGGGGGGGGGTGCGGGAGGGGGGGGGTTTGGGGGCGGAGGGGAGTCCCTCTGGTTTTGATCGACTGCGCCGAGTGTTGGGGGGGGCCCACCCCCCAGTTTGAAACGCGCCGCCGAATGTTCCCAAGGCAAGCGCCCGTGAAACGCGTTCTCTCTCATGTTTCGACCCTCGTTGCACCCAAGGTATATTTGCTCAAGTTGCGCGCGCGCGTGCGGGCTCGATGCGTCATCTCAGCTCCTTCGCACTGACAGTGGACCGTGCCGTGAAGCGTCCCGACGATGGCCCCACCGTCCTGCCGCACTTCTCGGATCGGGCCGAGCGGGGCCCCCTCCCCGCAGGGCCCGAAAATACTGCCGCGCGGGGGCGCGCCCGGCTCGAGCAGGAAGGCGACGCCAGGATCTCTCCAAGGTCGTGGCGCCTTCACATCTCGATCGCGACATCCAGATCTCCTGCTCTGTTGATGTTGGAGGAGGAGGAGGAGGAGGAGGAGGAGGAGGAGGAGGAGGAGGAGGATGCCTTGAACCTGGTCTCCTGAGATCTCCTGAGATCCTGGTGTCGCCTCGACCCCCCGCCCCACCTCCTGAGAGGGGGGCGGGCCGACAGTGGCCCCACCGCTCTTGGCAGCGCGCGGGCACCGCCTCCCCCGGGCCCCATCGATGTCGTGGATTTTTTGGGGCCAAGAAGACGCGCGCAGAAACTGTGCAGGGCGAGCTCCCGCCCTGACATCTTCCCTCCTGTCAGATCTTCCCACTGACATGATATCAAGATGGCAAACAACAAGTGTTCAAGCTGAGTTGCCCGTGTTATGAGAGCCCCAGCGAATGGTCAAATCTCTAGCAGCGGTCTCTCAGCCAGGCGAGCGCGCGCGAGGAGGCAATCGACCGGCCAGAGAGAGACCGGCAGGGGGAGGCTGCGCCGTCGGGAGACGGGCCCCCCTCCTCGCGTCGTGGCAGAAGTCGCGACGGGCTGTGCGTTTGGCAGTTCTCGACCTCTCGGGGCCGGCGCCGGGCCGCGGGGCCGTCAGAACACGGCTCGGGACGAGAAGGAATCGGGCCCCAGGGGGGAGGTCCAGCGTCGGAGTGCCTCGGTACGGCGGTGGCGCCTCCCCGAGGCGTTCGTTGTCCAAAGCGCCGCACTGCCGATGCGTCGGCGACGTGTACGTATCGGCACTGCAGCGCGATCCTACTCGGACGCTGGAACGTATACATGACCCGTGGCGGGCTCTCTTTCAATCCCAGGACTTTTCGAGGGTCGGGGGTGACGTCGGGGTGGTGTGGTGTATGCCTTTTCCCCGTTGCCCCGGGGAAGCAGCGAAAAATGTATACACCAAGACCCCCTATACACCAGGATTCGCTTTCTTGTGAGAGTTTCAGCGCAGGGCCGGAAAAAACGTTGGTGTATAGAGTTCGGCCCCCTACCTACGACCCCATCTATTCGGACCCCATGATGGAGACCCCCAGTGAACCAGCGGAAAACCTAGGTCATACATCCCCAGGACGAAAGTTTTTTCCTCTCGGGCCCAGAACGACGGTGTGAAGTCTTGAGCAGACCCGTATGAGATAACCGCCGTCGGATCCCATGAAGTTCGCGAACTCCTCATGGCCATTTTCACCTCAAGAGGAACATCTTTCGTCCTGCGTAAGGAGGTCACCCGCGGGGGCGCGAAAATAATCACGCTTCGCGCGTCGCGGTCTGGACCGGAGCGCTGCGCTTCTCCGGGGGCGGTGGCGCGAGGGCGCGTGGGCGCGAGGACATCCCCGCGCGCCTCGCACCGCGAGGCGCGAGGCGCCAGGTGACGTTCGGGAACTTTAGGATAGCGTGTCGCCCCGAAGTTCCCCGCCCCCAGGCGTTCACGCCGGAGTTTTCCTGGGCCTCCCGCCCAGCGGCTCGGAACGACGTGCCGTCGCCCTGCAGAGCTCAGCGTGCCGTCGGGACCTCCGTGGCGACGCGCTGTGCAGAATCTTTTGACCGTGGGCGGCCCAGGAAACGTTCGAGTCATCCGAGGGAGGCGTGGGGGGCCCCCCTGGGGCGCGCGCGCGCCCGCCGCCCAGGTCGGGCAGCCTGGGGACCCGCCACCGGTGTCGGGCGGGGGCGTGGAGGCCTGCCCGCCGCGACGCCGGCGGTCAGATGGCGGGTTGGATGCGTGGCCTCAGTGCGGTCGTGGAGGGGGGTCGCTGGGGAGTCGCTCCCTCCTCCTCTCCCCCCTTTCTTCCCTCCTCGTCTCCTCTCTCTCTTTCCGCCGTTCTTCTCCTCCCTTTTCCCTACTCATCCCTCCTCCTTCTCCTCTCTACCTCCTCCTCCTCCTCCTCCTCCTTCTCTTCCTCCTCCTCCTCCTCCTCCTCCTCCTCCTTCTCTTCCTCCTCCTCCGCCGCCTCCTCCTCCACCACCTCCTCCTCGCCCTCCTCCTCCTCCTCCTCCTCCTCCTCTTCCTTCTCCCCCATCCCCCCTTTTGATGAACATTCCTCCGTGTCGCACCCCGAGACGGGTCGGTAGGGCGGGCCGGACGTTTCACCTGAAACTTTTTCCTTACGATTGATCCTGAAGCTGAGGACTTTACTTTGCAGCAGTTTCACGGATGGAGGGCGGGTCGTTTTTAAAATGTCGCTCTCGCCTCAGTGCGCGCGCATTCGCCTTAGAAATTTGCAAACTTTTGCACTAGTTTTGCAAAGTATTCAACATGTTGCTCTCGCCTCAGCGTTGCACGCATTCGTGTTGACAGTTTCCGAGAGTTTTGCGCGTGGAGGACAGTTTCTTTTTTTAAATGTGGCTCTCGCCCCAGCGCCGCGCATATTCGTGGTAACAGTTTAGAGCAGTTTCCAGGATTCTTATGGCTGGCGTCCCAGAAACAGTGTTTCTGCAATATGTAGGACTGTCAGGTTGCAACAGTTACGTTGATTTGCGGTGTTGATGTCCCAGAAACGGTGTTCTGGCGCGATTTAGAATCGCCAGGTCGCAACAGTAACGTTGGCTCGCGGCGTTGAAGTCCTAGAAATGGTGCTTTGGCGTGGATGACGATTTTCAGACGGTTGTCCTCCAACGGGGCTCTTCCCGCAGTGAAGATCATTATTTATAAGAACCATGCAGAGGGAGTTTGGAGGGAGGGTTAATTGCAACCTCGTTGATGAGTTTTGGGTTTAATTGGTCCTCCTCCTCCTCCTCCATCGCATCCCCCCCTGTGGGTTAGGGGGCTGCCTGACTGCATTGGAGGTGGACAACAGTGAGAGAGTAGGCAGCAAGCTAAGTGGACAGGTAGTAATCAGATGGTCATCGACAGGCCGTCGGCCCATCCCGCCACAACGCTTGGGTTGTGGACACTCGGTCCTTTGTGAAGCCTCTTGAGGCCCTTTCGGGGGTTTCTCGGGGGTCAGCTGGGCCTCTCGTGGACCATCTTGGGGAAAGAGCTCGAATTATCAGTACGTAAGTGGACAGAGTTTCCTGTATCTATACATCGTGCGGGTGCTGAGGAGGAGGCGGAGGAGGAGGACGGGGAGGAGGAGGAGGAGGAGGAGGGGGAGGAAGAGGAGGAAGAGGGAGCAGCAAGATGAGAATGAGGAGGAGGGACCAGTGTAAACCCAAGACTCACCAACGATGTTTGAATGAACCCTCCCTCCCAGTTCCCTCTTCAGATGTCCATACAAGGGTTCATTTTCATTAAGAAACGTGCCCCGTTGGAAGACAACGTCTGGAAATCCTGAACCGAGCCAGAACACCATGCCTGAACGCCGCGAACCAACGGAACTGTTGCGTCCTGGCGATCCTGCACCGTGCCAGAACACCATTCCTAAGACTTCAACACCGCGAATCAACGTAACTGTTGCGATCTGACAGTCCTACATCTTGCCGTAACACCGTTTCTGGGACGTCAACAATGAGACGACTTGAAATGGTTAGAATATGTAACCACGAATGTGCGCGGCGTTGAGGCGAGAATCACATTAAAAAAATGAGCCGCCCTCCATGCGCGTAACTCTTGAAAACTTCGAAAAAGAATGTGCGCGGCGCTCAGGCGAGGGCAACAACGTTGTGAAAACGAACCGCCCTCCATCCGTGAATCTCTCGCACACCAACCTTGCAACGTAAGGATCCTACATGGTGAGGAACTCTCATGCGAGACGCCCGGCCCGCCTTGTTGACCCGTCTCGGGAGCGACAGGGAGGATTTTTTTAATGGACAGGGACAGTAAGGGGACAAAAAAGCGGAACCCCTTCGCTTTCGATCCCTTGTTCGCCCCTCTTCCCCCCCAGACTCAAAGTTGCCGTCCGGGCTGCTGGAGGCCCTGGGGGATCCACTTTTTTTGTCCTTTCGAGCCTGTGCTCCCGAATGCCGAGCTGTGTATACACCTTCCTGGCCAAGCCAGGAGGGCGTGGCGTCTACACCGCTGCTGGGTTCAGGGTGGGCTTGGCCAGGGATCAGTGGATATGTATAGATTTCGTCGCCTTAGGGGGGGGGGAGCGGCGCCAAGGGTTCCACTTTTTTGTCCATCTACGGGATGGATGGAGGATCGTCACGTGGTCAGGGGCGGTCCGTCCACCCCAAGGCCTGGGGTCCACCCGTAGGGGGGTGTGGGCCTGCGTGTTGGCGGGGGAGGGACTCCGTCGACCTCTCTGGCGAGCTCCTGTGCGAGGAAGGAGGCGGGGAGTGAAGATTTGGGTGCCCGCCGCTGCAGAAGAGATTCCATGGGGTCCGATCTCCTGGGCGGTCAAGTCCTCTTTCACGTTGCCCGCTCAGGCTTCTCGCATTCGATTCGCTGTGCTTGCCACGACTTGCACATGCAATCTGTGCAGCAGCGTTGGCCGTGTTCGGGAGGCCGTCGTCCGAAAACGTCCCGTGTCGCTCGACAGAGGCGTTCTCGCGCCAGGGCTGTTGTGGCTCGGAGCCGGCCGAAGCAGTCGAGCTCGGCCTGTGGGATGCCATGGTCTTCTGCTGCCTGGTCCTCGAAGCCGTCCGCGATAGCGCTGCCAGCCCAGGCATGTTTGGGGTAGCTTCGCTGCACAGCTTCCTCAACGGAGACGTGACTCTCGATCTGCTAAAATTTCACGGGTCCCGAACGATTCGCCAGCTCGATTTCAATCATGTGCCAAACCCGTATTTGCCGTGCAAATGTGCCTTTGACGTCGCCAGTATGTTGTGAGAACTGCAGGGGGCCAGTGGGAGCGTTATTTTGTCTTAGGCCAGAGAGTGTACCTCGCTTGCATGCGTTCATGACGTAGTTAGTTGCCATGACGGTCCACCCCTAGGCGCACCCAGGCCCAGCCACAACCAATTTACCTTATGTCCCCAGATCCCTCGCCACCGCGGCCGTCGCCACATATAACCAAGGGGTCTGAGTTGGCATAGCCAATCCTGGTGACGCCGATGCTATCCCCAATGCCGGTTTCCCTGCCGATCGTATCGCAAGGTGCTGGGCAAATCGATTTCTGTGGTGAAGGGTGAGGAGGATATGGAGGATGAGGAGGAGGAGGATGCAGAGCAGCAAGAGGAGGAGGAGGAGGAGGCGGAGGAGGAGGAGGAGGAGGAGGAGGAGGAGGAGGAGGAGGAGGAGGAGAGAGGAGGAGGAGGAGGAGGAGGCGGATGATGTGGAGAAGGAGGAGGAGGAGGAGGAGTACGAGGAGGAGGACTAAGAGGAAAGCTAACAATAATACTACATATAGGAATAAGGAGACCAATAAGAAGAAGGCGAACACTAATGGTAGCCATATAATAACACGACGAATAGTACGAATAGTAAGACTACGAAACATACCCATACGAACACTAAACATGATACTAAGAAGAACACGAATAAGGAAACTACGTAATACGAATACGAATAATGAAGAAGACGAGTAATAATATCAATGATAATGCCAATCGTACTGATACTTCTCATAAAAAGAAGAGGAGGATGAAGCGGAGGAGGAGGAGGAGTAGGAAGAGGAGGAGGACGAGAAGGATGAGGAGGATGAGGAGGAGGAGGAGGAGAGAGGGAGGAGGAGGAGGAGGAGGAGGGAGGAGTATAGGAGGAGGAGGAGGAGGAGGGAGGAGGAGGAGGAGAGAGGGAGGAGGGAGGATGAGTACGAGGAGGAGGAGGAGGAGGAGGAGGAGGAGGAGGAGTAGGAGCAGGAGGAGGATGAGCAGGATGATGATGAGGCGGAGGAGGAGGAGGAAGGAACCGCCGGAGCGACGACCAGGTGCCAGCGATCGACCAGAGGCTGCTTGAGGAAGTGGTCCAGCTAGACCTCTTCGACCACCAGGACCCTCGAGCAGGAGAAGAAGTAGGAAGGATAAGGAGGAGTAGGAGGAGGAGGGAGAGGAGGAGGATGAGGAAGAGGAAGAGGAGGAGTGATGAGCAGGAGGACAAGGATGAGACGCCCCGCGAACAACATATGGCGATTGTAAGTTGTTCGAAGTTTCGGCGTGCGGATGCCGTTTGCAGGCTCTAGGCTCCAGGACTATCAACACTGATCCATAATCAAAACTGGCCCCTGGGGGCGGGTCGAGAGCTTCTACTTCCCACTCTTCTCCCGCTTCATGTCGGGAAAACGCAAGACGCGAGTTTGCCAGAGCTGGGGATTGCCGCCGCCTTTTGACGGCCCTGGCATGAACTCAGACGGTCCAGTTCTCGTCAGATGTTTGCAGTCGGTGCTCGCGCCGAATTTCAGACAAGGTCCCGAGCCTCACGTCTCCAGATCCTGCTTCCCTCGCTCGTGCCCTCCCTCCGCCCTCCTAGAGGAGTAGGCGAGTAGGAGGAGGGCGACGACGAGGATGATAACGATGCTGATCATGATAATGAATTGGATGGAGATGCTGATTATGCTGATGATGATGCTGATGCTGACGATGATGATGATGATGATGATGATGATGATGATGATGATGATGATGATGATGCTGATGATGATGATGCTGCTGATGATGATGACGATGATGATGATGTTGAGGCCGATGCTGATGCTGCTGATGATGCTGATGATGCTGCTGATGATGATGACGACGAGGATGATGATGCAGCTGACGATGATGGTGAGGATGGTTGTGATAATGATGATGCCGATGCTGGCGATGCTTATGTCGATGGTGATGGTCGTTGTGATAATGGTGGTGATGAGGATAACTATTGGGATGACGATCAGGATGAGGATGAGGATTACGATGATGATGAGGAGGAGGATGAGGAGGATGATGATGATGTTCATGTTGCTGTTGATGTTGATGATGCTGATGATGATGACGACAAAGACGAGGAGGCGGAGGAGGAGGATGAGGAAGGAGGAAGTGGAGCAGGAGGATGAGGAGAAGGAGGAGGAGGAGGCGAAGGGGGGATGCTGAGCACGAGGAGGAGGATGAGCATGATAATGATGGTACTTCGGATGATGCGGTTGTGGTGACGAGCAGGACAATGACGAGGGCGTTCATGATGATTGCGACGACGAAACCGGCGATGGCGGCGACGACGATGATGGTGATGATGATGAAGATGATGATTATGATGATGATGATGATGCTGATGATGATGATGATGCTGATGATGATGACGATGACGAGGACGACGTCGACGATGCTGCTTCTGCTGCTGCTGCTGATGATGATGATCATGATGATGATGGGTGGTGGTGGTGGTTGTGATGATGATGCTGCTGATGATGATGATGATGATGACGATTGTGACGATGACAATGGTGATGATGATGGTGATGGTGATGATGATGATGATGATGATGATGATGATGATGATGATGATGATGAGAAGAGGAGGACAGGACGAGGAGGGGACGGTATGAGCATGCGGACAAGAAGGGCGGGCATCAATAGGGGGAGGAGGAAGACAAACGCTGCAGCCATTTTGCTTAAGCCAGTCCAAAGTCATTGCCTAGTGACGCACCCGACGCATCTGCACCGAGTGGCAACATCACCGGGCCCATCCAACACGAATGAACACTTGAACATGGCATGCTTCCTCTTGTGGCAGCTATCCAGCTGCCACCGTACCAGCCAAGCATTCTGGGTCGCGCCTGATAGCGAGGGCAGGGGAGGCCGTCACGAGTGGCACCTCGTGTCGCCAGGCTTGTGAGGATGGTGAGGATGATGAGGATTACGAGGATGGCGGCGATGATGATACTGATGATGATGACGATGACGATGGTGATGGTGATGGTGATGATGATGGTGATAATGATGATGATGATGGTGGTGGTGGTGATGATGATACTGCTGATGATGATAGTGATGATGATAGTGATGATGATAATGATGATGCGATGGTGATGATGGTGATCATGGTGGTAAGATGATGATGATGAGCATGATGATGATGGTAGTAGGATGATGTGGATAGAATGAGGATGGTGATGAGACGATGGTGGTAAGATGATGATACGATGACGATGTTGATGACGAGGTGTTGGTGACGATAATGATAAGGATACGGTGATGATGGTAAGATGCTGGTGACGCTGATGCTGATGATGGTGATCCGACGATGATGACAATACAATGATGATGGCGGTGATGGTGGTGCTGCTGACGATGATAAGATGTTGGTGCCGCTAAGATGATGATACAGATGATGATGATGATGATGATGATGATGGTGATGATGAGGATGCTGACAATGCTATGATGGTGATGAGGATGATGACCATGCTGATAATGACGATACGCTGCTGATGATAATGCTGATGACGATGACGAGTCTGCTGCTGATGGTGACTATGATGTTGACGATGCTGATGCAACTGATGATGCTGACGATGGTGATGGTAGTGGCAGTGTTGGTGATGATGGTGGTGATGGTGATGATGATGGTGGTCGTGATGCTGATGATGCTGTTACTGGCGACGGTAATTTCGCTAGTGATGGTGACGATGACGACGACGACGACGACGACGACGACGACTACTACGGCGACGCTGATGATAATGCTGATGATGATGACGATGGTGATGATCACGATGACGATGGTGACGATGATGATGCTGATGATGGTGATGATGATAGTGATGCTGCTGATGATGATTATAATGGTGATGCTGATGCTGATGCTGATGCTGATGATGCCGCTGATGGCGATGCTAATGATGCTGCTGATGATGATAACGCGATGATGGTGGTGATGATGATGCTGATGCTGATGCTGAAGATGATGCTGCTGCTGCTGATGATGATGATGATGATGATGGTGGTGGTGATGGCGATGCTGCTGCTGCTGATGATGATGACGACGATGATGATGATGACGATGATGGTGATGGTGAGGCGGAGGATTTTGATGTTGACGAGGTTGAGGAGCTGAAGAGGAAAACCGTCACGTGTGACACCTTTCGTCTTCAATATTCTAGGAGCTCGTGGAACTCGTTTTGTGTCGTCTTGGGGCTGTCTTGGCCTCCTGTGGGGCAGTCTTGGGGGTCCGTTGAGGCCCTTTTTGGCCGTCGTGGTGCCCTCGTAGGCGGTCTTGAGACTCTCTTTGGCCTTCGTGGGGCCCTCTTGGTTGTATGGTGGGTGCCTGGGGGCCGTCGTGGGGCTGTCTTGGTCCCGTCTTGGGCGATGGGCCTTCTAAGGTCGCCTTGTGTCCCACGGGAAGCCTTCTTTGGCCGTCTTGAGGTCGTCTTGGATGCCTCTTGTGCCCTCGTGGGGTCCTTTTGGGCCATCTTTGGACCCTCGTGGGGGTCTCTTTGGCAGTCTTGCGGCCATCGTGGAGGCTTCTTGGGCCGTCTTGAGGTGCCAGAATCCCGAAACGGCGAGACTGCGACAATCATTCAAATACCCAACGGACATTAACCATTTTGGCTTCTTCGAACTTCATTGGAGGTTCTCAAGTGGCTGTCTTTGGGCCCTCTTCCGTGCACCTTTGGGGCGTCTTGAGGCCATATTCGGCCGCCCTGGGCCATTTTGGCCCGTCTTCGAGGCATCTTGGGGCATCTTGGTGTCCTTGCTTGCATGGGCCGTTTTGGAAGCTCGGGACGCGGATCCACCGTTCCAAACGAGGGATCGTGGCCTCGGGAGCGCGGACCCACAGTTTTTACAAGGGATTGCGGCCTCGGGAGAGGGGGGGTGCACGCGGCACTCTGGTACGAGGGGGGGGGGTCAGGGCGGTGGGCAGGATGAAGAGCGCGCGAGGGGGAAGGCGGGGGGGGGGGCGCGACCGGAGGGGGCGGATGGGAGGGAGGGGGGGGCGCGACCGGAGGGGCGAGGGGCGGGGAGGTCCGCGTCGTCGGCGGCAGTCTGGGGGGCGTTCTTCCTGGCTCACTCGCAAGTCGCAGCGGCGGCAGCCGCGCCGGCCGAGGCGGCGTGCTCCTGACGTCGTCGGTGCGCGGGGGCGCGCAGGACGTTTTGCCATCGGCATTCGCGCGATGATGGTGCAGTAGCCATATGAGAGTTTGGATCGCAGGAGTGTTGGGTGGCCCGTGGTCTTTTGCAGTGGCGAGTCGGCCTGTGGCTTCGCGCGGCCCGGGCCCGCTTCCACTGACTTTCCTTTGCCTCATCACCCAGTCCCCCTCGCCCCAAGGGCCCGTTCTCAGCGGCCCCATCGAGGCTGTTCTTGCCGTCGCCCCCATTCAAGTTCCAGTCGCCCCCCCATCCGTCCTTAGCGCCCCCGCTCCGCCCAGTGTTATTCTCCAGGCGATGTCGTTCGCCGGCCCCCTCTCCTTCTCCTCGCGCGCGGGTTTCATCGGGCCCGTCGTCGTTTTCCCGGCGCCGACGTTCCTGTCAGTGGCTGCGCTGCTGCTCCTGCCCCCCTGTCTGCCTCCCGCCGCGTCGCCGTCGCCGCTGCCGTCGCGGATGCGGCGTCGGAGATGTGCAGATTCGGCGGGGTTGAGTCGTCGTGCGCCGCGTGCCGCTGCGCTAATCAATCCAGCGAGCGGTTTCTGCGTCATTGCGCAGCGGGGGCAATTTTTTACTCATTTCGCAGAGCCTGTTCTTCTTATGTTTTTCATGCAATTTAATGTTTTCTTGGATTCCCAGGCTGTCCATGAGCAGCTGCCTTGCAAGCCGCTGCGAACCGCCGCCCTTCTCTTCGCGTTGGCATTGGGCGCCGGTGGGAGTCCGCGCGGCGAGGTGCCGCTGCGCCTCGCCCTTGTCATGCGTCTGTCTGCGCAATGTAGAAAGAATGCGGGGGGGCGGGGGGCGGGCTATCGCTCATTCTCGAAGGCGACGCAAAGTCAGCACTGCCTGCCCCATGCATGTGCTGTCTTCCTGCCCTCTGCTTTTCTCTCCCCCCCCCTGCGCCGCTGCGGCAGTTTCGGATCAGGGGGGGCCGCTGGCCCCGCCCTCGGGGGGGGGGGGGCGGGCCAGCCCGAGCAGATCGCTGACAGTCGGCCTGACCGACTGCGTATTATGTAGCGCTCTCAGTCCATCAACTCTTCTTGCTCGTCCTGCAGTCTGCTGCAGACCCGCGAGCCCGCCGTGCGCGGCGCGCGCAGGGACTCCATGGGCATGCGGCATGACGGCTGACCAGCCGCGCCGGCGCAGCTCTGGGACATCGTCGTGATATCCCGAGTCGTCGGTAAACACACCATCGATCCAGTCTGTCTTGGGCCGGTCCCAGTCGCCCCAGAAAAAGCAAGGTGGATCGCGCGGCGGCTGCGGCGCATCGATAGTGGGCCACCGAGGGGTCCCAATCCCAAGCGCAAGCGAGTTAACTTCCCGACGGCCCTCTCCAATTGGCCCTTGCTCCAACGTGGCGTCGCGAGCCGCGGCCAACTTCGGGCCCAGACCGCAGTCCTCCTCCTCATCGAGCAAACGCTGTGTCAACGCTGTGCGCTCAATGAACGCATGGCCGAGTGTTTCGGCTTCGTGTGGACAGGCTCTACACTTCTGATCGTCGCGCAGACCGCGCCTAAACCGCTTAGCCTTGGACCGCAGAGAATCTGGCCACAGGCTGCGAAGTGCGCCCGCCCGCCCCGCCCCCGTCGCCGTCGCCGCCCTCCCCCCGGCGCATGCGCGCGGGCCTCTCGGCCAGAGCGGGCGGCTCGGCGGCGCGGCAGAGTGGTGCTCGGCAATCTGGCGCATATGCCAACGCTGGATCCCCTGGCGGAGGAGATCGCGAAATAATCGAGGCGGTGTGGCCAGAGGCGAGATCGCTGGCCCCTCACTTGGCTTGATCAGCAGCGACGACCACGCGACCCAGCCGATCCGCTTGAGCGAAAGGATGACCACTTTGAGCGGACCCCTGGCCGACGCCCGCGTGAGCTTGTCTTCTCCAGCTTCAACCTTGTCCAGCAGCACTCGCCAGGCGCGCTCCAGCTCACCCGAGCCGATCTCCCGTTGCCAGATCACTCTCTCATGGTGCGTGAGAGGCTCGACCGTCGCCGCGGAGATCGGGTCGTAGTGCGGTTTCTTCAGGCTGGCGAGGTAGAGCGTGATGCTGCCTCCTCGCCCTTTGGTTCCTGCCAGCCGCGCAGCCTCCGAGCGCGTCGCTGCCGGCTCGGGCGGGGCCATTCCGCCCGCGGCAGCGCCATGGGCCGCGGCTGGCACGAGGCCCGTCTGCCACAGGCACGCCATTCTGGCGCCCGCGGCTCGCCTCAGCCTCGTCGCGCGTCGCATGCGCAGGCGAAACTTCTTGAGCCTGGCCCTGGCGACCGGCCTCCTCGCCTTGGACCCGTTGAGGTCGTGGCCCGGGTTCCGCATGTGTCGGCGGGCCCGAATCTTGGCCCGCTTGGCGAAAGGCTCGGCCGCCGCCTTCGTCGCGACGACGCCGCGTAGCCAGATTTGAGCGCCTGCAGCGCTGGGCCCGCGTCGCCGACGTCGTGCGTGCTGTTCTTTGCGGCCTCCCAGAGCATCCGCGCCGCCCGCGGGTCCCGGCCGACCCGCTGCACGGAGGCGTCGTCAGCCAGTGTCCTCGGGGGATGACGTCGAACCGAGCGAGCCGCTTGAGCGCCCTCGCCGTGGCCGCCACCAGCGCCGCCGTCGAGTGGGGGCGCCCCGCGAGGGTGCCCAGGTGCGCCGTGTAGCTCTTCGAGAGCGAGCCGTGCGCCTTCAAGCGCCTCGGCAGGTGGTGGTACTTGAGGATCGCCCACGTGAGGCGCAGCGGGTAACCCATCCACTTGGTCTCCTGCATCCCCTTCCTCCTTATCAGGCTGTCGAGCGCCTTCCAGGCATCGAGGGGCGCGGTGATGATGTGGCTTCTGCTGAGGTTCGCAATCTTCGCCGTCAGGTTACGGTGGAAGGCCGCCGCCGACGACGTCCTGCCAGCGCCGCCTGTGCCCAAGAGGTTGGGCACGTCAGCGTTCGCCAGCCGATCTCTCGAAATCGTAGACCTCGCTCTAGCCCATGGCCGAAGAAAAGAGTTGACTAGGACAATCAATCTGCAACCGCCGCTCTCCTTGGGGAGTGGAACCAAAATCGTGCACAACCTGCTCGTCGGCCACGCAAACTGGCTGCAAAGCGCCGACGGCACGAACAATCCGATGCCGCTGAGATGCCACAGGGCCCTGGGGCGATGCCCGTGTGGCCCGGGGCCGTCCTCTCCTTGAAGCGGAACGCGGCCTTGCGGAGGTGGTCGGCGCCCATCCTCGGCAGGTCGGTCCAGCTGTCGAAGTCAGGTGGCTTCTTGCGCGTTGGCTCCTCGTGGCACGCCCAGGCGTCGGTCTACTCCTGGAGCTCGTGGTCGGCCCGCTGGTGCGGGCTCCCCCGAGTGGTGGCCCTCCGCACTTCGGCTGCAGGCGGCAGCTTGGTGAAGCCGTGCGCCGCTCGAGCACCACCCTCCAGGCTCTTGGCGGCCCAGTTGCGCCACTCTTCCTCGCGCTCCTTCCTGTATCGCTTGGTGAACCGCCGGGCCTCGTCGGAGATCCGCTGGGCCTGGGCATCCCGCTGGGCGTGGGCCACCTGCGCCAGGCCCCCGTCGAACCACTGGACCACGTTCTCGGGGAGCTGGCTCCTGATGCGGCCCGACTTCACCACGTTGGCGTAATAGCGGTGGGTCACAAGGAGCCACTCGGCCGCCTTCTCGATATTGTCATCCTCTCTGCCGTTCGATCTATTTTCGGGCTCCAGGACCGTGTCGCTCGCCAGCAGCTTCTTGAGATGGCTGCCTCTGGCGTCCAGGTGCTTCGCCCCACGCGCCGCCACCATGTGGGCGCTCACCTTCGGGTTGTGGAGCTTCCTCTTGCCGGGCGGCTGCCAGTTTGGCTGGGCCAGCTTGAAGGCAGGCTCGCACCCTCTACCCGCGTGCTGCTTCCTCGCCGCGCCCACCAGGTACCAGCGGTCGCATAGCTCGGCCTCCGCCGCACGGACAACTGCGTCCCACGCCTGCTCCAACCTGCTGGTTCCGAACGCGTTGAGGGCCAGCTGGAGCGCCTTCTCCCGCGTGCGCTCGCAGGGAAAGGGCGCCGCTCCCACCAGCGCTACCGCGGCGAACCCGCGCGGCTCGAGGAGGAGGAGGAGCGGAGGAGGCGGGAGGACAAGAAAGAGAAGGTGAGCAGCAGTGCTCTGTTCAGAAGGGCTGCCCGGCGCTGGAGGGCCAGGGGAAAAAGGAGGAGGAAAACGGGGTGACGAGACGGAGGTGCAAAAGTGTCAGGAGGGAAAACAAAAATACAGACACGATTAATCCTCGATCTCAGAAAATATGGGAAAATATGGGAAGTGGGGGGAAGACAAAAACCCTGAAAATATGGGAAAATATGGGGGATCTGTTTATTTGTGTGTATTTATTTGTGTGTCCTGGGGCCCCTTCAAAAGTGGCGTCCCCCGCAAAGTGCCCCCCCCTCCCCCCCCCAGGGCGTGACCTACAAGGTAGCGGACCTGGGCAACGCCTGCTGGGTGGACCGCCACTTCTCAGGCCAGCGCGCGGCCTCCCGGGGCGCGCGCCGCGCTTGCGCCTCTCTCTTCCCTGTCGAGGGCTCGTGTTGTTCTGGCCCACCTGTCCCTGCTCCTCCCATCGTCCTCTCTCTCTCCTGCTCCTCCACCTCTCTGTCCGTCCATCCCTTCATCCCTCCGTCCACTGTCCCTCCATGCCCCCGTCCCTCTTTCCCCACATCCTAAAGTGGGGTTCTGTTTGCTCTGGGCACCCCGCGCAGGAGCAGGAACCCATCTACATCTTCATCATCATCATCATCATCATCATCAGCAGCAGTAGCATCATCATCATCATCATCATCATTATTATTATCATCATCATTCTCATTATCATTATCGTCATCAGCATCATCATCATCAGCAGCATCACCATCAGCAACAGCATCAGCATCAGCATCATCATCAGCATCAGCATCAGCATCAGCATCATCATCATCAGCAGCATCACCATCAGCATCAGCATCAGCATCATCATCATCATCATCAGCATCAGCATCAGCATCAGCATCAGCATCAGCATCAGCATCAGCATCAGCATCAGCAGCAACATCATCATCACCACCATCATCATCACCGTCATCATCATCACCGTCATCATTCTCACGATCATTATCATCATTCCTATCGTTATCATCATTAGTATCAGCATCGTTATTATTATCATCACTATCGTCACCATCATCATCGCTATCATCATCAGTATCATCATCATTATCAGCACCATCATCACAAATCCCATCACAATCGCCATCACCATCATCATCACCATCACTATCCGTCTCATCATCATCGTCATCAACATCATCATGATTATCAGCATCAGCATTATCATCAGCATCAGCACTAGCATCATCATCATCATCATCATTATTATTATTATTATTATTATTATTTTTGTTATTATTATTATCCTTATTATTATCATCATCAGCAGCAGCATCATCATCATCATCATAGCTGTCGTCACTCTTGGGCTCCTTAGGCCTGAATATGGAGGGACTATCAGGCGGGAGCTTCGTCTGGGAGTGACTTGCGAGGCAGTCTCATGCGGGAACTTCGTCTGGGAGTGAATTGCGAGGAAGTCTCAGGCGGAGCCTTCCCCTATGGGGCCCACAGCTCATGCTTTTCGCCAGAGCGGGTCACCCTCAAACCTGTAACAGACATCATTGTTGGGCTCCCCAGGCTTGAATATTGAGGGAGTATCAGGCGGGAGCCTCGCCTGTGAATGAATCGCGAGGAAGTCTCAGGCGTGAGCCTCGTCTGTGAGTGAATTGCGAGGAAGTTTTAGGCGGGAGCCTCTTCCCTATGGGGCCCGCAGTCATTTTTTCGTTTTATAAATCCGAGGGGGTCATCCTCATACTTGTATCTGTCGTCAGTCATGGGCTCCTCAGGCCTGAAAATGGAGTATCAGGCAGGAGCCTCGTCCGTGAATGAATCGCGAGGAAGTCTCATGCGTGAGCCTCGTCTGTGAGTGAATTGCGAGGAAGTCTCAGGCGGGAGCCTCCGCCCTATGGGCCCGCAGCTTGTTATGGGGCCCGCAGCTAATGTTGTCGCACGTCCTGAGTGGGGTTCTTGTGTTTTGAATCTGAGTGGGTCATCGTCAAACCTGTAATTGTCGTCACTCTTGGGCTTTTGAGGCCTCAATACTTGGGAAGTCTCAGGCGGGAGCCTCGTCTTTGAGTGAATTGCGAGGAAGTTTCAGGTGGGCTCCTGAGGCCTGAATGCTTGGGAAGTCTCAGGCGGGAGCCTCGTTTGTGAGCGAATTGCGAGGAAGTCACGCGGGAGCCCCCCTCCCTGTGGGGCCCACACTTCGTGTTTCCAATCCGAGCGGGTCATCGGAATCCTGCGGCGCGAGGAAGTCTTACGTGGAGCCTCGTGAATGAATTGTGATGGAGTCTCAGGCGGGAGCGCTCCCCCCCACATGCGGCCCGCACGTCATGTTTTTAATCAGAGCGGGCCATCGTCAAACCCGTAACCGTCGTCACTTTCTGGGCTCCACTTGAATATGGAGGAGGTATCAGGGGGAACCTCGTTTGTGTGAATTGCGAGGAGGTCTCAGGCGGGAGCCCCGTCCCTATGGGGTATGTGTTTTTGATCCGAACGGATCATCGTCATGGGGTGGGTCCCCACCGCCATGTTCGGATCCGAGCGGGTCATCCGAATCCTGTAACTGTCGTCACCCCTGGGCTCCTACGGCTTGAGTCTGTGGGGAAATCTCGAGCGGGGGCTTCGACTGCGAGTGAATCGCGTGGAAGTCTCGAGCGGGAGCCTTTCCCTATGGGGTCCCCACTTCCATGTTCGACAAGAGGACTGCGAACCCCAGGGCTGAGGCGGAGCTCGCGGCAGAGCTAAGCTTCGCGCTGCCTCCCGCCTGAGCGGGGCGGCGCCCAGCTCGAGGCCCGCGGGATTCTCCCGACAGCTTGCTCCCGCGCCCCACTGGCCCACGAGGTTGTCCCAACGGCCTGGCCCACGTGGTTGCCCCAACGGCTTCGCGATCCGGGCGTTCGGAGAACGCGCGCATGCCGGCCGTGGCGGCGAGGGCGCCGAGGAAAATCTAGATGCGTGCCCCAGCCACAAGAAAGGAGAGGTGCATGAGGAGAACCGGCGGGACGGAGAGGGAGAAGGAGGAGGTGGAGGAGGAGGAGGAGGACGAGGAGGAAAAGGACGAGGATAATGACGAGGAGGAGGAGGCATGAGAGGGAGGAGGAGGAGGAGGAGGA
>CAUYUJ010005590.1:0-42500 GCA_963575745.1 Prorocentrum cordatum
AGGTCTTCGCAATACAACATCGGAACAAATCACGACCGGATCTTTGTACATTTTTCGACCGGATCGATATGTGAGGGTGCAAGGGTCCGAAACAGGGCTCAAACGCCTGGCTCGGAAAAACTGAGGCGCCAGGATCTGTAGGCGGGGCGCACAAGGGGGGTACGGGGGAGGGGGGAGACTTCTTAGAAGGAGGCTGCTTCTTGGAAGGCGCAGGGCCCGCGCCTTCTCAGGAGCAGGGGCGCTTCTGAGAAGCCTTCCTCCCTCTCCCCACCCCCCTTTGCGCATGGCTGCCTCGGGGAGGGGAAGGTTCGCCGGCGTCCTGCAGCCGCCCTTCTTGCGCACCTTGGCCGCGATGGCGCTCCTCCTCCTCCTCCTCCTCCTCCTCCTCCTCCTCCTGCTCCTCCTCCTGCTCCTCCTCCTCCTCCTCCTCGTCCTCCTCCTCACTCTCCTCCTCCTCCTCCTCCTCCTCGTCCTCCTCCTCACGTCCTCCTACTCCTCCTCCCTCCTCCTCGTCCTCCTCGTCCTCACTCCTCCTCCTCCTCCTCCTCCTCCTGCCTCCTCCTCCTCCCTCACTCTCCTCTCGCTGTCCTCCTCCTCGCTGTCCTCCTCTCCTCCTCCTCCTCCTTCCTCCTCCCCCGCCTTCCTGCGCACCTGGCAGCGTGGAGCCGCCCCCACGCGCCGCGGCGGCCGTGACTCGCAGGTGCGCCGAGGCCCCCTCGCCGGCGGACCGGCGGCCGTCGCTTTCCTCGCTGGCTTCTTTATCTGCTTGGCGTCGGCGTCGGCGTCGTCGTCGGCCGTCGGCGTCGTCGTCGGCGTCGTCGTCGTCGGCGTCGGCGTCGGCGTCGGCGTCGGCGTCGGCGTCGGCGTCGGCGTCGGCGTCGTCGTCGTAATCGGCGTCGTCGTCGGCGGCGGCGTCGTCGTAGTGGCGTCGGCGTCGGCGTCGGCGTCGGCGTCGGCGTCGTCGTCGTCGTCGGCGGCGGCGTCATCGGCGTCCTCATTTTTCCCTTCACTCCTCGTCCTCCTGGTCCTCCAGGGCCTCCTCCTCTTCCTCCTCTTCCTCCTCCTCCTCGTCCTCCTCCTCGTCCTCCTGGTCCTCCTGGTCCTCATCCGCCGCCTCTTTCTCCTCCTCCTCCTCCTCCTCCTCCTCCTCCTCCTCTTACTCTTACAAATATTATTAGTAACAGTGTTATCATTGTTTTTAGTACTATGATTAATTTGTCTTATTCGTATGGGTATGACTCTTCTGGTTATTCGTAGTATTACCGTTGTTCGTATTATTCGGGTTCTTCGTCTTCTCACTATTCTCAGTCGTACTCTTCTATTGATATTACTCGTACTTTCATCACTATGTTTACTCCTCCTCCCGCCCCTCCTCCTCCTCCTCATTCTCCTCTTCCTCCTCCTCATCTTCCTCCTCCTCCTCCTCCCCCCCCTCCTCCTGGTTCCAACGTCAACACGCCCCTTCTCTTCCTCCTCCGACCCCTCCTCTTCTCCACCCTTTCCAAATCCCCGCTGCCCCTCTCCCGCTTCCCCGCCCCCCCTCCCCCTTCCCAGCGGGAGGGGGAACGGGGGCGGGGAGGGGAAACGGAGGCGGAGGGAGGAGGGGGAGGAAACTGACGAGGAGGGGCCAGGAAATGGGAGGGCGGGCGGGGGAGAGGCACAAGCGAACCGAAGCTCAGCCCGCCCCTGGTCCACCCCGGCACCCCAAAGCCGCAGGCCCTACCAAGCCTCCCCGCGGGGGGGGGGGCCATGGGGGGGGGAGCGCAAATACCTTGCAACGTACCCGACCAACTTGCACGAAGGAGTTGGTCGAGAATCGCGAAGCGGATGCCAACACGAGATGCGGCATTGCTTTGCGCGAGCTATACGGGAACGCTGCACGGCTCACTGGGCAGCGGGAGCAGGACGAGGACAAATGCCCCACGCTCGCAGAGAACATGGGGATGGGACAGAGAGGCAAGATAAGGACGGAACAGTGAACGCGACATCAGCATGAAGACGGTGGGAAGAGAAGGGGGGCGACAACGACAGAGACAGGCAGAGGAAAACAGGCGGCGATGATTACCCCGTGGCAGACTTCACAAGCCACGCGGCCCGCGCCATGCCGCTCTGGCGCTCTAGAGATTCAGCTGCTCATGTCGGGTCGGGCGAAAGGGGGTGATAGCAAAGGGGGGGGTGAGAATCAGCTCACGTAGCTGATTTTCCCGGCGCCTCCCGGCGCCGGAGGCGGCTATGTATCGAGGAATGGGCCCCTCGGTGACGCCGAAACCAGCTGCATGCAGCAAATTTCGTAACCCCCCCTTTCCCTATCCCCCCCTTTCGTCCGGCCCGATCATGGCTAAAGTCAGAGACGGACGAAACCGAGCTCGCCCGTGAAGTGTTCCGTTTCCTTCCTGCACCGCGCGGTGCAGGAGCTCAACGCCCGCAAGCGCCGCCCGCCAGGCTGTCGGGCGGCCTGCGGCACGCGGGAAGAGAATCGCGGCGAGTCCACGCCCGCGTAAGACGCCACCCCGCCGACCCCCAGCAGCCCTCGAACGTGGCAACACTTTGGCAAAGCACATCCCCCCCCGGGAATGGCGAGTCCGCGCCCCCTCCTCCAAAGGACGGCGAGGTCTGGTCAGAATATGCGAGTGACGTCACCCGGCTGGGCCCCCCAGCAACCCTCGAAAGTGGTAACACTTTGGCAGATTGCCCCCCCCCCAAAAAAAGTGATGGTTAGGTCGAATATGACGTCTGCGTATGATGTCACTCCGCTGGGTCCCCCAACAACCCTCGAAAAGTAGCTACAGTTTCGGAGTTCACAGCCCCTCACTGAATCTGCGGCGGGGCGTCACTCCGCTGGACCCCCCCAGCGGCCCTCGAATGTGGCGACGGTCTTGCAGCTCGCAGCTCCCCAGGGATGGCGAGGAGGCAGGGTGGCAGGCAGGCAGGACGCGGGGGCAGGCGGCAGGTAAGAGCGCAGGGTAGCAGGCAGGTGAGGAGGGGGGAAGAGGAGGGGGGAGGCTGGAGGAGGAGACTTGACCGCAGTGCTCCATTGAAACCGAGGACAGAACTCACGAGGAGGGCTGGAAAACATACAAACACTGCTACTGCACGGAACTCTCTTGGGGGGGCATTGAGAGCAAGACATCGGGGCGGCGAACCTGGCCGTGGCGACGAGGGCCCCCCCCAAGACGAACAGCGGTGCCGGTCACCGAGAGGGGTCTCCAGTACCCCCCAGCAGTGGACACTACAAATCATGTCGACGCCGATATTGACGAGCTGGGATCCCACAAAAACGTAACCTATACAGTTATCCGCGGCTCCCGCCGCGCCAGAACGACCACTGTTGCGACTGCGATTGCGACTGCAACGGCGACTACGATTACGACTACAACCACGACTATGACCACGATTAGAATCGCGGTTACAACCACGACTACAATCACTACTACAACTACGAACACTGATTTGTATTGCGATCCTCGTGAGAAGATGCTCACAAATCTTCTCGCGTGTAGGGTAGCCCACACTGGATATTCCCTGGGAGAAAGAAAACGCCAACACTATCCAACCCATCGAACAAGAGATGAAAGTCTCCGCCGCGACGACGACTACGATTACGATTGCGATCACGACTACAACTTTGACTACGATTACGACTACACTCGCGACTAATATCACGAATATAATCGCGATTGCAAACTCGACTACAATGACGACTATAACCACAACCGCTGATTCATAGTGCCATCTTCATGCGAAAATGTTCAAACATTATCTTGCGTGTAGGGTAACCCACAATGGATTATTCCGTGGGAGAAAGAAGCCCCCAACAAAAATTGCAGCCGCGACGACGACGACGATAACGACCACGAGGAGGAGCAGGAAGAGAAGAAGGAGGAGGATGAGGAGGAATAGGAGTAAGAAAAGCAGGAGCAAGAGGACGAGAAGGGGGGGAGTTGGAGGAGGACGAGGAGTAGGAGGAGGAGGAGGAGCAGGAGGAGAAAGAGGGCGTGCTCCCCGCCGATAGAGAGAAAAGGGGAGGGGGACCCAGAGTGAAGATCCTTCTCGCCTCCGTTCTTTGGAAATAACAAGCGGCATAAACACGAACTTCGGGCCGTCCGCGCGGAACCCTCGGATCGGCGCTGAACCTCCGCCCCCCGGCGCGCGGAGCGCGCCAGGGGGCGGCGTCGGAGGTGCTGCCCAGGGGGGCACGGCGCGGAGCTCCCAAAGCTCATGCTTGTGCAGCTTGTTCTGCCTCGATCCTTCACCTATGTCGGGGAGACGTAAGACCCGGGTACGGGGGACTCGGAAATCCCCGACGAGGTCGTCAAAAAAATGACGAGGCCGAGCCTGCATTTTGACGAGGCCTCCCGCTGCAGACATCCCACGAAACTCCTTCTCGTCAAAATCCGATGCGCGGTCGTCAAAAAACGATGGCGAACCCGAGTCCTGGCAAACCCGGGTTTACGCTCCCCCGACTATGGCTACCGGCCTGGACCATATCCCTATCCCTATGTTCGGCATCGCCTCATCACGATGGGCGATCTTGGGGATTTCCTCCGTTTTTGAGGGTGCATCCCTAAGATTGTCATCTCCTTTTAGCGTGCCAGTCTTAGGGATAGGGACAAGTTCGAGGCTGGTGAAATGACCCCAGGCGTGGCCCCCGCCGCGCCGTTTCTGTTCTGCCGAAGGCCCGGGTACCTAACCAGATCGGCGGCCGCGCGGGGCGGCGCGCGATCGGAGCCATTAGCCGCGAGCCTGGCCGCCACCGCTGGGCGCGGGGAGGCGGCGAGGACTGCCGGCGCGCGCCAAGGGGGGGCGGTGGGGCCAGGCACCGCGTGCCGGGTGCTGGCCATCGCTCGAACGTCCTTTCCCTGTGTTTTTTTCGGTTTCGTGCGTGGCTTTTTCGCCAAATGATCAAGGATGCTCCTCGATTGTCCTCGCCGACGGAAAAACGCACACGTCCGAGCGATGCCAAGCCCTGGGCCAGGGTGCCCCCCGAGGCCTTCCAGGGAGGCCCCGCGCGGCCTCCCGAGCACCACTCGCGAGGCCCAGAGGGCCCAATTGGGGGCTCCAGAGTCGAAGGACAAGCTGGGGGCACCCTGGGCCAGGGGCACCTTCAGCAGACCCCGAGCTTCAGCGATCCCCACCCGCACTGGCACGGCCTTATAGCCCCAGTGACCGGCCTTACCCCCTTCGATTGGGAGACGGTTGTGCTAATACATCCGGCTCCTGTAGTCATAAAGACTGATCCGGGACAGCTCCGGGCCCGGCGGGGGAGGCTGCTTCCGGAGCGCCCCAGGAGGCCCCAAGACGGCCCCCAAAGGCCCCAAGCCGGCCCCGGAGGGCCCCAGGAGGCTTCATGAGGGCCCGACGAGCGCCCCAAGACTGCCACGATGGGCCCAAAATGGAACAACATGGGCCCAACACGGCCACTCGTCGGCCCAACGGTTTCCCCAGAATGCCCGAGGGGGTTCGAAGATGTCTCCCGAGAGGCCCTCGGGAGGCATAAATTATATGTTTCCTTAGGTATCGGTGCCATTTTCGCAGACTCGGCTTCTCAGTCTCCAGAGCGCTCGAGACGGCCCAAGAGGCCCCCAAGATCGCTCCAAGATGGCCAAATAGGTGCCCAAGAGGGCCCCAAGACGAGCCCAGGACGGCGCAAGAGGAGCCCAAGACGGCTCCGAGACGCTAGGGCCCCCGCAGGGGCTCCAGACGGCTCAAGAGGGCCCCAAGAGAGCCCAACAGGGCCCCCAGACCGCCCCAGATCAGCCCCAACAGGACCGAATATTGCCCCGAGGGAGCAAGACGGCCTGAAAACGGACTCAAATGCCCCTGCAGAGGGCCCACTCAGCTACATTAGCACGGCGACGGACATCATATTTATATATATATATACACATATACATATATATATATATACACGTACAGACCTACATACAGATACATATGTATGTATAGATACACAGATTTACACATAGACACACATCAGAACCACGCGTGCCACGATATTCGGCCCTCGATGTCGCTCGGCTGTGTGCCCTGAGTCCATTCGCCAGAACACGCTCCGTCAGGAAACGTTGCGGGCGTTGAGCTAATGTCGTGTTCCTTAGAACCTCGTGCAAGCTGCAGGACCGCATGACGCCTTCTGGAATTAAGTGCGTTCCAGGGAGCCCTGTGGATTGCGCTGCGAAGTAGCTCCCACCACAGCTCCAAGACGCCCCTTGCCTGCCCAAACGCGAAAACTCGCAAAACATGTTAGTAAGAGGGCGGCCGCTGCAGAAGAGGGACCCCAACGCCTTCTCGAACGCATTCTCTGGAACACGGTCTATCAGGAAACGGTATGGCCGTGCTGCGGGAGAGGACGGAACTCAACGCTTCCCGGGACGCAATCTCCGGAAGCCTTCCAGTAACGTCCTGGGCGTTCGGGCCTCTCGGAGGCCTCGCCGGGCCCCAGGAGCCCTCTTCGCCGATGGGCTACTGGAGCTGTCGTCCTACCCGGTCGATCGGCCGAGGGAGAAGACGGAACCCAGCGCGTTCCGGGACGCATCCTCTGGAATCGGGAGCGAGAAGGCGAGGGCTTCCAAAGCGTCAGGTTCGCCCTCGTTGTGTCAGGGTGGTGGGCCTCCTGGTGGTCTCTTGGAAGCCACTTGGGGGGGCCTCTTGGGGGCCTCCTTGAGGTTCTCCTTGAGGGCTTCTTTGAGGGCCTCTTTGAAAGCCTCTGTGAGGGCCTCGCGGGCACCTTTTTGGGAACTCTGGACCTTCTCTGGGGCTTATTGGACTCTCCCAGGGTGATCGTGGCTGGTCTGACCTTCAAAAGCGCTTGGGCGTCGTCGACCCATCCTGCCACTGTGTCTGGGCCATGGATCAGAGGCGTGTCGGATGCATGTCGGGGTCTCCTGTGATGCTGCCTTGGGGCCTCTTGGGGTACCTTCCCCTTGGATGTCTCTTGGGAGCCTCTTGGGGCCTCTTTGGGGACCTCTTGCAAGCATTTTGGCCAACTTTTGGAGGCCTCTTGGGGGCGTCCTGTGGCCTCCTGGGGAGCCCTTGGGACCTCTTGGGGGCTTCTTGGCGGTCTCGGGAGCTATCTTGGCCCCAGGGCGTCTTCGCTTTCCTCTTCGTGGGTCTCTCTTGGGCCGTCTTGGGAACCTCTTGGGCGGTCTTGGCGACCCTCTGAAGCCGTCTTGGAGCCCTGTTGGGCCGTCTTGGGACCATCTTGTCGGCGTCTTGGGTGATTTTGGACGCCTCTTGGGCCGCCTTGGGCGGTCAGTAAAAAAGCTTCAAACACCAACTGGGAATATTCGATTTTGGCATCTTAGGCCCTCTTGGAAACCTTCTGGGCAGTCTTGAAGCCAGCATTTGCGTCTCGGAGCGACAATCGGGCGACTCGGGGCCCTCTTGGGCCGTCCTTCAAGCTTTTGGGGACCCCCTTGGCCCTTCCAGGGGCTCTAGGGGGCTTCCTTGAGCGAGGAAAGGCCCTGGTTCCTGGTTCGAGGACATGGTTTCTGGTCCCCGATCCTGGGTCGATGTAGATGTTGGGGGGGCGAGCGAAGGGGTGAGAAGGGAGGGAGGGGCTCCGCGATGGGTCAAAAGAGGCTTCCAAAATGGCTCAACGAGGGCTCCCCATGGTGAGCTGTCAAGACGCTCTGGGGCGATGTGCGGATCCCCATCACGTATGTATATATATATATATATATATGTACATAGATCTGTGTTTGTGTATATTGCATATTGACTAGATGCGTGTAAACACACGTACATACGTACACACAGACATGCAAACAAACATACATACATACGTACACGTATAACGATATACACAATTACAACCTTGCATGTATACATGCATACATACATACATACATCCATACATCCATACATCCATCCATCCATCCATCCATCCATCCATACATACATACATACACACATACATACGAGGGAACGCGTTTCACGGGCGTTTGCCTTGGAAACATTCGGCGGCGCGTTTCAAACCGGGGGGTGAGCCTTCCCCCCAACACTCGGCGCCGTCGATCAAGACCCCCCTCACCCCCAAACCCCTACCCTTCCCGACCCCCCCCCTCCAGGGGGGGGGAGGGGGGCGGTTCAAATCCCCCCCCCTTCGGCGCCGGCGCCGGCGCCGGCGCGGGCGGCCGCCAGCAGCGCCCACGGCGGGGACGCAGCGACGATGACCAGAAGCAGCTCAAGGGGGGAGGGGGTTCAACCCTCCCCCCCGTGGCGCCCCAGGGGGGGGGGGTTCAAACCTCTCCCCCCTCCCCCCCAGTCTCGCGCCGGCGCCGGCGCTGGCGGCGGCCAACAACGCGGGCGCTGGTGCCCGCGACGGCGGGGACGCAGCGACGATTACCACCACTATACCACCACCACCCCTACCACCACCACCACCGCCTCAACCAACCACCACCACCACCAAGAGCACCACACAACCACCACCACGACCACAGCCACCACCACCACCACAACCACCACCACAACTCACCATCACCACCACTACCACCACAAAACCCACCACCACTACCACCACCACCACCACCACCACAATCGACCACACCACCACCACCCACGCAACAACCACTACCAGCAGGACAACGCACCGCCACCACCACAAACCACCACACCACAATCACCACCACCACCGCCACCACCACCACCACAACAAACGTCCACAAACCACCGCCACCACCACAACCCACCACCACCACAAACCACCACCACACCACCACCACACCACCACAACCACCACCACCACCACAACTCACCATCACCACCATCACCACAAAAACCCACGACCACGATCACCACCGCCACAATCTACCACACCATCACCACCACCGCCACAACCACCACCACTACAAGCAGCACAACCCACCACCACCACCACAAACCACCACACCACCACCACCGCCACCACCACCACCAGCACCACCTCCACAAACCACCACCACCACAACCTACCACTACCACCACCACAAACCACCACCACACCACCACCAAACCACCACCACCACCGCCACCACCACCACCACAAACCACCACCACACCACCACCAAACCACGCACCACCACCACCACCACCCCCGCCAAACCACAACCCACCACAACAACCCACCACCCACCACCATCCAAACCACCCACCGACTGCCACCACCACCGCCACAAACCCCTACACCACACCACCGTCGTCCTCGTCGACGCTCCTCGCCACCGCCGCTCGCCCCCGCAGGCGCCTGTCGGCGCCGCCTGAAATTGAAATCGTCGTCCCGTCCGGCCGTCGCCAGCCCCGCCGCCGCAAGCGCCGATCGAGAGAGGGGAAGCACTGGTGGGAGGGGGGTGGGGTGAACCCCCCATTGCGTCACGAGAGGGGGTTGAGGGTCTAACCCCCCGCCTCCATACAGGTGAGGGTTCGTTTCCCCCCCCCGTTCCAAGCGGCCACAGAACTCGCTCTTTCATACCTACATACATACTACATACATAATACGATACAATACATACATACATTCATCTGCATTCATGCCTCATGCATGCATACCTACTACATAACATGCATGCATGCATACATACATACATACATACACACACAAAACATACACACATACATGCATGACATGCAATGGCAAGGCATTACGTACAGTACATACATCACCTAGAACACATATAGTACACACAAGCCATACACAACATCATATTACTTCACACTGCGCAACACTAGTTTACACTACATTAGATAGGTCTACCACTACCGCACAATACAATACAATACGACATCGTACGTTACAGTACATGCAATCCGTTATTGCCTAGCATACACATACACGCATACATACATACAGGCAGGCGAACTGACATACATTGCAGACAGTACATACATGCATACATCAACGTAAACACATACAGACACGAATACAGTAATACAAACCTATACATACATATCTATAAATTGACATACTTGCACACTTGCGTACACGCATGTATGCATACCCATACATACAGACTCACATGCATGCACGCATGCATACATACCGGCAAGCAAATAGACGCAACCACCGGCAGACACACACACACACACACATACGTGCATGAACGCCAACAGACAAACATACGCACATACATACATAGATGCATGCACACTTACATACATACCATACATACATACATACATGCATACATACATACATACATACACACAGACGTACATACACACAACAAACATGCGTACATACATACATGCATACATACATACATACATACATAAAGACAGGTTTGTCTATCTATATGTATGTCGGTCTGTCCGTCTGTCAGTGTCTGTCTGTCTGGTTCAAGTGAGCAAAGCGGGATCGATCATCGGTCGGGGCCCGATCGACGCCTGCCGCCCGATCTTCGGCCCAGCGATCCGCCCAACCCGTCCAGGCCTGGGTTCGCGCGTCGCCGCGCCATAGCGCGCGCGGGAGGTATGGAAGTCGACGTGTCCGAGGCGGCACTAGGCGCGCAAACTGCTAGAGGCCGACGACGCCGGGACCCGGGCGGGGAGGAACAGGAGGACACGATGGCGGAGGATGCGAGCGCCTGGCCAGCATCCCAGATTCGGGCAGCGGTACGCGGCCGCCGACCTCCAGGGCGCATCTGCACGACCGGCCGCCCGCAGGTCCTGTGGCCTGGTCTTCGAGAATGGCGAGCTGCGCTTGAGCCCGTGGGCCACCCGCCCTTGTTCACTGAAGGGGAACTGGAACACACAAATAAATACACACAAATAAAGATATCCCCGCATATTTTCCCATATTTTCTGGGTTTTCGTCTTCCCCACCACTTCCCATATTTTTGCATATTTTCCTGGGAGTCGACGATTGATTGTGTCTGTGTGCTTCTTTCCCTCCTGATTCACGCTGGACGTGCGCTACCCGTCTGCAGGGGGCCGGCTGCCGCTCGGTGCGGAGCTCCCGCCGCGTGGGAGATCTCGAGGCGCTGCCACGCACGTCGCGGCGGCGCGAGCGCAGGCGGCAGCACGCGAGACTCCGGACGGAGCGGGAGCCGCCGCTGGGATGGCGCCGCCGGCGCAGCAGCAGCGCCAGCCCATCCAGCACCCAGCTTGGGACGGCAACGATCTACCTGGCGGGTGTTGGTGGGCGGGCGTTCCATAGGATGACTTGTTTTTGGACGTCCGAGATGGGTACGGAAAAGATGGGTGCAATGCCCAACAACAAATGTTGTCCCAAACCAACAGCGGTCGCTGTTGGGCAGGCGGCCTTCTGTCTCGAATGGGCACAGGCCGCGGCGGCGTGGACAGCGAGTCCTGTTCAAAATGAACGAACGGGATCCGTTGTTGGGCATTGTACCCATTCTTTCCGTACCCATTTCGTGCGTGCCGATTGTCAACCACCAGGGCCACTACGTACGTGCAGATGCTGGACAGGCTGCGCGGCGCCGTCCTCAAGGTGCGCCCGAAGTCTTTGGAAGTCCTTCGACACGCCCAGGAACGCGAGGAGGCGAAGGATGAGTGGAACCTATTCTTGGAGAGGACCTCCTCCTCCTCCTCCTCCACAGCACCAGCGACGAAGCGGACGTGCCGAGCTGCTGAAGGAGCGCCTCGCGTGGTTCCGGGGGGCCCAGTGGGACGCGCTCTGGACGTCCGTCTGGCGTGGGCGGAAAGATCCCACTGGCCAGGTTCCACGCGGAGTTGCTCCGCTTGGACCCGCGGGCGAAGCTTTAGAGCTGCCTCGTGGTGGAGGCCGCGCTGGCTGCTCTGATAGCGCAAGCCCTGCAACAAGCGCTCCAGCCACTCGGGCTGCACCTGCATGCCACGAAAATGGCTGCTTGGTTCTCAGCCTGGTGGGCCGTGCTCACGGATCGGGCCGGGCGAACGGGGGGGATAGCAAAGGGGGGGGGTGAGAATCAACTCACGGAGCTGATTTTCCTGGCGCCTCCCGGCGCCGGGAGGCGCCCATGTACAGAGAACTGGGCCCCTCGGCGGGGCCGAAACCAGCCGCATGCAGCAAGTTTCGTTACCCCCCCTTTCCCAATCCCCCCCCCTTCGTTCGGCCCGAATGGAAGAGCTGCAGGCGTGCTGGGTGCCCTGCTCGCCTGTGCTCGGCGAGCACCTGCGACCGCCGGGCGACGCCGACGGCATCGTGCCAGCCGCCCTTTGGGGAGCTGGCGGAAGAGCCTCGCCGAAGCAGGGCGGAGGCTGCTGCATACGCTCTGCCAGAAGCTGAAGAAGTGGCACAGGGCAGGGCTCAAAAAGCACGCGGCGGCAGCCCTCTTCCGCGCCTGCGTGGGCCCGGCAGGCCAACATTCCTTGCGAGTGGAGCTCGCCACGGACGCCGCGACGCAGCAGTACGACGACCTGCTCGCGGGCTGCTGGCGGGACCTGCTCGGGCTGGGCCCCGGCGGCGCAGCCAGCGAGCTGCTGGGCCTCCCGGCCCGCTTCGGAAGCCTGGGCGCGCAGCTGGCTAGCACGCGCCGCCGCGCGGCTTTCCTGGTCTCCTGACCGCTGGCGGCGGAGCAGGTCACGGAAAGCCAAGGAAGGCAGCGGGACGCTGGCAGACTGCTTGGGACGACTGCCGCGGGCGGGCCCAGCAGCAAGCCACTGCGCGGCGCGGGCTGCAGAACGGAGGGCTGGAGCTCGCTGCGGGCGGGGACCTGGCGACTGCGCTGCAGACGCCCCTGACGCAAGGCCTAGCGGAGAGCGCGCAAACGAACCAGCGCGCAGCTCTGCTGCGACGCCTGCTTCTCTGAGCAGGACGAGCTGCGGGGCGCGGCTGGCAGCGAGAGGCGGCGCCTTCCTGACCTTCCCGGAGGGCGTACTCTGCACGCTGGAGGGCGCCCACTGGGAGACCAGCGCCCGGCGGCGGCGGCAGCTTCTGCGCGCGGAGCTCAGCCAGCAGGAGCTCGCGGGGGCGGGGGCCGCCTGCTGCGGTTGGAGGCCTGGAAATTGGCACCAACACCAACACAGGGGGTTGCCTCCACAGGGGGAAGATGATCCTCGATTTCGGCGTTGGTGGTAATCTTTCGGTCACCTGGGAAGCCAAACTGTTAGCACCGTCGCCGAGATCGGGATCTTCTTCCCTGGGTGGAGGCACACCACCGATTTTCGTGCTGGTGTCAACCTCTGGGCCTGCGATGCTTGCGCGGCGCCGACGGAGCTGGCTGCGCAGGGGCGCTGGACGAGCGCGGCTGCCACGCCCTGGCTGGCCAGCTGGGCGGGGGGGTGCTGGCGCGCGCCACGGCGGGCACTCCCAGAGGGTCGAACCAGGCTCCTCCGCCGCGGGCGCGGGGAGCGGCCCCTCCGTGAGCAGGCAGGAGCAGACAGTCTTAGAATGATTGTTGTTGCTGCTGCTGCTGTTTTTGTTGCTGATGTTGTTGCTGCTGCTGCTGTTGGTGTTGTTGTTGGTGTTGTTGCTGCTGCTGGTGTTGTTGCTGGTGTTGTTAAGGCCGTGACTGCTGTAGCTCGGGACCCAACAGCGCACTTGGAAAACGAAGACTTCCAGTGGTAAAAATGGGTTCGAGCCCCGAGGGGGGGGCACTTCAATTGAAAAACACATTGTGCACTGCTGGGGGGATCAACAATGAATATTCTTCAAGAGTGAGGGCGTTCAACGACGACACCACACCCCCATGTGCGCGCCGCAAACGTGAATTAGGCGAACGCGCGTGAAAGGTTTCCAGCACTGGCCGTCGCCCGCGGGCTCAGCAGGTCGCTTCGCAGCGCCCGGTCGGAGCAAGCCTGGTAGGCCTCGACGCTCTTGAACGGGTGGAACGCGACCTGGCCCTCCTTTCGGCGGTGGACAATCCTCCCTTTAATAGACCTCCCCTTAGTAAAAGCGGCCTGGGACCGAAACCGACGGACCTGGACCCGCAAAAATGACGGCCGCGACGCCCTCTCGCGAACCGAAAACGGCCGATTCCTTAATCGACGTGTCAGGGTAGGAGGTCTATCCACCCCCGATCCTTTCGAGGAGCAGCACAGGGCATACACACATCTTGCAACCATACGACATCACGAATATGCACTCGCCGTGATACCAAGAAGAACGCTGAATAGGGAACGAGCTGGGCCTGCTGGCCACGGCGAGCCTCGGCCACGGGGAGGTACCCCTCCTCCTCCTCCTCCTCCTCCGCCTACTCCTACTCCTACTCCTACTCCTCCCTCCTCCTCCTCCTCATCTCACGAGCGGCCCACAAACCAAAGCCACCCCCTGAGCCCGAAGTGGTCCTTGATCTCGGGCGTCATGGCTGCAAGCCTTTAGGAGGTCTGCGAAGAGACCTCCCGGGCCCGCGCTAGACCTCCCTCCGCGTCATCCGGCGCGCTCCGCGCGCCACGGAAAGGGGGTTGTTCGGGCCGGGCGAAAGGGGGGGATAGCAAAGGGGGGGGTTCAGAATCAGCTCACGTAGCTGATTCTCCCGGCGCCTCCCGCGCCCATGTATCGAGGGATGGGCCCGGCGGCGGGGCCGAACCCAGATGCCTGCAGCAACTTTCGTAACCCCCCCTTTCCCTATCCCCCCTTGCGTTCGGCCCGGGTTGTGGGGGGGGGGCGGTTTTGGACGCCCGAAATGGGTACGGAAAGAATGGGTACAATGCCCAACAAACAAAAATTTGCGGGGACCAACAGAGCAAAAAAAAAAGTAATAAAAAAGAAAAACCAAAAAAAAAAAGGACAATCATCGTAAGAAAAAAAAACACAAACAAAAAGGCAACAAACAAAAAAAAACAAAGAAACAACTCAAAAAAAAAAGCAAAAACAAAAAACAAAATATGAAAAAAAACAGAAAAAAAAAAAAAAGAAAAAGAAAGAAAAACAAAAAAAAAACATAAAAAACAGAATAACAAAACAACAATAAAGAAGCAAAAACATAGAAAGAAAAAAAAAAAAAAATAGAACAAAGAACAAGAAAAAAAACAAAAAAAAAAACAAGTAAAAACCAAAACACAAAAGACTTCCGCTGTTGGGCAGGCGGCCTTCTGTGGACAGCGAGTCCTGTTCAAAATGAACCAGATCCGCTGTTGGGCATTGTTTCCATTCTTCCCGTGCCCATTTCGTTGGTGCAGCATCTGACTACCTACCAGACCACCCCAACCCAACCCGAAGACCCCAATTTCGGGTTGGGGGGGGTACGGGTTCCATATGTGTTTTTTCAGTGTTCCCCGACCCCCCCCAACTGGAAATGGAGGGCAAATTGAGGCCTTCGGGTTGGGTTGGGGTGGTTTGGTGGGTGGTGAGCATCGGCCTCCGCTCCCCTCCTGGGAAGCGCCCTTGCCTCCTCGGCGAGGGTCTCGCCCGCCCTCTCTGAAGGGGCCCTGGGACTCACAAATCAAATACAAACAAAATCACAGGATTCCCCAGATGTTCTGGGTCTTGGTCTCCCCCCCACCTCCCATACTTTCGCATATTTTCCTGAGAACCGACGACTCATTGTGTCTGTTCAGGGGGACGTAAGACCTGGGTACAGGGGACTCGGAAATCCCCGACGAGGTCGTCAAAAAAATGACGAGGCCGAGCCTGCATTTTGACGAGGCCTCCCGCTGCAGACATCCCACGAAACTCCTCCTCGTCAAAATCCGAGGCGCGGTCGTCAAAAAACGATGGCGAACCCGAGTCCTGGCAAACCCGGGTCTTACGCTTCCCCGAATTGTGTCTGTGTGCATTTTTCCCCCTCCCGACTCTCGCCGAGCTGCCCGAGCCCGGGCGGACGCTCGGAGCCGGGGCGCGCCCGCGGGCCCCGCTGACCCCCTCGGCAGGCCCAGGCCGAGGTGTCCCAACCTGCGGTCTTCTTTGGGCGGCCTCCTCCTCCTCCTCCTCCTCCTCCTCCTCCTCCTCCTCCTCCTCTCCTCCTCCCTCCTCCCTCCTCCCTCCTCCCTCCTCCCTCCTACCCTCCGCCCTCCGCCCTCCGGCCCTCCGCCCTCGCTCCCCTGCCTCCTCTCTCCTCCTCCTCCTCCTCCTCCCCTCCTCCTCCTCCCTCCTCCTCTTCCCTTCCTCCTCCTCTCCCTCCTCCTCCTCCCTCTCCTCCTCCTCCTCCTCCTCCTCCTCCTCCTCTCCTCCTCTCCCTCCTCCTCCTCCTCCTCCGTCCTCCGTCGCTCCTCCTCCTCCCAATTCCCTCCTCCTCCTCCTCCTCCTCCTCCTCTTCCTCCGCCTCCTCTTCCTCCGCCTCCTCCTCCTCCTCCTCCTCTGCCCTGCCGCCAATTCTCTGGCGACCTGGGCGCACCCGCCCTCGCGTCCGAGGGCCCCGAAGAGACCCCCTGGAAAGCCGTAGGAGGGTCCACGAGCTACCACACTTCCCTCTTTGTTCGACCAGCTGCATGCTCCCACACTTCCCTGATCGGTGCACCTCGCCCGGGCCTCGCTTCTGGACGTGTGTTGCCCCCATCGCACTTCAGGACCGAACCTCAGACATGAGTTCGAGCACCCAGAGAAGTATTGGAGCAATGCCGAACGAGTATCGCCTCCCAGGGCACGGCGCGTGAGAAGCCTACAATTTCGGTGCTTTCTTGGTGCTCGAAATTATTTCTGGTGGTCAAGGCTACAGTAAGTCGGAAAATCATAATTCTGGATGGGATTTGGGGGATACGCGGAGAGCCAAGTTTTGTTTTGCCACGTTCTGCTTCTCCACTCCTTGCTGCACTCGTCCCACCCGTCCGGGGGGTCGCAGTGATCCTCGAGGAGCACGTCGAGCGCATCTCGCCGCTCCATGCCCAGCACCTTGTTGCAGGTGCCCCGAACCAATCTGAACAATGGTGCACGGAGAAGATCCGTGCGCCCTGGACGCCTAAGCTGGCAACAACAACACCTGGACCGTGCGCCCGTCCGAAAATCGTTTCAGAGGCAACTACAACACCTGGACCTAATATAATTACTCTGGGTTTCTTAAAATGCGTGGGGGGTGCCCCCCGACGGGGGTCAACCTCGCCTCGTCGTCGCGCTGCGACGGGGGTCGGAGCGCCTTCGGCGCGCGATGGCTGCCCGCGACGGGGGTCGATGTGGGACTGTCGGTGAGGGTGATGCCCCCCCCCCCGACGCTTATTAAGAAACTCGGAATAATTAACGATGAACCGAAGTGGCAACAATGAAATGAAACGTAACTACCCCGTGAACGTCATCCATCGTCACTGAGTTTCGACAGTGTACAAAACGGTAAAACGTCTGGCGATTAGCGCAAAGAAATATCGGGGGCATATGTGTCGAGTACCCTGCAACTTCCCAAGCAGGCCCAGGACTTCTGTAGATTCCGGGGGCATCGCAAAACGAACAATATCTGCGGGACGACTGCTGCCAGGCCAGTTCCTTAATCGATCTGGCCACTGCCTCATAGATCCCGCAACGCAAAAGCTGAGTAGAACACAGTACCATGCATGGAGATCCCGAAGCGCTGACACTTGTCAGCGCTTTTCTGGCAGTATTCAGTCGGGCATGTTCTCCTACAGGCTGACGTTTGACGAAAATTAAAATAGGAAAACCATGCTCAACAAAATGCCCAAACATACTCGAAACATCGTCCACGTACTATGTCTTGACTATTTTTGAATATCCCTCCTGTAGAGGGACACGCCCGACTTCATGCCAGTAAAACAAACATCCTACCGGTGCAGTCTCTGCCCCATGGACGCAGGGGGGGGGCGTGCGAGCTTGAGAGTAGTGTCCGAGACCTTCCACAGGCACTGGTCGATGAACAGATCCTCGCCCCAAGCGCACTCCCCGCCACACTCGCTGGTGAAATTCTTGGCACACCTCTCCCGGCCACGGACGAGCGCCGTCACGGCTGCGGAGGACAGGACCTCGATCGGCCCGTGGAGCCCGTACTTGCAGTTGTTGACGCGACGAGACCCAGCAGGGGCATAGACATAAGCTGTCGGAGGTCCGCGCAGATGTCTCGGGCCGGCACTGGACCCTCCTCGCGCCAGGGATGGCGCTGGAGGCGCCGCCTGGGGACCCAGCGCAGATCCAAGAATTCCGGGCGTACCTTCGACAGCATATGTTTGTCCAAGTGCTGCGTCTCCGGGATGTACACTCCCTCGGAGCGCACCCTCTCGTACTGCTGCCAGCCGGGGCTGGCTCCCGTGGCCTCCGCCAGGGCGCCGAGCACAATGCAGCCCTGCTCCTCGCTCCACGCGAAGCCTTTGCAGTTGCGGTACCTGACGGAGATGCCCCATTCAGAAGACGGCACGGAGGGGGGCACGACCTCGCGGTGCCACGGAACCCCCACTGGACTTCAAACTCACTGGATGAAGCAGATTCTGCGGCATAAGCAAAATTTTGGCCGGAGGCACCGTCGAGGGGCGCCCGACGCCGATACAAGAGATCCACGCGGCACTCCGAAAGTTTATGGTTATGCATTTGTTTCCTCGTCGAGGGTCGGCGTCGCCGTCGCCATCCCACGCTTGCCTCCTCCTGTTGGCGGCGAGGGCGAGGGGGGTGAAATGAGAAGGAGAAGGCCTTCTCAGAAGGCGGCAGGGCTTCTCCAAAGCCCTCCGGCTTCCTGAGACCTTTCTCTGTGTCTTCGGGGAGGTCTGTAAAAACCTCTCTGAGGACCCGAGGGCTTTCGAACCTGCTGAGGAGGCCCGCCCCTTCTCGCTTCCCCCCCAACAGACTGACAAAACGCCGTGAGGTCAGAGGTCTGGGTTCGGGGGGACAGACAGGCGCTGGGAAAGGGCAAAGGTTGGGTTAGATGGAACTCACTCCACACGACCCCTGAAGCATCCAGCTGGGTCCGTCCCCAATCCCCGCCGTGGGTTAACTACCCACCCCCCACCCTTCCACTAACCCCCGGTGGGACATAGACGGCCCCCCCGTCCCGGCTGGCCTCATCAGGTGTCGCGAGCAGGTCGGGGCGGTCTCAGCACCCTGCCCCCCGGGGTCCGAAGAGCCTTCTCATCCTCGCCACTCGCCCGCATGCAGTTCGCAGCCCGCCCGGACACCGGGCGCACTCCACCCCACACTCGTGGAGGGTCTTCTCGCCGATGGGCCACTCGAAGGTGTCCGCGCAGCTGCCGTCGCCGACGTCGCTCCATACGTCGCACCGTGGCGGCAGAGGGAGGGATGGACAGCCCTGACCTCGGCCAGAAGTCCGAGCAGGAGGAGGGACGAAGGATGTCGGATCGAAGGAGGGAGCAGTGGGAACAGGGAGGGATGGAGGGAGGGAACGAGAACGAGGGAGGCGGAAGAGATTGCTGCGAGACTCATGGCAACCACGACGAGGCTGCCCATCTGCATCATCGTCCTGGTCATGCCACGACTCTACACGGCAAGTCCGCGTCGTGACGACGCCGGCGTTGGTTTCTGGCATCGCGTGGATCGGTCAACCCTGATCGGTCGGCGGCTTTTGGCTCGCCGGATCGTGCCGTGACGGCCCATTCTGGGCCGCTGGCGGCGTCACTTCCGCCTCGCGCGCCCGCGGCGGGGTCGCCGCGGCGTCGGCCTGCGTTGGAGTCTGGCCAGGTTCGCGCGGCCTCTGCGGGCAGGCCCGGCACCGTCCTCCCTGGCGGTGCCACCGGCATCAGTCGAGAGGAAGGCCTGCCGAGGCCAGAGCTGGAGCAAGGGCTCCCGAGAGCAAACGTCTGAGCAGCCGCGTCAAGAGCAAGCGCCAATGCACCCACACGCCAGGGCCAGAAGTGGAGCCTGTGTGATCGGTGCCACTGTGGGCCCCAGCCCGCAACCTCCCGCTTCGCCGCCAGGATCACATCCCCCGCTGCCGTTCTGGTTGTTCTGATCTCCAGCTTCATCGTCGCATGCCGCCGGGAAACGAGGCCTTTCCGATTTTTCAGATCGGAAGAGGCAGACACTTACTAATCAACCTCGACTGTATGGACCCGAAGATGCGATACCTTGATTTTGCCAAAACGGGGTCCACACGAGTCCCGACCTTTTTGTGCTTCGTCTCGACTCGTTTTCTGGCGGTCCCCGGGCCCAGCGAGGCCTCCAGAGGCAGGATAGCACTACAGTGAAGTCGAGCGTGTCCCCCTACAGGGGGATCTTCGACGAAACATAAAACATATTCAACAAATGCTCCAAAATGATGGAAAAGACTGAAAAAAAACATCGCCATACTACTTTTGAAAACAATGTTTGAACATTCCTCCTGTAGAGGGACAGGTCCGACTTGAAGCTACACAAACCCGCCGTCGTGACTTGTTTGTTTCACGACGTGAGCATGCCTCAGAGGCCGAGGAGGTCTGCCTGGAGAAGGCGCGACGGGCCTGGGCGGCGGGGGAACGCTCCCAGGGAAGAGGAGGAGAGAAGGCCCCGGGGTGGTGCTCCCCTCCCCCCCTGCTCCCCTCCCTGGGGGAAGCCGTCGGCTCCAGAGCGTCATCGCCGTCGTCTCCGTCGCCGTCGTCGGCGTCATCGCCGTCGCCGTCGCCTCCGTCGGCGGCGTCGTCCTCGTCGTCGCCGTCGTCGTCGCCGCAGCCGCCGCCGCCGTCGTCGCCGTCGCCGTCTCCGTCGTCGCCGCCGCCGTCGACGTCGTCGTCGTCGCCGTCGTCGCCGTCGCCGTCGCCGTCGTCTTCGTCGTCGCCGCCGCCGCCGCCGTTGTCGTCGTCGTCGCCGCCGTCGCCGTCGTCTCCGTCGCCGTCGTCGTCGTCGTCGCCGCCGTCGCCGTCGTCTCCGTCGCCGTCGTCGTCGTCGTCGTCGCCGCTGTCGTGGTCGCCGCCGCCGTCGGCGTCGTCGTCGTGGAGGCGAGGGAGCCGCACCGCAGAGCGTCGACGGCAGACCCGTGCGCGTCCTGGGCCGCCTTCCTGAAGTGGTCCTCTCGGCCGGCGCGCCCGTGGGGCGCCCCATCCTCGGATGCTCGCTGCTGGCCTGAGGTCGGTCATGTCCTCCTGCAGGCGGATTTGTGGCGAAATCCTGAAAAATCGCAAAAACATCTTCAAGAATAGTCAAAAACATACTCAAGAAGCCGTCCCCAGACTATTCTTTGACTGTTTTGGAATCTTCCTCTGCAGAAGTACATGCCCGACGTAATATGCTGGCCCCCGAGACGGCTCTTCTGGGGCATCCAAGAGGGGCCCCAAGAGCGGCCCAAGAGGGGGGAGCTCGAAGGAACATGTCGAGCCTTCCGCCCCGAGATGGCCCCAACGCTCCCGAGGCCCCCCCCAAGACGCCCCAGGGAGCCCCCGAGAGGTCCCCAGGACGCCCGAAGAGGCCCCCCCGGAAGTTCTCCCCCGGACCCTCTCCAGGAGCCCCCCGAGAGGCATCCCAAGAGACGCTCGTGGTATCAAAAGAGGCCTCCGCCGTCCTGTGCCCCCCTGTGCGCATTACTGTTGCGTCGGGCGTGTCCTGCTACAGGGGGGTTTTCGACGAGAAATAAAAGATGCTCAAATAAGAATCCCAAATGGGAGAGAAAAAAAAACATAGTCACGAAAGAGTCCCCAGAGCATCTTTTGGACGGAGCATTTTTGTTGACTACCTGCGAACATTCCCCCTGTGGACAGGCCCGACGTCACGGGACTGCGGGAGCACCTTCGCGCTCCCGCGCGCTCGCGCCCCCCCCCCCCCCGGGGGGAGGGGGCCGGCCTGCCGAGGGTGACGCGCCGCGGTTTCTTGGCAGGGACACGCCGCGGCCCCTGCGACTCGCGCCTGGCGTGCCTGGGCCGGCCCGATTCCCCCGCGCGGGACTCTTCGGGGGGACGCAAGGGATCCCCACTGGGCCAGCTCCTGTCAGGGGGACGTACCCCTGGAAGCATTTAAGAACCCCCCCCCCCCCCTTCCGGCAAATCGATAACCCTTCCGCACCCTGGAAGCGTTACCTGGCACCAGGAGCCCTCCTCCTTCTCCTCCTCATCCTCCTCCTCCTCCTCTCCTCCACCCACGAACTTCCTCCTGCCCCCTCCTCCTCCTCCTCCTCCTCCTCCTCCTCCTCCTCCTCCTCCTCCCGCGCCCCCCTCCTTCCCTCGGGGCCCAAGGCCTGTCAGGGCCCAAGTCACCTGGGGTTTCCCCTCTGGGCCTTCTGCTGAGGAGGAGGAGGAGACGAGGAGAGCCACGCAGATTAGAATTTCGAATTTCGATTGTGGCCCAGGGGCCAGGCCTCCGCGAATTTGTTGTGTGTCCGGGTGCTAAACCTATCGTTCGGTTATTTCGGCCCCTCGGAATATCGAATAAAAATGCGGTGCTAAGATATCGCCGGGGGGGGTCTTAAATGCTTCCTGGGGTTACTTCTGTGGATTTCCGCCCTACTTTATGTTGGGTGCAGAAATTTCCGCCCTACTTGTTTGGCTTCTTATAGGATTTCCGACGCAATCTTAAGTTGGGAAAAAAGCCAAAGTAGGGCGGATTTGGGGTCAGGGGGGGGCCAAACATAGCGAAAGACCTCCCGCCCAGATCTTTTTGTCGCGACGCCATCACGTCTGGGAGTGGCAGTGTATCGGCACCCTTGTTGCTCCCACAGGTGCCAGCCTGCGCGCCGTCGCCAGGAGGGTGCTCCGGCATGCCCCCGGCTCCGCGTGGGAGCCGGGCCAGCAGGCGGCAGGGCTCGACGGGAACGGGGTTGCGGCGGCTTCGTGGGCAGTTTTCGGCTCCATTTTGTCCCGCAGCACGCGGAGGGGGAACGTAGGCATAACAGCCCAGACGTGATCGCGTCGTTATAAAAATAACAGGACGTGCGGTTTGGGGCTATTTTCGGCCCTGGGGGGCCCTCATCGGACCTCGGGGCCGTCAAAAAACGATTCGGGACGAAAAACCGGTCCCGGGGAAAGGGTCGGGACTTGCGGGGACGCCGTCCTGATAAAATCAGGACGTCGCATGTCTTGGGAGGGAAAACGACGCCACCACGATGACGGAGAGCACTGCTTTGTTTGCTTTTGCGCCCAGCTCAGTGCTAGCTCAAGACTCTGGAGCGCTAAAGCTGGCAGAGTGGAAGCTCGTCCAGCACCTTGGCCTTGCCTTGGCGGGGTCGGGGTGCCTCTGGGACTCAACTCGAGTCCAAGAAATGTCGAGGTGAAGACCTGCAAGCCCGCCTAGCCAGGGACTCAGCAGACCTTTTGCCCGCTCGAGCCCTGGGAGACGGACAAAAAAACGCTGTTGAGGTCGAGCCCTGGCAGGCGGCGGAGGAGGAGGAGGAGGAGGGGCTCGACGCCGCCGGCGCGGGCGCCCATGCGGGCGGCGGGGCGCTGCCCGCGTGCTCCGTGTCGATCCTGGGGCTGCCGGGGGACTGCTCGGAGCACCTGCAGCTGGCCTTCGACACCTGCGCCGGGGTCTGCCGGGCCTTCGCCTGGCTGCAGGGCCAGTTCCCGGTGGCCGCCATGGAGAACCGCTTCTGCTGCGCCACCGCGCTGGGGTGGCGGTGCCTGGACTGCCGGCTGGCCGTGCAGGGTGCCGACGGGCAGGTGCAGAGGTGGCAGGAGGGGGAAAGAAACACACAGGCACAATTATATATCCAGACATGATGGCGTCGTGAAACAGTCAGGACGGGAGGTTTTTCGCTATTTTCGGCCCGATGGGCCTCGGGACCGTCAAAAAACGATTCAGGACGAAAAACCGGCCCCAGGGAAAGGGTCTAGACTTCCAGGGGCGCCGTCCTGAAAAAATCAGGACGTCGCATGTCTGGGTCGTGGGAAGTGGGGAGGAGTCGGGCATAGCCAGGACTCTGGTGAAGGGGAGCCGGTTAGTGATTGGGCCCGAAGCCCCAAATATGGATTGGAATCACTAAACCAGGCCTGCCGTAGCTGGTTCGGGTGACGGCAATTCCAGTTAGTGGAAGTGGCCGAAGGGGGGCGTCCCCAGTACAGATCACTAAACCAGGTCCCACTAAACCCAGTCCTGCCGAACACCCCGAAAGTACGGGAAAACATGGGAGATCCTGGGATTTGCGTCTATTTGTTCGTGTGTCCCCGGGCCCCCTCGAGGTGCCGCGTGACGCTGACGCACAGGCTGTTCGGCAAGATGGGCGGGCGCTGCCTGGAGGCCCTGGCACAGCTCAAGGCGGTGCTCGAGAGGTGTCGAAGAGAAAAAAACGCTATAAACATAAACTTTTGGCGCCCCACGCGGATTTCTTGCATCCGCGCTGGGGCCCCCCTGGCGGCGCTGGAGGCGCCGCCCCTGGCGCGCTCCGAGCGCCAAGGGGGGGGGGTCCAGCGCAGATCCAAGAGATCCGCGGGGAACGCCAAAAGGTTCTGTTCGTGGCGCTTTGGCTCTTCTCAGGTACCAGATCGAGAGCGCGAGCTCCGTCGTCCCCGAGTACCTCCTCGGCTACCTCACCAGGGATCCCGCGAAGGATGCGGGCAGCAGCACCGTGGACGAGCTGAGGGCCACGCTGGCCGCGGGGGCTCACCCTGGGGCCACGGACGCTGCAGGCTGGTCCGCGCTGATGGTCGCGGCGCAGACGGGCGACTTGGAGGCGGTCCGGGTGCTGGCGAAGCGGGATCCAGACATCCTGAAGCACAGGAACCGCCGAGGCCAGTCCGCGCTGATGTGGTGCCTCTTCCGGCGCAACCGCGAGCTCGAGGACCGGAGCTTGGGGGGCAAGGGTCTGGGCATCGCGCCGGCGGGCGTGCGGCACTCGGCACAACTCATGGGCCAGCCTCGAGCACTCGTCGAGCTCCCCTGAGCACCCGTGGACGCAAAGCCCATCTTCGCTCATCTCGTTTCAGTTGATTGACCAATCAGCAGGGTTTCTTGCTTGTCTGACTCATGAATTGGGTGGGTTTGGCGAGGTTTCGCCACGTTGATGTCCGCTGCCGCCTTGTTGCATCTTGTTGCCGCCTCGTTGTCGCCTTGTATGCGCTGGGTGGGTCCAGCGAAATTTCGCCACGTTGCCGCTTGGTTGCAGGCTCGTGCGAATGGTGGGTCTGGCGAGGTTTGGCCACGCTGCCGCCCGTTGCCGCTTAGTTGCCCACTCGTGCGCCTGGTGGGTCTGGCGAGGTTTGGCCACGCTGCCGCCCGTTGCCGCTTAGTTGCCGTCTCGTGCGCTGGGTGGGTCTGGCGAGATTTTGCCACGCTGCCGCCCGTCGCCGCTTCGTTGCCGCTTCTAGCTTGCACCACGTATATTGCACCACATGGCTCACACTTCTTAGCTTGGACCACATCGCGCCCACATGCACCGTGCAATAAACCGCTTGGAGCCCACGCTGGCTAACATCTGATCTTGCCCTCCGTCGAGACGGCCGCGCCTGCTTCATCGGCTCCGCCTCCGCTGGCCGTGAACGACCTGCCCGCGGCACGGGCCGTCCCGCCCGCCGCGCGGCCGGGACGCGCGACCGTCCGTCCGTCAAGGAGGAGGAGGAGGAGGAGGAGGAGGAGGAGGAGGAGGAGGAGGAGGAGGAGGAGGAAAAGTACGACTGCATGTCCTGACGCGCATGGCCTCGAGAATTGCGCATGCCCGGTACGCTGCCACGTGCTCTCTCTCTCTCTCTCTCTCGAGGCAGGCGCTCGCTCGCTCCCGCAGGGCAGGCGCGCTCGGAGGGCGCCGCCGTCGGGAGAGGAGATGGTGCGGGTGCCGCCCTTGTGCAACTTGGCATCGCCCGGACGTGCGCATTTTTTTCTCGGCGAGGACCGTCGAGGAGCGTCCCAGATCATCGGGGGGAGGAAAAATATGCATATATTGAATTGCAGTCGGCCCAGCTTAGTAGGTCGACCCTGCCAAATCAAGGGTACCCTTGTGTCCTGTGTCTCGCGACCCATGCTTCCTACATTCCTGTGGCAATGTGGCCCTCGGAAGGGTCTTGTGTCCTCTCGCGTGTCCTGTCCAATATGGTTTTGCAGCAATTATGGCTGCACAGCAAATAAAACATGCACGAAATCGAGAAATGCGCGGGGAAGGGACGTCGGAGCGATGGCAACAGGTAACGACCTGAGCCTTGGCCCCTGGTCCCTGGCCCATTCTCGGCCAGCCCAGAGGGGAATGCGGGGCCTTCCCTCACAGAAGGCTCGTGAGGCCGCCCCAGGCCTTCAGCGAAGTGTTCGAGGCCATCTCTCCGGAGACAGAGTCAAGCAGTGGCGAGGCGTCCTGGCGTGCCTACAGGCCCACCAAACAATCTTCTGAGAACCCTCTGTGGTTTCCACGAAGTGTTCTTGGAAATATGTCTGGATGGGATTGTCCTGTTCTAACACATCGGGCTTATGTTATAAGAACATGGCTTGTGCTCTTAGAACGGCTTCGGGTTCTAAGAGCATTTCGTGGTAGGACTGTAGGAATGCCGGGGCGGTCGGTCCCTGCTCCACAGAGTCGGCTTCTCGGAAGGCCGGAGGGCTTCTGAGAAACCCCGTCGTCCCCTGAGAAGGCCAGACCCAAGGCCGCCCTCGAGGGCGCGAAGCTATGCGCGCTTCGCAGTTCGGCTCCGATTCCTCCTCATCCTCCTCTTGTTCTCTTTGGGGGGCTGCGCGAGAGCGCAAAGTTGTTGAGTATCTCGCGCTTCGCGCAGCGCGATGTGTGAAGTTGGGCGCCCTCACAGACGCCGCAAAAAGTCACGACCAGAGCCCTGGGCCCCGTCCTTCTGCGTCGTCCTCCGAGCCGGATCGATCTGCGAGGGCCCTGGGGCCCGAAGCTCTGGGGGTGGAAGCGCCCGCCGTGAACAAGTTGCCACGCCAGGGGGGCCTGAGAGCCAGACCCCTCAATCACTGCCCCGGGAGTCCGTCGACCCTTTCCCGGGGACCGCCTCTTCCTCCTGAGTTTAGGTCGGGTATGTCCCCCATAAATGGGGATTTTGGGCGAAAAATGAAACAGATTCGAAACATGCCCCAAAATGATAAAGCAAATGCTCAACAAGTTGTCCCCAGACAATTTTTTAACTATTTTTGGATACTCCTCCTGTAGAGAGGGACATGCCCGACTTCCTCCTGAGCCGTTTTTTGACGGTCCCGGGCCCAGCGGGGGCCTCTGGAGGCCGAAGGTTGTCAAAAACCGCCCGTCGTCATCTCTTCACGACGCGATCATGTCTGGGGACCCCTCTCGCTTCCCCTGGGGCGCGCCGCCGACTCTGCTCGACAGGACGAGCTCCGGAGCCACGGGGTCACGACCACCGCGGCGGACCTGGAGGGCCTGGCGCGGCTGCAGAGCACCCAGCAGGCGGCGAAGGACCAGGCCGGGCGGGGCTCCTCCCAGGGGCGATGGAGCAGGAGGAGGAGCAGGAGGAGAAGGAGGAGCAGGAGGAGGAGGAGGAGAAGGAGGCGGAGAAGGAGGAGGAGGAGGAGCAGGAGGAGGAGCAGGAGGAGGAGCAGGAGGGGGAGAGAGGAGCAGGAGGAGGAGGAGGAGGAGAGGCGAGGAGGAGGAGGAGGGCGGAGGAGGAGGAGCAGGAGGAGGAGCAGGAGGGGGAGAGAGGAGGAGGAGCAGGAGGGAGGAGGAGGAGGAGGCGGAGGAGGAGAATAGGAGGCGGCGGCGGAGGAGGAGGAGGAGGAGGAGGAGGAGGAGGAGGAGGAGGAGCAGGAGGAGGAGGAGGAGGAGGAGGAGGAGGAGGAGGAGGAGGAGGAGGATGCCGTCGGATTACTGATGCCGCCCTCGGGGGGCGCGAGTACAGTCGCGCTTCGCGCCTCGCGGCAGTGGCCGCAGAGGTGGCCGCTCTCCGGGGCGGCGGCGCGAGTGCGCGAGGACGACCGAGGTCGGGCGTCGGGCGGGGCGGGCAGTCAAGACGCTGAAGCAAGGACCACTTCGGGCTCAGGAGGGGCTCTGGCTTCAGGGCCGTTCCTTCGATCAATCTATGGGTCGAGGAGCCTTTTCGTGGACGAGGCCCGCCGTAGCCAGGGAAGCTCCGTCGATCCTTACTTGGGGTTCTTTCTGGCAGCGCCGTGGCTGCAGGATCGGGACATAGCGTGCTCGGGAACGTTGTCGGAGCGTTCTCCCTGAGATCTTGGCTTTGCAATTTCTTCACAGCGGACGTTTGCGCCCGGTTTCGGGCCCTGGGGCCCTCACATATCGATCCGGCTCCAAAAATGACGCACGAATATGGGGTCCAGGGCTCTGGTCGTGATTTTCTGCGATGCTGCTTTTTTTGCAAAGAGTGGGATCTCAGGGTCAGATCTCAGGGCTGCAGCGCTCTGAGAAGGTCGCGGCGCGCGACACAACCTCCAGAGCCGCCGGATCTCAGGGATCCCCGATTTCTCTTGGCCGAAGAAGAAGAAAACACATAAACATAAACTTCTGGCGCTGCGGCGCCAGAGGCGCCGCCTGGGGGGGCCCAGGCGCGAATCCAAGAGATCCGCGCGGAGCGCCAAAAGTTTATGTTCACGTGCTTGTGCTTCCTCTGCCTATGGTCCGGTGCTGCCCCTGTCCCGGGCTCCGTCGGACCAGGGGGACAGCACCACGCTCTCGCTCCTCGACGCGCGGGTGGAGCACCTCGAGGCCGTCGGGGTGGCGGCCAAGGGCCGGCAGCAGATCGACGAGGCCCTGATGAGCCGCAGGTCGGGGGCTGCCAGCGGCGTCCCTGGCCCAGGGTGTCCTCCGACGGGGGCATCTATAGACACCACCGCCGTGCCAGGCCATGGGCCCTCCTGGGCCCCAGGATCGAGTGTGCAGACCCTCCTGGCCTCGGCCAGGAGGGCGTATACACCATGCTGGGGCCCCAGGATGGAGTCTGCAGACCCTCCTGGCCTCGGCCAGGATGGCGTACACGCCATGCTAGGGCCCCAGGATGGGGTGCAGACCCGCCTGGCCTCGGCCAGGATGGCGTATACGCCATGCTGGGCCCCAGGATGGCCGTGGCCTGGCACGGTGGCGGCGTACAGAGGCCTTCTGCGTGTGTCTTCGGCGCCCCAGACAGCGTATGACAGCAGAACCACGGCGGGAGGGGTTTGGCCGTCGTCGGCCTCCAGGGGCCCTCGCCCAGCCTCGGGGCCAGCAGAAAACTGGCTCGGGAGGAGCAGCGGGCCCCGGGGAGGCCGCGCAGGGGAGAAGTCCAGGCATCGCAGGTCCAGGTCCCCCGCTCCTCCCTCCCTCTGGGAGCCGTTGGGGCCCCTCCTGGGGCCCCTCGAGGGGTGAGCCGTGATGGCGCGGGGGCCCGAGGCCAGGCGAGACGCCCGGTGCGCCACACTTACACCGCCCGGATCTCAGGTTTGGTCGGCTTCGGGCCAGTGGGTCTTTTGCAAAGGGGCCCCCGAAAATGCACGCAGTAGTTCGTGCAGTCGTTCGCGCTGGATCGTGTTGGATGCGGGCAGAAGGCATTGCATTTGGCATCGTTGGTCCGCGAGAGAGAGGCCACGCGCCATGAGCCACACGATGAGCTATTGCACTTTTTGGCGACCCCATTGCCTTAATTACGAGAGACACCCCCTTTGCCCAGAACCGAGTTGGGCCAGGGACCCCTCTTGCACCACCCGAGCATGGGGGACGAGGGCGCAGTCGCAGTGCGGACCATCTCGAAGGAGGAAAAGCAGCAGAAGCACCAAATTTTGAAGCTCCGCGCGGTTTTCTCGGATCGGCGCTGGGCCCCCCCTCCGTGGCGCAGCACGCCCTGCGCTCCACGGAGGGTGGCCCAGCGCCGATCCAAGAATCCCGCGCGGTGCTCCGGAAGTTGATGTCTGATGCGACGAAGCGAGTAAGACGTGCCCGGGTTTGTCGCAGCGCCCCACTGGGAAGTGGACGACGAAAGCAAGCATTCCCTGTTCGTCGTCGTCGCCGCCGTCGAGGCCGCCGGAGGCCCCCGCCGGCGACCCAGACGAGAAACTCGCTTATCGTTCAGTCGCCCCGCTCCCCGATGTTTGAGCCGCTGGGTCGCCTCCTGCACCCAGACTTGCGACGTCCTGATTTTTTCAGGACGGCGTCCCCAGAAGTCCCGACCCTTTCCCCAGGACCGGTTCTTCGTCCTGAGACGTTTTTCGACGGTCCCGAGGCCCGGCGAGGGCCCTAAGGGGCCGAAAATAGCGAAAGACGTCCCGCCCTGATTTTTTTTACGACGCCATCATGTTTGCGCAGCTTTCCCTCCTTCTGCCGTCGGCGTGCTGGAGGGCGAGGGCGGCGTCGAGGCCTTCGTGCTCGAGCGTACGGACGGCACGCTCGCGGGGCGGCTCCCGGGCGCCGAGGAGGCGCTGCGTGCCGGCGACCGCGGGGCGGTGTTCGGCGCCTTGCGCGCCCTGGAGGATCGGGGAGGAGGAGGAGGAGGAGGAGGAGGAGGAGGAGGAGGAGGAGGAAGAGGAGGACGAGGACGACGAACACGAGGAGGAGGAGGAGGAGGAGGAGGAGGAGGAGGAGGAGGAGGGAGAAGGAGGGAGGAGGAGGGAGCAGGAGGAAGATCGGGATCGGGAAAGGTCGGGTGTTGCTAGAAGTGCCCCAGGCCCAAAGTGCCCCCGAGGATGTCCAAGGGCCCCACCCCCGCGCCCCTTCCAGAGACCACACCCTCTCATGAGGCCCAGAGGGGCCCCAGGGGGGCTCTGGAGCGGAGCAGCGAACAGCTGGGCTGCACCTTGTGGGCCCGGGGCAGCTCCAGCAGCCCGCGACCGGGGGGGATGGGGGGGGGGTCCGAAAGCTGCTGGGGAGCACCTTGTGGGCCCGTGGCAGCTCCATCGACCCCATCGCCAGGGGGGGGGACGTAATCACGAAAGCTGCTGCGTCGTGCGGCTGGTCGCGGCCTCGCCGCCGAGGCCCCTGCTTTCGCTGGAGGCACCGGGCGCCTCCTCGGGCGGCGCCGGGAGCGTCGGCCGCGGCCAAGACGCGGAGGTAGGGAGCAGTTCGGTGCTGGGAAGGGGCCCGATGCTCCTGAGGTTTTTTGTTTTCATGGCTGCTCCTCCTCCGCCCCTCCTCGTGAACGAAGGCGGCTTTGGGGCCCAAAAGGGGCTCCGTTTTTATCCAGGGGCTTCAAGAGGAACCTAAAAGGGGCTTCGGAAGGGGCTCGATGTTCCTTCGGTCCTTGTGCGGCTGCTCCTCCATACCTTCTCGTGAACGAAGGCGGCTTTGGGACCTTAAAAAGGCTTCTTCGTTTCTTACTTGGCATTCCTTCTTTCGGCGGCCCGACTGTAAGTGAGCTGATTCGCGAACGCCCCCTTTGCGCTCCTCGCCAGGGACGCGGCCCAGGCCGTTTCTTCAGGGCCAGGCTCGAGTTTCCAGCTCGCTCCGTAGATCTGTGGTGGCGCCAGGGGAGGAGGAGGAGGAGGAGGAGGAGGAGGAGGAGGAGGAGGAGGAGGAGGAGGAGGAGGAGGAGTGAGGAGAAGGAGGAGGGGGAGGAGGAGGAGGGGAGAGAGGATGGGGAGAATGGAGGAGGGAGCGAGGAGAGAGAGGAGGAGGAGGAGAGGAGGAGGAGAGGAGGAGGAGGAGGAGGAGGAGGAGAGAGGAGAGGAGGAGGAGAGGACGAGGAGGAACCAGCCCGGCGCTGCTATCGTCTTTCGTCCGACCCGAAAAAGGACCACTCGCGGGGCCTCCGGGCCACGGTCGCCGAGGCCTGGAGAAGGACAAGCGGCAGAAACATTGACGCTGGGAGCTCCGCGCGGATTTCCCGGATCGGCGCCCAGGCCTCAGATTTCCCATCGATTTCTCTTTGGCGTTTGTAGTTTTGTATGGTTTTCGTACCCTGGCGGCGCCTCGCCCCCTAGCGCGCGACCGTGCGCTGGGGAGGGGGTGTCCAGCGCCGCTCCGGGAGACCTGCGGGGAACCGTGCGGAGTGCGGAGCTCCGGCAGCTTCTGCTTGTCGTGCAGGTTTCCGGCGGCGCGCTCCTCACCCCATCCTCGCTGGGCCACGCCTCAGGCAACTCGCGAGGGCGGCGGGGGCAGGGTCTGGCGTCCGCCGCGCGCGTGGCGAAGTCCGAGTCCTAGGTCCTACCCGCCTCCCATCGATCCAGGAGGGTCGGTGGCTGGTGGGGGGAGGGCTCGGACGCCGCCGCCCGCGCGACGCCGAAGAGCGGGCCCCGCTGCGCCGACCTCCGCGCGCGAGCTTCCCGCGGAAGGTCGCGCGCGAGAGCGCCCTCGCCTCCAGTGCGGCGTGCCGCGCCGGCGGCCCGCGTGAGCCGCCGCGCATGGGCCGCTGTGCCATCTCGCGTAAGGACCCCCGACGTCATGAGCTGTCCACATAGCGTCGACCCCTGGAGGTCTGGGCCCCTTCCCCGGGACCGGATATGTTCATCCTGAGTCGTTTCCTGACGGCCTCGGGGGCCGGCAAAAGGGCCCCCGGAGGCCGAAGATGTAACGAAACATTCTCGGCCGTGATTTTCACACGACCCGATCGGGTCATGTAAAAATCCAGACCCCCTCGAGGGGGTCTGGGCTTCTGGTCGTCGCTCACCTCGTCTTGTTCTAGGGGAGCAAAAAGTGGCATAAACACAAAAACTCTGAGGTCCGCGGATTTCTCGGATCGGCGCTGGGGCCCCCGGGCGGCGCGTGGAGCGCGCCAGGGGCGGCGCCGGAGGCGCCGCTGGGGGGCCCCAGCGCCGATCCGAGAAATCCGCGCGGACCTCTGAGTTTTTATGTGTATGTGACTTTTTGTTCCCCTACCCAGAGATCCGATGTCGTGATTTTTTCAATGCGCGGTCCCCAGAAGTCTCGACCCATTTCCCAGGACCGGTTTTTCACCCTGAGTCGTTTTTTGACGGTCCCGAGGCCTGGCGAGGGCCTCTAAAGGCCGAAAACGGCGGAAAACCTCCGTTTTCATTTTTTCAATGCGCTGGATCTTTGGGTATGCTCGTCCACCGGAGGCCCCAGGGGCGCTCTCGCGCGCGAGGGCGCAGCACGCGCCGCCCGGCGCCGCCCCGGGCGTGCTGTGCGGCGCGCTGGCGCTGCTGCCGCGGGGCGGCCAGTGGCTGCGCTTCGGCGCGGCGGAGCGGGCGGGGCCCTGGCAGTTCGACTTCCGGGCGCAGCAGGTCGTCGTCGTCGTCGTCGTCGTCGTCGTCGTCGTCGTCGTCGTCGTCGTCGTCGTCGTCGTGGTGAATGTCGTCGTGAATGTCGACGCCGCCGCTGTCGCCGATGCCAACGTCGCCGCCGCCGTCTCCGCTGCCCTCGCCTCGCTTCCGCTTTTTACTCTGGGGGACGCCCGGGGAGGCCCTCGTCGCCACGGGTGCACCCGCCGCGGCATTCCCATCTGAACGCACCCCAGGAGAGGTCCAGGAGAGCGGCGGCAGCGGCACCTGTCGGCCCCCCCCCGGCAGGGCGAGCAGATCCTCGAGGTCCACTTCGACCAGAGGGGCCGGTGCATCGACGCGACCACCGGGCCCATCCGCTTCGCCGGGATCGAGGGCGTGGGCACGCTGGGGCTGGATTGGGACGCCTCCCACACGGGCGGCCAGGGGCTCGAGGCGTGGCTGCTGGACAGCCTGGAGCAGGCGTGGCAGGCCGAGTGGCAGCGGAGGCAGCCCAGGCCCCCGCAGAGGGACCTCCTGGAGTGGAGCGACGGCAGCTCCATGAGGGGGCTCGTGGAGTCCGCGAAGCTCTTCACCCTCACCAAGGCTTTTTGCGCTCTTCTGCCTATACGTCCATCAGGGATCTCAGGAGGAAGCAGCAAGCGTCGTGGGCGCCAGAGTGCGCTTCAGAGGATCGAGAATCTGGACTGAACCCTGGGCGTCTTCTCTCGGGGCTTCACTTTTGTTCGTAGAGCTTTCGTATCTCTGGACCTGGGCAAGCGCTTCGAGTGGCGTCCATTCTCTTAGCTGGAATGTTTGTTTAGCTCTAAGCAGGGGTGTAGTCAAACTGGCATTCAGCCCCCAAGCACCGACAACTCTGATTCCACTCTGGTTTCACTCTGATTCCGCTCTGGCCCCGAACTTTGGTTCCACTGTGCTTTAGCACTGGCTGCAGAAGCAGCTTTGACAGTGGCTCCGTCAGTTCGACAGTCTTCGGTTGCGCGTTTTTGCTGCATCCTCGAGCCTTGCTCTACGGCTCGAAGAGGCAAACAGTCGCACAAGCACAGACTTCTCCGCACAAGCACAGACTTCTCGAGGGGGTCTGGGCTTCTGGTCGTCGCTCACCTCGTCCTGTTCTAGGGGAACGACAAGTGACATAAACATAAAAACTCGGAGGTCCGCGCGGATCTCTCGCATCGTCGCTGGGCCCCCCCGGCGGCGCCTCCGGTGCCGCCTCGGGCGCGCTCCGCGCCAGGGAAGGGGGGTCCGGCGCCGATCCGAGAAATCCGCGCGGACCTCTGAGTTTTTATGTGTATGTGACTTTTTGTTCCCCTACCCAGAGATCCGATGTCGTGATTTTTTCAATGCGCGGTCCCCAGAAGTCTCGACCCATTTCCCAGGACCGGTTTTTCACCCTGAGTCGTTCTTTGACGGTCCCGAGGCCTGGCGAGGGCTTCTGAAGGCCGAAAACAGCGAAAAACCCATAACCTCCGTCTTCATTTTTTCAATGCGCTGGATCTCTGGGTATGCTCGTCCCCCCGGCGGCGCCTTCGGTGCCGCCCCGGGCGCGCTCCACACGCCAGGGCGGGGGGGCCATAGCGCCGGTGCAGGAAGTCCGCCGCGCAGCTCCGAGGGCCTGCGGTCGGGCCTCTGCAGGGACGGCGTGTCGCTCCGCCCGGGGCGGCGCGAAGGCCCTCGCTGCGCGCGGCCGCTGGCCGCTCGGCGCGTCCGCGCCCGTGGCCCCTTTCCTCCCCCTCCCCCTCCCTCCTCTCTCCCATCCTCCCCCTCCTCTCTCCATCCTCCTCCCATCCCTCCTCTCCCATCCCTCCTCTCCCCCCCGTCCCTGCCATCCCTCCTCTCTCCCCTCCCCCTCCCAATCCTCCCCCTAGGAGGAGGAGGAGGAGGAGGAGGAGGAGGAGGAGGAGGAGGAGGAGGAGGAGGCCCTCCGCCACTGGGCTTCGCGTGGACGTCGAAAAGAGAGCGTCGCTTCGCCGGCTCTGGCCCACCGCGCTTCCGTGCGACCTGCGCCCACGTCCCGAGCCTTTTCGAGCTTCCCGCCCCGCGGAGCGGATCGACCCGCTGCATACGCTCGCAGGGGCTACAGCGTGCAGCCGGGGCCGCCACCGCGACGCGCTGCCCAAACGTTCCCACCGCCGTGTGTTGATGCCATATCTGTTTCTCTCCGCCCCGGAGGTGGCGGAGGGCGTACCGGCGAGCCCTCGGACGATCTTCGCGCTGCACGTCCACCTCATGAGGTCCAGGATCTGCTCGGAGTGCACCCGCGCGATGCTGGGCTGCGACCCCCGGCTCCAGAGGCTGTGGAGACCCTACGTCGGCCACATCCTGGGCGCCCTGCGCGAGCTCCCCTTCTACCAGGGCATCGTCTACCGCGGCATCGCGGTGGAGGACCTGGCCTCGCTGGCGTCCGGAGCACCGGCCAGCGTCGCCTCCTTCCTGGACGGCCACGGCGGCATCGACGTCGGCAAGGAGCCGGACGCGGCCAGGACGAGGATCAATCCGTTCCAGACCCAGACATGATGGCGTCGTTGAAGAAAATCAGGACGGCGTGTTTTTTTTTTGTTGCTATTTTCGGCTCCTGGGGGCCCTCGCCGGGCCTCGGGACCGTCGAAAAACGACTCAGGATGAAAAACCGGCCCCAGGGAAAGGGTCGGGATTTGTGGGGACGCTGTCCTGAAAAAATCAGGACGTCGAATGTTTGGGTCTGACACGCTCTCAGAGCGCTCCAGAACGCTCTGAGAAGGCCGCGGCGCCCAGTACATCCTCCGGAGCCGCGGGGCCTCAGAGACTCTCGATGTGTCCTCGACCGGACTGGTCCTCGTCCTCTCCTTCGTCTCGAGGAGCTGAGGTGGCGAGGCTTCACGGCGGCCACGCGCGACCCGCGCGTGGCCATGAGCCTGATATCGGCGGGGCGCCGGGGCGCTTCGGCGGCCCAGGTCCCGCGGCGCGCAAGGGCGGGCAGGGCGGGCAGGGCTGGCCAGCATCGCGGGGCGCGGCGGGGCGCGGCGGCGAGGGCTCTCCCCCGGGAGGCCGACGTGAGCGGGAGCACGTCCAGCTTCCTCTGGCAGCGGCTCTGCATCGGGAGGCTGGCTTCCTGCAGATCCCATGCTGGAGCGCACGGGACTTTGAGTCTCACTTTGATCGCTTTCGATCTGATCGTTTTTGTTTGTCCATGCTGGTGTTCCCGCCGCAGCGCTGGCCTCACGTCAGGATCGGCGATGTGCCCCTGTCGTCCAGAGCTGCGCTCCCGCCACGGCGGGCCACGCTTCTGAATCCGAGTCCTTCCTCGCCGTTGTCGCCCACTCCTCGCCCCTCCGCCTTCCCCTGGTCTTCCTGCTCCACCCGCTCATGGTGTTCCTGCTCCTGCTGTTCCCCCATCATGCGTTGTCCTCCTCCTCCTCCTCCTCCTCCTCCTCCTCCTCCTCCTCCTCCTCCTCCTCCTCCTCCTCCTCCTCACGCGCTCCCCAGGGCACCCGCGCTCAGAGGACACGCGCTCCTCAGGGTCCTCCTCCTCCTCCTCCTCCTCCTCCTCCTCCTCCTCCTCCTCCGTCGCCTCCTCCTCCTCCTCCTCCTCCTCCTCCTCCGTCGCCTCCTCCAAGGTACACAGCGCCCCTTTGTGAGGGTACAGTGCGCGATGGGGTCAGCCAGGGGGTCCAGTTCCGCCGTGACACCTGTTGGCGGATAGAGAAAAAGCCGGTGCAATGGGGAAGGATGGGTGGGAGGGGTAGGATGTGATTTGGGGCGAGCGCATTTGGCTTGCTTCCTGCCACTTTCCTGCCTCCCCACCGGAGGTCTCTGGAGATCCCCAGGGGCCACCAGAGGTCTCGATAGGTGGGAAGAGTGCCCCCCGAACGCACGAAACTCCGATTCTCGGTCCTCCCCCCCCTGTGTGCGTTTGGGGGCACTCGATCCCAGCATCCCAGCGTCCAGGTCCTCGATCCCAGCTTCCAGGTCCTCGATCCCTCCCCCCCGTCGCCTTCTCCCCTGGGTGCTGCCGTCGCCGTGACCGCGGCGCCGCGGGCGTCTCGTCGGCGGCGCCTTGTCGTTGCCGCGTCCGCCGTCGTCGCTGGCGGCCGCCTGACTTCCTCTCTGCCAGGATCCTGCACCATTCTGCGGGTTCTGCGCGCTTCGCCTCCCCCGTGTGCCTGCTGTGCCCACTTCGGCCCCGTGGCATCCCGCGGCTGCTCCCGAACGCGGCGAGGCCCCTCGCCGCTGCCGGCCATGCAGGGTGCTTGCGTGCGGGTGCGCGCGAGGCCAGCCTTGGATCCCAGGATCTCCGAGTGCTGCCTCAGAGTGGGGCCGGACGGGCGAGAACGGAGGATGAGGTCCTCCTCCTCCTGCTGCTCCTCCTCCTGTTGCTGCTCCTCCTCCTCCTCCTCCTCCTCCTCCTCCTCCTCCTCCTCCTCCTTCCTTTCCTACCCACCGGGCCGTTCCCTGCCATCGGTCCTGGTCCCACGGCAGGGTCTGATCGGCAGGTCCCGGTCCTACAGTGGGCACGCCAGAGCAGAATTCGGCCTGACAGCGAGTGCCCCGCGAGAGTTCACGATTGCCCGATGGGCCTGCAGAGTCTCGGGGGCACCCTGCGAAACGCAGGGTCGACGACGGATGTGTGCCTGGATCTCTAATGCTATGATGTGTTATCGTGCGTGCCTGCTGCACGGTCGGGCCTCATTATCAGGTGAGCGACGCAAAGAAACAGGGTCGTCTTCGCCGACATCGGCGCGTGAGTTACCCGCGCAAGCTCGCGCGTGAGCGCCCTCGTCTCCAATGTGATGGGCCGCACTGGCGGCCTGGGTGAGCCGCCACGTAGGGTGAGTGTGTCATCTCGCGTAAGACCCGTTGTTGAGCGTCGCCCAGGCGAGCCCTGCAAGATCAGGGTTGCCCCTGTGTCCTGCCTGCCGCGGTGGATGTCCAGCGCCCGTAGCACAGGCTGCCCTCGCAAGAGACTCGCGTCCTCCCAGGGCCCTGGTTTCGGGGTCGCGTCTCAGATTCAGGTCGGGGGTTATAATATTCCAACCTACTTTAGCCTTGATCACCAGAGCAATTTCCGAGCACCAGAAAATACCCCCAAAACTCAAGGGTTTTCACGTGTCGGACCCTGGGAGACACTCGTCCGACACTGTTTCGACACTCTTTCGACACTCGTTTGACGCTTTTCTGGGTGCTCGAAATTATTTCAGGGATGTGGTCCTTAAGTACGTTGGGAGCAACACAAGTCGGGGGGGCTACTCGTGGCAGAGGCTCGCCGAGGGGCCTTTCGTTGTTCAGCGTTCCCCGTGGTATCGCGGTGGCCTGACGCTCGCGGCCAGCAGGTGACGAGGGCGCGGGTGTGGGCCGGGGACGCGGTCGAGGCGGTCATGTTCGAGTACGAGCGAGGTCAGCGGCGGCTCTTCGGGCAGGCTTCCTGCAACGAGCGGAACGCGTGGGAGGTGCCGCGCGGGGAGGAGGGCGAGAAGGATAGCAAGGAGGAGGAGGAGGAGGAGGAGGAGCAAGCAAGCCAGCAAGACCTGGGCAGCTGCTGTCTCTGCTAACGGGCACACCTCTCTGAGTGGGAGAAATAGCCACAACACATGCTGCTGGTTGAATCAACGCACTGCTCGGGCAAGCCTGCGGGACTTCATGACCCGTCTCGGGTCTTCAAAGCCCGCGTTAGCACGAAGGCGCACCGCACTTCAACACGCAGAGGGCGGAGGCGTAGAGCACTTGGGCCCATAACCTCCACCTAAGGGGCTGAACGGTGCGGGGCGGCTCTCAGGGAACTCGGGCCTCCCGAAAGCAAACTCTCAAGGGGTACTCATCGCAACAGCCTCTTCGGGCTGCTCGGTTCTTAGTGCGTGCGCCTTTGTGCCTTGAAGTCACCTTCCACTCCTCCCCCCACCAACTCACAACCACCACTCCCACCTCCTCCGAAGAGACAGTGCTGGCAACAGGAGGCCGATAGGCTTCGAGAATATCATGCGCTGATGTGAGAAGTGCCTCACTCGTAGTCTACAGCCGTTCCCAGCCATCTCTGAACCTCTCACCAAAGAAAAGAAGTCACACGATCCCATTGCATTATCTGAACAAAACACGTTATCCACTTCGGATATCTCCTCACATGAAGTGTATCACCTGTGCACTCCACCTCAAGCTGATTGCCTCTTCACATCTCTGAGTAAGTCTTTCGCTCTCTGACTTCCAGCTGCTGCCATTCTCACCAGTCCTCTCAAACCGATTGCTCCTGGACTGACGCCCGCACTGCTCGCTCCAGCGCTCCCGGTGGTGGACCGCCGGTCTTGACCTCTGCGCGCGCCCGTTGCCACTCGCGCCTTGATAATGTGCAGGCGCAGCTCTGCGATCGTCACCTGTGGGCTCTAGCTAGCGTCGCCCGTCTGGTCCTTGTAGCGCTGCATGACCGTGGCCCTCATGTACGGGCTGACAGCGATGGGGCTGAGCATGAGATGCAGCTTCGCCTGATCCGCCTTCCCTGCTCCGTCGTTGTATGTCTTCTTGATTCGGAAGTGGCGCACCAGGTCGTTCCTCTCCTCCCTGTCCAGCACGGTGACCAGCTTCACGAGCCACCCGAGGATCTGCTGCGTATCGTCTGGCAAGGCCTGCATCTTCGCGAGCGTGTGAATAATCCGCCCGAATCTGTGCATGTGTGGGGTTCCGAGATCTTTCTTGCCCTCCTCGGTGCTCAATCGATCATATTCTTGTCCCATGCGCAGTCCTTCTGCTACCACGGGGTGCACCAGCGGCAGTATCATGCAGTCCCATAGGGCGCCCATGAGTATCCGCAGCGTCTGGGTGTTGTTGAGCTTGAGCTTCTGCAATGTGAAAACTCTCTCCTGCATCGGCACATCCACATCGACGTCTGAGCCAGCTCCATCCCCCTTGCCTCGCTGGCGCTTGCGGCGGCGCCCTCTGCCTTTGCCTGCACCTTTTGCCGCTGGCTATGCTGCTCCTGCCGCCAGCGGTGGAAGTCCGATCATCCACGCCGCCATCCGAAGGGCCTGGGGCGTGTTGCTTCACGTGCTCCACGTGTGTGCTTATGTCTGGCGTGCTGAAGTCGCACAGTGTACACGTATATGCAATCGCTTTCGTAGGCGCAAGCTCGAACGAAATGGCTCTGGACGGACATTTCGTGGGGCTCGATCGTGACATGGTCCAAACGTGTCTCACACAACTATCCCTCGATGAAAAGACTCTTCGACACCACGGGCACACGTTCGTCGTCGTGATCTTCGAGTAGAGCTCACGCGTCTTGTGAGTCTTGTTCAAGTGGGCCGTCAGCGCCCGCATCGTCGTAAACACACTCCCACAGACGTCCCCCTGAGGTGTTTCGTGCGTGCAGACGTACTCGTGCCGTCCACGTACTCGATCCCCTTGTACTGCTCCTCTGCCTCCTCCTCTTCAAAGTGTTTGGCGAACAGGTGCCTTCTGTGCTGGAGGAGGAGGAGGAGGAGGAGGAGGAGGAGGAGGAGGAGGAGGAGGAGGAGGAGGAGCGGCGCGTGGCCGAGGGCGGCGGGGTGAGGCGGGGGCACGAACACTCCGCATGCCGTGCCAACCCAGCGCCACCCCAGCAGCCCGCACATGTCTTCGTGCCCGATGACGTTCCGGACCAGTCCGAGAGAGAGAGCCTCCCCGGCACCAGAGACGGCGAGGAGCACGAACTTCCTCGCGCGTCGGTCGCGTGCCCTTCTGCGCCCGGGAGACCAGACGAGCCTTGGACCAGCACCGCGCGAGCCCGAGGCGAAGCGTGGCCGCGCGGGGAACAGCGGCGTCGGCGCGGAAGGCACGGGGAACGCCGTGGCGCCGGCTGGCCCGCGCCTCGAGGCGCCGCGACGGAGCGCAGAGCACGGCCGCAGTGGGCAGGCTCCAGCAGGGCAGATCTTAGTGGTCCGAGGCATCCGCAGGGAAAGACCCCCTGGTCCCTGGCGTGCCTGGCCCTCCTGACTCAGGGCGCCTCCCAAATGGCCAGGAGCCCTCTCGACCCCCGGAAACGGCAGGGCCGGTTTTTCACCGTTGCCGAAAAAATGCCCCTTGAAAATGGAAACGGCAACAAAAAAACGGCGACCGGAGACGGCAACAAAAACGGCTCCAGGACTGGAGCCGGAGCGGGAAGCCGCAAAAAACGGCGACGGAACCGGTAGAAAAACGGCGTCGGGCAACAAAAACGGCAAAACGGAACCAGTCAAAAAACGGCCCTGTCGTTTTCAGGGCCCACTGAGGGACAGACAAGCAACGGCGTATCTTTCTCACGTGGGCGGTGCCACACGAGCAGTGGCAGGGTCTCATCCAGACTGGTGCGCCTGGAAGCAGCCCACTTTCGGCAACAGCACATGCAGCACATGGGAGGGGCCAAGCGCAGGAGGTTGTTTCTAGCCAAGCTTGCAGCTGCACCTGAATCAGCCGTCAAGTCAGACGCGCCAGAATCGGAGGAACTCGCGCTGTTCTCATGTTGTCTTTCGGTGCTCGAGCCTATCGGACAGCAGCTGGCCGAAGCGAGACAGAGAGAACTAGAATTATGACAGAGGCACAAGAACGCTGCAAAACAAGAAGAAGGAGCTCGAGGTGTTCGAGATCGAGTGAGGCGAACAGATTGCAGAGCCCAGGAGTCTGGCACAAGATCTGAAAGAGAGCTTGGCAGCAGAGGAATGGCAGCAGCAAGGCTTGGCTCGTGCACTGGCTCAGGCCCCAGAAGTGCCAGAAGACGCGCCCATGGGCTACTCAGACGACGAGGGCACAGGCAAGGACAATCATCACAAATGGCGTCAGGACACGGGACCGAGGCGCACGGACTTGCAGTGCACCCGCCCGCAGCAGAACACCATCGCGGACGCCACGCAGCTCGTGACGAACCGTCAGGATCAGATGGACAGCCAGATGATGAATTTCCAGCAGAGTGTGATGACTCTTCCCACGGGAAGAGAAGGAGGAGGAGGAGGAGGAGGAGGAGGAGGAGGAGGAGGAGGAGGAGGAGAAGACAAATCAGGAGGAGGAGGAGGAGGAGAGCCAGATCCTGAATTCCCAGCAGTGCGGGCGATAATAAAACATACCCCCCCTTAACCCCCTCTATTGGTATTATCCCCGTTCAACAGGATTTAGTTGTGGAGAGGGGCGCGGAGGCCGAACTCGATAATCCACGGGGGACGTTGCGAATCGAAGTTGCTATCATCTCATGTTGGCTAGCAACAGCATCAGTCTTGTGCCGAGCGCCTGCTGGCAAGTTGTATAGCCACGAGCCTCGAGATCTCTCGAGTCAGTCTTGTGCCGAACGCCTGCTGGCAAGTTGTATAGCCACGAGCATCGAGATCTCTCGAGTCAGTATTGTGCCGAACGCCCAGGATCACCATCATTATGATCATCGCCATCATCAGCATCATCATCATCATCATCATCATCATCATCATCATCATCATCATCATCATCATCATCATCATCATCATCACCACCACCATCACCATCACCATCACCATCATCATCATCAGCAGCAGCAGCATCATCATCATCGTCATCATCATCACCATCATTCATCATTCACATCATCGTCACAACTTACCTTCCCCAGGAACATCCTTTATTATCCCCGCCAGACCCCCGAACTTTGTTATCCCCCTGTGATTATTTTTCGCGGGGTCGGTATGGTGACTCTTCCCACGGGGCCGAAGAGGTGCGGACTACAGATGCCCAACGGTGGGGCTCCGTGCAGGCCCCCACGGCAGGCTGACGGCCCTCGTCGGCAGCAGCGCGCTGCATCTCCAGCGGCGGGTGAGCCGCAGCAGCTTCCAACGTCGGGTGGGCACGGCAGGTGCCACCTGCATCTCAGCAGTGGTAGGGATTC
>CAUYUJ010005590.1:50000-60205 GCA_963575745.1 Prorocentrum cordatum
TGTGGGCCCTCGTCTCCGCGACAGGGGAGTGTGCGGCCCAGTGGCACGGAGTGGCAGACGACCCGAGGATGTGCCCTCGGTGTTCGGGCTGCGTGTCCGCACTGCCCAGCGCACTCGCGGCCAGCGCTCACTGGCCTGCCACGGCCTGGCGACGGGGCCGCCGGCCTCGCCTGCGCAGCTGCGTGGCGTGTCGTGCAAGCTCGGGGTGGACCAGTCGTGTGCTCGGATCTCCTCCGTGGCCATGGAGGGAGCGACGCGCTGCCAACAGATCTGCCAACGAGCAGACCACGAAGCGCTTTGAGCGTCTTCCAGAAATGAAAATGATGATCATGGAGGGCGCGAGTCATCGTTGCAATGGAATTGACCACTTCAGAGTGTTCCTCGATGGCTTCCAAACAGTCGTGGTGCTAGGAGCCAGACCGACGAACCTGGGGAACACTGCTCTCTTGGCCTGTCAGCTTCTTCATCGCTTCCCACGGAGTGCAGCCAGGGGTGGTCTTTACAATCTCGGCCGTGGAGATGCAATCTGTGATCGCAGTGTGGTTCGCGCCATCGTGCAAGTCTGCAGCTTTCTCGGGAAATCTGTCGTGTCGTCGCAAAAAGAGAAAGGTTCTGGATTATACTTTCAGGGTTGGGGAGGCCGCCGAGGACCCGGCGAGGCGGGTTGACACAGCAAAAAGGTCAAACTAATAGATACGTACCCGTGTTGAGAGTCCGGCCGTGCGTGCTTGCGTGTGCGAAATCCAGATCTGTCGTGGCGTCATTTATGCCCACCAGCAGGACAAAAAGGTGAAGCAGTGGGCGGGTAGGGAAAATTCCTTGAAGAGAGGTTTGTTTTGTTGACGGCGTTGGGCCGTCAGGGCCTTGCTGCAGGACTCCTCAGGTTAGCTCTAGGGCGTCGCCTGGGGGGTTCTTGGGGTCGGTTGGGGGGCTCTTGAGGACATCTGGTGGTCCCTGGGGTTCTTCGGGCCGTCTTAAGGTCACCAGGGCGCTTGGGAGCGTGCGACTGGTACGCTTTCCGCACGGGCATGGTGGTTGGGGGCCTCTTGGGCACATCTTTGGGCACTCGGGGGGTCTTTGGGTTGTCTTAGGCCAGTCTGGGGGCGTCTTGCAGCCGTGTTCTGGCTGTCTTGAGGCCGGGAAAGCGTTTGGGCGCAATCTGTGACGGGGGCGTCTTCCACACGAGCGTGCCAGTGGGGGGTTCTTCCCGACATCAGAAGCACCGTGTGCGGCCTGGTCTTCGGTGGAAGAGAAGCGCAGCATTGACGGTCAGTGCGGGCGCTTCCTCCTTCCGATTCTTGCTCGTGCCCCCAGCCCCACGCTCCTCGAGACTGAACTGCGGTGCTTGATAGGTGCATCGTGCTTCCAGGCAGGCGCTCACGCAAAGCCTGGCCCGCACTCGCGAGAGGTGTGCCGCAGTTTCAGCTCGAGCCTGTCTGCGGAGCGCCTCGCGCCCGAGAGGAGCTGCATTCCACCGAGGGCATGTGGCGAGTGGCTTCTTCACATGCACCCGCTTCGGGGACGCTCATCGTCCTCCCTCCTTCCCCTCTCCTCCTCCTCATCCCCTGCTGCTGCTGCTCCTCGTCCCTTCCTCTAGGTCCCTCTTCCTGCTCTTTGTTCGTCCCTTCTCTGCAACCTCTCATTCCTGCGCCAGCCCCAGCATGCCCCGCCTCCGTCCCACTCCTACCGCTCCTTCTACATCTCGACCTCCTCCTCCCTCCCTCCCTCCCTCCCTCCCTCCCTCCCTCCTCCCTCCCTCCCTCCCTCCCTCTCTCCCACCCCTCCCTATCCCCCCTTCCAGCTGCCGCGGACAGGCCGGCAAGCCGTACTACTGGGCGAGGTCGGACAGTTCGGGCACCATCATCCGGTACGAGGCCGCCCGCAAGAGGAAGAGAAGGAGGAGGAGGAGGAGGAGGAGGAGGAGGAGAAGGAGAAGGAGAGACGAAGGAAGGACGAAGGAAGGACGAATGAGGGACGAATGAGGGCCGAAGGAGGGAGGAAGGAGGGACGAATGATGATGGTGATGATGCTGATGATGATGTTGATGATGATGATGATCATGATGATGGCGACCATCATGGTGATGATGATGATGATGATGCTGATGATGCTGCTGCTGCTGATGATGATGATGATACTGATGATACTGATGATAATGATGATGCGACTGATACTGATATGATGATGACTATGATGACGATGATGGTGATGATGATGCTGATGACGATGATGATGCTGATGCTCATGCTCATGCTCATGCTGATGCTGATTCTGATGCTGGTGACGACGGCGATGATGATACTGATGCTGATGTTGATGATGATGATGATGATGATATATGATGATGATGATGATGATGATGATGATGATGATGATGATGATGATGATGATGATGATGATGATGATGATGATGATGAGGGGGATGAGGATGAGGATGCGGATGTGCATGAGGATGATGATGATGAACATGATGATTCTGATGATACTGAAGAATATTTAGATAATGCTGATGGTGAACATGATGATGGTGACACTGATGAGAATGATGATGGTGATGATGGTGATGCTGTTTATGTTTATGCTTATGACGATGATGATGATGCTGATGATTGTGATGGTGAAGATGATGATGACGATGCTGATGCTCACTATGATGATGATGATGATGATGCTGATGATGATGGTGAGAGGATGGTGATGGTGTTGGTGATGGTGATGATGATGTTGATGATGATGGTGATGATGATAGTGATGATGATGATGATTATGATGTTGATGAGGAGGATGACGCTGATGACGATGATGATGATGATGGCGATGATGACGACGACGGCGACGACGGCGATGATGCTGATGATGATGTTGAGACTGATGGTGGTAATGAGGAGGAGGAGGACGACGAGAATGACGACGCGGATGAACATGAGGGTGATTATTATTATGATGATAATGCTGACGATGGTGATGATTCCGATGTTGATGAGGACGATGATGATGATGATACTGATGATGATGTTGACGATGGTGCCGCTGATGGTGATGATGACGATGGTGGTGGTGGTGGCGACGATGATGCTGATGACGGTTGCGATGATGATGGTGATATTGATAGTGATGATGCTGATGATGATGTTGTTGTTGCTGATGATGATGACGATGATGGTGATGCTGATGATGATAATGATTATATTGGTGGCGACGGTACGGGTGCGTGTGAGGGCTCTGGTGATGGTGGTTAAGATGGTTGGTTTGTTGTTGTTGGTGGTGTTGTTGTTGATGTTGATGCTGATAATGGTGATGATGATAATGGTGAAACTGATGATGGTGGTGATGATGATGATGCAGATGATGCGGTGTAGGTTAATGAAGATGACGGTGGTGTGGGTGAGGATGAGGATTAGGATGAGGATGTTGTTGATGGTGATGGTAAATGATGACGATGATGATGATGCTGATGTGGAGGACGAGTAGCGGAGGAGGAGGAGGAACAGCTGGAGGTTGAGGTGGAGGTGGTGAAAAAGGTTGAGGAGGAGATGGGTGATGGGGAGGAGGATCGGGATGATGATGATAATGACGACGATGATGATGATGATGCTGCTGGTGATGATGATGATGTTTTTGATACTGATGCTGATGCAAAGTGTGATGGTGATGGTGATTATGACGACGGCGGCAACGGCGATGATGGCGATAATAGTGATGGTGGTGATGATGATGCCGATGCTGATGCTGATGCTGATGCTGATGGTGGTGATGGTGATGGTGATGGTGATGGTGATGGTGATGGTGATGGTGATGAGGAGAAGGAGGAGGAGGAGGAGGAGGAGGAGGAGGCCGCCATCACTTCCGTTTCGAGCAAAGGTACGACGGGTGGTGTTGCGATGATGACGGCGGCCAATGTTCTTCGTGAGTTAGGAGTTGTTCCCACAGATCTCGCCTGGCAGGGTCGCAGCCTTACTCTGTGGCGTTCTATGTGCGGGAGGATTTTCAGGGAGTGGAGTAGACTTGCATCACAGTACTGGACTGACAACAGCGAACTGGCCAAGATTTCAGAATCCGTGAGTTGGCCAAGCAGTTGAACATGCCATTCGCAATTCAGGGTGATTGGAATATTGTGCCAGAGATTCCGCGTTGATCCAAGTGGGTCGATAGTATTGAAGCAGTCATCCTCGCCACGCCTCTCCCCACTTGTCCCCATGAGTCTGGAGGTGCGTGTCTTGACGACTTTGCTGCGCACCACAGTCTGCAGCATGGTCACAGCATTCGCGTGCTGCTTTTAGCCCGTCGCCACCACGCAAGCCAGCTCTTTTGCACTTGCGTGCCTCGGCCGACAACCAGCTCACCCTCCGCGCGACCCCTCCGCGTCGCTTCCCCAAGGTTCGGCCGCATGGATGCGAGAGGCACGATTGGCAGCAGCGATGGCAGCAGCACGTTGAGGCGGTACCGCGCCCCTGCGCCACAGTTCAGGGCATGTGGGCGGATGTCGCTCGTTTGGCCGAGCGGCAGCTCCTCGACATCTACCAGATCGATCCTCGACGGGCGGACGCCCGCACAGGACGTGGTCGACCGCTGCAACTCGAGCAAGTTCGCAATCGTGCTCCTCATCGGGTTCCTTCTCGTCTGAGCGCCATCGCCGCATGGCGGAGGCGCGTTGCGCACGCCGTGCGCTCTCTCTCTCTCTCTCTCTCTCTCTCTCTCTCTCTTCTGGCACTCTCCCCAGCTTTGCCAGCGGGCCCTTCGCGCATGCAACCGGCTGCTGCACGAGGCGAGGGTGCGCTTCGCTCAAGCCCTGCACTCCATAGCGGCATGCACTGGGCGACGCACGGCACCTTTCGCATGAGTTTGCGAAAGTTTTTGAAGCACGGGCCCGTGCCAGATCGTGCCAGAACCGTTCGAGAGCACAAAACGGCCGCTAATGCCAAGACTGCCGACTGGCGCCAATGGGTTCGGGACCACTCTGTCGACGGGGCCGCGGCTCACTTCGCCGCCACTCGGCCGCGCGCCCCTTGGCACGCCTCCGAACGTTTCGAGGACAGTGGTGCACTTCTGCCTGCGCCCGCATCTCCTCAGCGGGTGAGGGACCTTTTGGCGGCAGAATGGCGGCGCTGGTGGACGGTGGATCAGGACCACCCTGATCTGCGATGGCCAGAGGATCTCGGGCCGCTTTTTCCTGAGCCCACCGTCAGGGAAAGGCGCAGTGTGTTTCGATCCTTTTCTGTCTCGCTCTGGTTGTGGTTTCGATGGTGTGTCTCCTCGGCAGTTCGATGTTCTCCCTGACGAGGCTATGGCCGCCCTCATTCAGCTCACCATGGCCATCGAGGCACGATGCCAGTGGCCAGAGATTCACACCAGGATCGTTTTTCTTCTCAAGCGCACAGGTGGTCTGCGCCCGATCGGCCTTTTGAGCTGCCTCGCGCGGGTGCGAGGCCGCTTGCGCAGACCGCTCCTGCCAGCCTGGCAGCGTCAAAAGTTCCACGAGTTGGTCTGGGCCGCCGCTGGACAGGGTTCGGACAAGCTGGTCTGGATTCGGCCGGCGGAGGCTGCATGGGTCCAGGGTCGCGGCTTTGCGTGTGCGCTGGCGCTTCTCGATCTGGAGAAAGCCTTTGAGAGCAGATTTCTCAGCTTCTCGATGTGGAGAAAGCCTTCTTTGATCAGATGTCTCACTCGAGGCCTCTTGCTGCAGCTGCCGCCGCCGATCTCAGCCCAAGCTTCTCATCCAACTTCACGGGGCGCCGCGGATCCTGGATTTCAGCGGCCACGCGGCGGAGTTCATCACGCGCTGCAGGGCGTCATTCCAGGTTGTCACTCTGCCGCGCTGATGCTGCAGCTCGTCGTGCGGCCAGTCGTGCCTTTTCCGACCGTCGAGAAGGGGGTCGTGGTGGATGACTGTGGGCTGCGCGTGTGTCGTCGGGAAGAGCAAGTCATTAGCACTTCGGTTGGCTCCACTGAGTTGGTGCACTCAGAGCTTGCCAAGGCCGATTTGCGGCCAAAGCTTCCACGAGCAAACTCGCTGCATCCTCTGCCGAGCTGCGCGTTAAACTACAGGCGCGGCTCAGACGTCTCTCGTCTCGGCCCAGGGAGTTGTCACCGAGCGCAACTTTGGCATTGATTCTTCAGGGGGCAGGCAGGCTTCCAGACGGGCCAGGCATGATCGCACGCCTCCTGCGCGCGTCGGGCACCGCGCGCTGCTCTCGTTTGGCCGCCTGTTCAAGCGTCAGCAACTGCATCGCGCGGCCCTATGGGCATCAGGTACTAGGCACGAACAACGCCGAGCTGCGCGAAGCGAGGCGCCAACAAGCTCAGGTCGAAGCTGCCAGGGTCGACGGCCGATCGGTCTCGCTCATGCTGCAGCTCTCGGATGTTGACAAGGTCGATCCAGCTCTTAAGCTATGCAAGGGCCCTTTGGTCGCCCTAGCCTCTGCCGTTTGGGGCCACTGGATTCCCCCGCCCGTCATTGTTGGAGGCTCTGAGGCTGCTTGGCGCAGGTTGTCTGAGCACAGATCCCCTTGACAGAGCAGTCGAGGCCCTTTCAGCGCCTGTGTCGCTTCCGCCCTCCGGCTGGGTGCATGGCCTACAGTGGTCCCGCCCATCCGTGGGCGCCTTCCCCCCCCTCGACCTCTCCCATATCGCATTCTTCGGCGCGCGTTGGATCGTCTCGTGGAGGCGTGGATTTGGAAAAAGGGTAGCTGATCATCTAGTTTGCCAGAAGTTTCACAACGGCGCCCTGCTGCGCCCTATGTCGAAGGTCGCCCGCAGCAGAAAAGTCAGCGCGCAGGGCGCCGCACATTTACGCAGCGTTGTTTCAGGTGGGAAGCGGCCCCAGCAGCGTCAGTTCGACACCCAGCTTTCTCGGCCATGGCAATGTTTAGCGTGCTCTGAGGTCCCTGGTGCCCTTCAGCACAGGCGCATCTCCTTTCCCTTTCAGGAGGAAGCGCGCGGGGCCCTGCCGCCGTCTTTCGCTGGCCGGCTCGCAGCTGCGCGCGGGCAACGTCTCTTTCGCCTCCCCGCCGAGAGACAGCTCGCGCCACTTGCCGCCCCCCCCCCCTGCCCCCAGGCCCCCAGGATTTTGGCTGCTCGGCGGCGGCCACCTGCAGGGGCATGTTTTTCTGGGCGGATGTTTGCGCGACCCGTTTTTGTCGCTAGCCCAGCAGGGCTTGGGACGGTCCTGCGTCCAGGTTTCTCGGGATAATCACCGTGCTGAGGCTATTTTCGCCGGCTCCTTTCAGCGCCGCGCAGCAGGCGTTGATGCCCTCGAGCTTTGGCCCAGATGCAAGGTCTATGTTTCTCTTTGCCGAGCGCCGCTTGATACGGCGATTCAGGATACGTCTTGGGTGGCGTTCCGGTGAGAGGGCCCGAGAGCACCTGCTCCGCTCGCAGCGCGCGGGCAGAGCTCTGGCGCGCGTCGCGGCAAAAGATCGCGGACTGGGGGGGGTGCTATCTGGTCAAAGTCAAAGGACACGCCGCACGCGCCTCAGTCAAGTCAGGCCAGGTTGCTCTTTCCCATAAAGTTGGCAACGACCTGGCCGACCAGCGCGCTGAGCAGGCCTCTGATTTCTCGCGTCTCCCGACCCCCCCTCCGTGCCCAGCTCGCTCGAGAAGAAGGCCCGAGATCTTTCGGAGTGCGCCACCTGGGTTGCCACAGTTGGGCCGCCCATGGCGGCCATGGACTCCATCCATGCAGCGCAGACGCGCGAGGCGAAACCCCGTGCCCCCGCGCGTTCTGTCCTGCCGCCCGAGCCCCTCGCCCCCCCCGCAGCTTGCTCTCGGCTGACCTTGGGCACGCCAGGGTGGGTATCTCAGGCGACAGGCTCCATATTGTGCGCCCCTGGCTCGCAGACACGGGGCAGAGGTGTGCCGCCGGTGCCGTCAGCGGCGCCAGTGGTCCAGGCGCAGTCCCAGCCCTGTCTCTGTCCTGCCCGAGGCCTCCTCTCCCATCCTCTCGGGGTTGGCGCGCGTTGAAAGGTCTGGCCCTGGGCAGGTACCAGACTGACAAGACGTGGCATCCCCTTGTTCAGGCCTGGGATACCGCCCGTCTTGCGCGCGCGCGCGGGAGGCGCCGCCCCTGTCGCCCGTCCTTCTGGCGCGGCCGCGGCGGCCATCCCTCGCCGCGGAGACAGCGACACGGATTAAGCATGCAGGAGCTTGCTCCTTATTTGTCTGGTCAGATGGTGGGGTCAGGGGTCGGGTCCTGTTCTGGGGTTGCCCCGAGTCAGCGCCCGCCCCGCCCTGCTCTGTGGTGTCTGGCTGGACGTCGCCTTTTGTCTCTGCGCGTGCGTTGCTGGCTTGTGCCGGCACTGCCCCGAGACAGCGCCCGCCCGTTCTTGCTTAGAACCGACCCGTTCTTGGCTAGAAGGGGGCCGTTCTGGTCTAGACCGAGGTCGCTCTAGTCTGGAACGGCCCCCTTCCTGCCCTGGCGGCCACCCGTCCCCGCCCCCCGCAGGCGCGGCCGCGCCCGCCCCAAGTGGCCCTCCCGCTGATAAGTAGCGGCGAGCGCGGCTGTCAGGATCTCTCGCTGCAGCCTCCGCCGCCGCCGCTGCCGCCGCCGTCGGGGCGGGCTCGTGGGCGGAGGATTGGGTTCGAGCTTTCCGCGGTGGCTAGGATCGAGCCTGGCCGCAATGACGTCGAGAGGAGGAGGAGGAGGAGGATGAGGAGGAGAAGGAGGAGGAGGAGGAGGAGGTGGTGGAGGAGGAGGAGAAGGAAGAGGAGAAGGGAGGCGAGGGTGGGAGGCGAGGAGGACGAGGAGGACGAGGAGGCGAGGAGGAGGAGGACGAGGAGGAGGCGGAGGAGGAGGAGGGGAAGGAGGAGGAGAAGGAGGAGACGGAGGGGAAGGAGGACGCGAGGCGAGGCGAGGAAGAGGAGGAGAGTGAGGAGACGCAGGTGGATCGTGATGAGGAGGGGGAGGAGGAGGAGGAGGAGGAGGAGGAGGAGGAGGAGGAGGAGAAGGAGGAGGAAGAGGAGAAGGAGGAGGAGAACGAGGAGGACCAGTGTAAACCCAAGGGTCATCCACGATGTTGGAATAAGGCCTCCATTTAAGCTGCCTCTTCAGAGGCCCCTACAACGGTTTAATTCCACTGAGGGAACTGCCTCATTGGAAGACGACCGTTTAAAAATCCTGAAGCATGCTAAAACATTGTTCTCGGGATTCCATCGCCGCGGATCAACCAGACTGTGGCGCCTTGAGAATTCGGAATCGTGCCAGAACGGCTTTCCTGGGGTTCAACACCGCGGACGAAAGTAATTAACTGTTGCACCCTGATCATCCTGAACCCGTCCAAAACATAATTTCTGGTACGTGATCATGGGAACGGTGAGCTTCTTGGATTTTTGCAAACATTGAAAACGAACGCACGCGGCGCAAAGGCGAGAGCCACATGTTGAAAACGATTCGCCTTCAATCCGTGAAACTCCTGCACATGTTTAAAACGGATGTCGCGGCGCTAAGGCGAGAGTTACATTTTGGAAACGGCCCGCTCTCCATGTGTGAAGCTGTCGTCACCTTTTAAGCTTCAGGGTCATAAGTGGTGAGGAAGTCTCAAGCGAAACGCCCGGCCCGCCCTAAAAACTGGCCTCGGGGTGTGACAGGGAGAAATGTGTTATAAGGGAAAAGAATGGAGAGGAGGGGGGGGGATGAGGAGAAGGAGGAGGAGGAGAAGGAAGCGGATGGAGGTGGAGGGAATGGAGGGGCAGGAGGGTCAGGGCAAGGCCGGGGCGGGGAGCCGAGGAGGGCGGCAGCGACGAGGAATGATGTGGCCAGCGCTGCGGCGGGAGCGCCGTTCTTTGAAGGACCGACAAAACGACCTGACTGAAGGAAGCACATCTGTGTGTAAAACGGTATGTGGGAGAGGCGGCGCCAATCCAACACGGCATTGGGAGGGAGGGGAGAGTGGTGCTCATCAGAGCGAGGCGGCCGAACGGTCATTCACTGTCCTGGGGTGCGTGGCTGAAGTGTTCCGCGGCGCGGATTCTGCTATCGAGGAGGAGGAGGAGGAGGAGGAGGAGGAGGAGGAGGAGGAGGAGGGGACGAGGGGGACGCCAGGCGAGGCGAGGACGGGGCGAGGAAGCGGGGGCAGGTGAGGAGACGGAGGAGGAGCGTGGTGAGGAGATCGAGGAGGAGGAGGAGGAGGAGGAGGAGGAGGAGGAGAAGGAGGAGCAGGAATGCGATGAAGACGAGGAGGAGGAGGAGGAGGAGGAGGAGGAGGAGGAGG
>CAUYUJ010005591.1:0-27500 GCA_963575745.1 Prorocentrum cordatum
GCCAGGCCCAGCTGCAAGAGCTCCCAGTACATCCTCCGAATCACGTATGAGCTACTGTGCCCAGTAGAAGTCCTCAGAGACCCTGCGAGCCCAGGGGGAGGCCTTGGGGGTCAGGTATCCGTCGACGAGAGGCGCCTCCCCCGACTCGAAACGCATTTCCCCGAACAGGGCCGCGAACAGCTGGGTGTGACTGGCGGGGGCAGCCCAAGGCTTATACCAGTTAAGTCGACAAATGCCCAGCTCCACCGAGGTCTCACAAATCCGCCAGTGTTTTAGCACGGCCTGGTTGGACATCGTCCTGACTGCGCCAGTTGAAGTAGTCCATCGTGCACGGCCTCGCATGCGCGCACGGGCAAAATGAGCGATAGTAGCATCCAGGCGGGCGCTCTGCTGCTTCGTGAGCAAGAACGCCTCCATTCCACATAGAGCCGAATTCTGCACAAGGGATAAGAAGATCGCCCGAGTAAACTTGCAGGAGAGGAACAACGTCCAGAAACCGCCCAGGGAGTAGAAAGCCGAACGTGCAGCCTGACGTCTGATCACCTCCTGACTCGAAGCCTGAGACATGGAAACGTAGGGCCCCAGGTGCCGCACTTCCTCCTTCAGAGCCCCAGAGATGAGAGCCCGTCCAGGCCCACGAAGCCAACGACGACAAGCCATGGCCCCCTCCCCCTCCAGCCAGACCGCCAGCTCTTGTTTCCCCCGATTCTGTTGGTACCCACACTCCTGGAGGTGAGAGTCTAGCAAATCGTCTGACGCGCGCAACTTGGCAAGGAAGGAGCCCATGAGGTCGCCCTGAGCGATCAGGGTGTAGCGATAAAGGTCGTCCGTATACTTAAAGAGGCTGAGATCAACTTCTTGACCTTGCCAATCAGCGCGTTAGAGGTGCAAAGATGGGTCAGCGGCACGGAGCGACTCCGTCCACTGCTGCACAGGGCGCCGCAACGTAGTCGAGAACGCTGCAACCATGAACGGATCTCCCATCACTCCTCCCACCCTGGTCTTGACCGCCACATCCCCCTCATCACTAGGTAGTAAAACCACAGCATCACGATAGCGTTTCTTACACAGCAGTAAATTCTCATCAGAAATGTGTAGGGCCATACTCGTATCCATGGCCGTCCAGGAGGTGCTACCAAACGCGTTACTCATATCCTTGAGACTAGCCCCAAAGTTCCATCCCGCCTGTCGTAATCTCCACCCAACCACCTGAGATGCCAAGACAGCCCCTTCCCGACGACGATGCCTCTGGAACCCATAGTCCTCAGGGGGGAGCTCATTGGGGAGGAGATCGGCGAAGAAAGCTTTGCCCACGACGGGGAGGACGTGGACAACGCGTTTGCCCCGAGGCCCAGGTTGGGCCGACTTGTGTAGAGCGCATCCCCGACTAGTACTCCAATAGAGAGGGGCCATGTCTGTGATTCGCACCTTCGTGAAAGCGTCGAGTAGCACCTCAAAAATGAAAGTCGGCTCCACCGGTGCACGCTGAGCGCCAAGGCCAGCGCGTAGACCCTCCAGGCCCACATCGGGGTGCAACATCTGCCACCAGAGCTCCAGCCGGGCGGTACCATCTGGGACGGCCCGTCTCTTGGATGCTTTGCGAACATACTTTCGGAAACGTTTGATGTCCTCCAAAGCCAGTTCCCTGAAACGGGGATCGTAACGGGCAATATCGTAAATCTGGGCCAGATCAAGGTCGTCCCTCTGGTTTCGCCACTGCTCCAAATCGATAGGGATGATTTTCATACCCCCCTCCCCTCCTCCCCTCCAGGTAACTGCCAGACATCCAACCACTCCTGGCGAGAGATCGGGGTAGCTCCAAAGCGTCTACCATCACGTTTTTGCGAAGAGAACCTACAACGAGCCGCTCTCCTCGCCCACCCCATCGCCTCCGAGATATTTCTTCTAGCCCATGCCTCGCTGGAAGCCTGAACAAAGGAAGCCCTCTCCGCCTTCATGTGACGTTGTCTAAGCAGACGCATCCTCTGCGAAACCTCGCGGAGTTCCTCTTCGACCGCTGGCAAATCCGTGGCTTGCAAGCGAGAGGCGCGCAACTCAATGCGTTTCTACAGCAGCTCACGGCGCAATGCAGCCCAATGAGAGTAATCATGCGGCATGTCCGCATCTTCACAAAATAGTTCCGACCCCACCTCCACCAATCCCTGTTCTAGAAACTCAAAACAGTGACCTGGAGCATCCTGATCATGAACCCGTTTCCTATCCTCCTCCCGTTCCCGTATCCATTGCTCCAATCCTTCCACAAAGGCGATGCGCTGAGATCCAGAGCGGACAGCAAGCATAAGAGAGGAGGTATTCCAGCGAGCCCGCTGGACAGGGACACATTCTTGGGGTCCTTTGGGATGATGTAGCTCCAAGTAGAGGGGGACATGATCTCGGGGGGGCGTCCACTCTGGGCTTGCAACTGCGCGCCGATCCTTCGTAAAGTATGGCATCGAGCCAGGCGAGTGCCCCACCCCTGCGGACTAAACAGGAAGTCGATCAAATTCGAGGGCCCTTCGGGTCCATCACCGTAAAAAGTTGGATCAAGAGGGCCCAGGGTATTCGCCGCAAGCAAGTGGTGCTGCTCCAGCAGATGTGCCACCGACTCTCCTGCTCCCTGCCTCCGCCTCTCCCTCGTACGTGTCTGACCCACCGAGCCGACGACAGCCGAGCCCATCGTTCAAATCGGCAAAGAGAATAGGCAAACAACGTGCTGGAAGTTGGTCGAGGCACTCTCGCCACCACTGGGTCATCCTGGCGACCGTCTGCGTGTACTTCCGGCCCGCCCCTTTCCCTCGAGGTTGAGGAGGATAGTAGAGAACCCCAACACACACGTCCACGATGTTGTTTCGAATACGAGCGGCGAGACAACGACCCCTGAGCTCGGGCGGGCTGGAGAACACACGACGCACATGATGGCCTCGAAACTCTCGGCCTAGTACAATGGACACGCCCGCACTACGATTAGTGTACAAACCTGATGATACTGCTGCTTCAAGAACCACTCTTCCCTCCACCTTTCGTTGAAGCACCTGTTCCGACTCCCTGCACACGTTCTGGGTTCCCGCCAACAAAGTGAAGTCCATGTTCTTCGTGCAGGCGGCGATCTCCTGGAGTCGGCTGCCAGTGCCCCACATGGGGTTCCATCCGAGCACCCGTAAACTTGACATGGTCGGCGGCGCCCCATCATCTCGCAACGGCCGCGCGGCCGTGGGTGCCTGGAGGCATTGAATTCGCGCGCCTCTGGCCCGAAGTCCTGGAACCCTCGAACCCAGGGGCTAGCAGGAGGATGAGGAGGAGGAAGATGAGGACCAGTGTAAACCCAAGAGTCATCAACGATGTTGGAAGAAGCCCTCCATCCAAGCTCCGTCTTCACACGCCCCTACAATGTATCATTTCCATTGACAGAACTGCCTCGTTGGAAGGCAACCGCTTGAAGACCCAGAAGCTTACCAACCCATTGTTTCCTGGATTCCAACGCATCGAATCAATTCGATTGTTGCGTCTTGGCGATCCTGAATCGTGCCAGAACGCCTTCTCTGGGACTTCAACACCGCAAACCAATATAATGGCTGCACCCTCATAGTCGTGCATCCTTCCAAAACACAATGCCTGGTACGTTGAACATGGGAATCCTTGAAACTCTTGCACATGCTTAAGACGAGTGTGCGCGGCGCTGAGGCGAGAGCCACATTTTGAAAAGAAACCGCCCTCAACCCGTGAAGCAATTGCAAATGTTAAAAAGGAATCTGCGCGGCGCTAAGGCGAGCGCCACATTTTGAATAAGGGTCGCCCTCAATCCGTGAAACATGGTTTGAAGAATGCGCGAGGCGCGAAGGGGAGAACCACATTTTGAAAACCACCCGCCCTTAATTTGCGAAGCTGCGCCAATGTTCAAGCTTCAGGGTCATAAAGGGTGAGGACACTTCAGGCAAAACGCCCGCCCCGCCCTAAAAGTTGGCATCGGGGTGCGACAGGGAACAGTTATTTATAAGGAGAAGGACAGGAGGAGGAAGAGGAGGAGGAGGAGGAGAAAGTGGAGAAAGCGGAGGAGGTGCAGGAGGAGGAGTAGGAGCAGGAGGAGGAGGACGAGGACGAGGACGAGGAGGACGAGGAGGACCATGAGGAGGAGGAGGAGGAGGAGGAGGAGGTGGAGGAGGAGGATGGGGTGGCAGGAGGAGGGAGGAGGACAGAGAGGACGAGGACGAGGAGGACGAGGAGGACCACGAGGAGGAACCAAGAGGAGGAGGAATGGGAGGAGGGAGGAGGAGGAGGAAGGAGGAAGGAGGAGGAGGCGGAGGAGGGCCCTCCCAGGCGGCCCCCCCCGACCTCGGCGCCCTGCCGGCCGACCTCGGCCGCCTGCTCGGCGGCTATGCCCTGTGCGTCGTGGCGGCCGCCGCGGCGCTGCCCCCCCACGAGCTGCCGTACGGCATCGGCCGGCTCCCCGCCGCGCTGCGGTGGACCTCCTCGTCTCTCCGCTCTTCTCCTCCTCCTCCTGCTCCTCCTCCTCTCTTCTCCTCCTCCTCCTCCTCCTCCTCCTCCTCCTGCTTCCTCCTCCTCCTCCTGCTCCTCCTCCTCCTCCTCCCTCTCCTCCCTCTCCCTCCTCCTCCCTCTCCCTCCTCCTCCGTCCTCCCTCCTCCTCCTTCTCCTCCTCCTCCTCTTCCTCCTCCTCCTCCTCCGACGGGAGGTTTTTGGCCGCTCGCTGTGTCGGGGGTGTCCCTGCAGGGCCCCAGGGGTGTCGGAGAGCGACTCGGGGTGCAAGCCTGGCCCTGGGGGAGGGGCGGGACTTCGGGGGACCGCGGCTTGAGCAAGTCAAGACATCGCGTGCCTTGGGCTGCCCAAGCAGGGGGGAGGGAGGGGGGATTCAGACGAGGAAGCGGGACCGATAGTGTGGCTCGTCCTGGAGGTCCCTCGTCGCCACGACCGGAATATCCTCGAAATACTAGTCTTATGAGGAAAATCCTGGAGGCCTCGCGCGGCGCGTAATAGTAGTACGATCTAGTCCACTTGTCAGTTCCGTAAGCTATGGGTCGATGCTCGCGCGGCGATGCTCAGGAGTCAGTCCGACGTAAATCCGACGTATTTCCGACGTGAACACGACGTAAATCAGACGTAGATCTGACGTAAATCGGGTCTCAAGCTGCCGCGCGAGGCCTCCAGGATTTTCTTCATAACTAGTCAGAACGTGCGCCAATGCGTCGGCCTGTCGACATCGCGGCCCGGCGGCAGTCCTGCTTTCCTCCGTCTCACGCTGTGGAGCAGCTTCGCTGTGGTGGTATACAGTGCTTGATGGTGAGGTGCTCAGTTGATCTGCGGTCAGGAGAAGCGAACTTCTTGCCAGAACGTGCTCCCGGAGAGATCCGGGGAGAAGCGGTGTCGGCATTGTTTTGTTCCTTGGGGTGGGGGTCAGAGGAGGCCGAGACAGAGGCGGTCCAGCCTGTTTTTTTGCGCTCCCCGTGGGTTATTCTGGAAACTTCTCCCCGCCACGGCCAGGTCCGCCTCGCGCTTCCTCATCGCCCGGCCTGCCCCTCCCCCCTCCCCTACTCCCAGCATCTCCCCCTCCTCCCTCCGCCTCCCCCCATCCCTCCTCCCCCTCCTCCCCCCTCCTCCCCCTCCTCCTCCTGCTCCTGCTCCTCCTCCTCCTCCTCCTCCTCCTCCTCCTCCTCCTCCTCCTCCGCCTCCCCCTCCGTTTCCTCCTCCTCCTCCTCCTCCTCCTCCTGCTCCCCTACTCCTTTTCCGCCTCCGCCTCCTCCACCTTCTCCTCCCCTTTCCGCCGTCTCTCTCCCGTGCCCCCCCCCCCCCACCTTCCCCCTTCCCCCCTCCTCCTCCCCTCCTCCTCCTCCTCCTTCCACCTCCTCCTCCTCCTCCTCATCCTCCTCCTCCTTCTCCTCCTCCATCTCGTCGTCGTCCTCATCCGCCGCCTCCCTTTCCTGCCACTGCTCCTCCTTCTCCTCCTCCTCCTCCCCCCCCTCCTCCTTTTCCCCCACCTACCCCTCCTCGTCCTCCTCCTCCTCTTCCTCCTCCTCCTGTTCCTCCTCCTTCTGTACTTCCTCCTCCTCCTCCTCCTCCTCCTCCTCCTCCTCCTCCTCCTCCTCCTCCTCCCCCTCCGCAATCACACAATATGAATACTATTCTCCCTTCCCCCCTGGGAAGATATCCGGCCTCCCTCCGCGTATTGTTTCTTGTAGATAGGATTCCCGGGGAAACGGGTTTCCGCTTAGGTTTTGTTCAACATGTAGTTCCCGCTGTAGCTCTGGCCGCATGTCCGGATGTCAGCTCGTTCCCAATTGTGCTCCCGCTGCAGCGTTGGCCTCATGTCCGCGCTTCGCTCGTTCCGAATCGTGCTCCCGCTGCAGCGCTGGCCTTCCTTCCGAACAGGCCCCTAAATGTAGAACATTCCACCCCGGAAAAGCCATCGGAAGTGTTTCCACATCGTGTCGATTCGTTGATTTTGTGGGCCGCAGAAGCCCCCCACACACTTTGGGGCGTCGTCGTTTTGAGGAAGTATCAAGCGGGAACCCCGTTTCTGCGTTGAGAAGGCGATGTTGAAAGCAGAACCAGCGGGTACTCTCCATCAGCCCCGCCTTGTGTGGAGCTTTTCGGGGAGCCGCTCCACTGACCGTCCAAGGAACCTGGCGTCATGTCATGAAATGCTGTGCGGTGTCGTGTTCGGCGCCGCTGTGCGATGCCATGCTGTGCGTTGCACTGCTTTCTAATGCAATGCTTCACTGCGCAACGCCACGCCATGCTATGGCATGCTGCGCTCTGCTGTGCTCTTCTACGCCATGCCATGCCGTGATCCACCATGCATCGCGTACCCTCTCGCGATCGTTGCCCTGCTCGACATCCGACGGTGCGAATAGAGAGGAGATCTACGCCGTGGTAGGGGATGGGAGGGAAGGGTAAGATGTCAGACATGACGCGAGCCCACCTAGCTTGTCCTCTTCCCCCCCTTCTCCTCCTCCTCCTCCGCCTCCTCCTCCTCCTCCTTTTCCTCCTCCTCCTCCTCCCCCTCCTCCTCTTCCTGCCCCTCCTCCTCCTCCTCCTTTTCCTCCTCCTCCTCCTCCTCCTTCTCTTCCTGCCCCTCCTCCCCCTCCTCCTCCCCCTCCTTCTCATCCTCCCCCTCCCCCTCCTCCTCGTCCTCCTCCTCCTCGTCCTCCTATCATCCCCCTCCTCCTCCTTCTCCTCCTCCTCCTCCTCCTCCTCCTCATCCTCCTCCTCCTCCTCCTCCTCCTCCTCCCCCTCCTCTTCCTCCTCCTCCTCCTCCTCCTCCTTCTCCTCCCCCCCTCCTCCTCCTCCCCCTCCTCTTCCTCCTCCTGCCCTTCCTTCTCTTCCCCCTTCCCCGTCTCCTCCCCCTCCTCAAGGTGGCCCGTGCTCTCCTCCTCCCCTTCCTCCTCTTCCCCCTTCCCCGTCTCCTTCCCCTCCTCAAGGTGGCCCGTGCTCGCGGCCTGGTGCCCTCCGCGGCTGCGCGGCCGCGGCGCGTGCTGCGACCTCGCGCGGCTGCGGCTGCCGTGGTGGCAGCGGGCGCCGGACCACCGGACGGACTGAGCACGCGCAAAGTCAAAACACATCGTACGTGATCCTCGAGGCTCGAGGCTCAAGGTGTTCGGACGTTTTCGCTGGTTCTCGGCGGCATTCTTCGAGGGAGGGGTCGACTACATAATTGAGTTGCCCCAGAATTAACGGTCTCGTCGAGCGTGCAAACATATACGAGCATTATCTTAAGTTGTTTCGTGTGTTCGAAGAGCAAATCTCTTCTTGGGCTTGGACAAGTCACTTCTATAGCCGATCCCCTGCTTGAATTCTGGCCTGGGGATCCCTGCCATCAGCTGCGCCTCGTCGAGAGCGTTCCAGGGCTGCCGGGGATCGTCCCCAACGGCCGCCAGAGACTGGAGTTATGATCCGAAAATTCCTCCGCGGACATGCTCGCGTCGTGACCAAAAAACGCGACGGACGGCTTTTGCCCTTGGGTGCCTCGATGCGCCCGTTCTGAAACGCAACACGTCCCGTGTTGAAGACGTCCGTTTCAATACGTTGCGTTTTGGCTCCACGTCTTAGACAACGTTTTGGCGAATGTATCGCGTCGGACCGACGTTGTTTGCCTACGTGTTGAGCTCCGTATCAATACGATACGTGTTGCGTGTTGCGTATCGGGGCAGCTAAGCTTTTGCCTGTTCTCGGCCCCTGGGGGGCCTCGCGCCGGGCTTCGGGGCGACAGTCTGGGCCTCCTTGGAAAGGGTCGGGTTTTCCGGGAACTCTCCGTGCTGAAGACAAAATCAAGGTATCGGTTGTCTGTGGCTGTCCCGGCAGGGGGGAGGGGGGCGGGGGGGAAGGGGGAGGAGGTTCAGAGCAGGAGGATGTGGGCACTGATGTTGCCGCTCTTCCTGGACGTCCCTCGTCGCCACGGCCGGATTCTCCTCGAAGTTTTAGGCCCGTGGGGACAGATTCGGGCCCCCCAGGTACCCCATCTACGGAACAAACCCACTTAGGTCAGCCACGCGCAGAGGGGGGTGGGGGGAGACGGGGAGGGCTTCTTATAGAAGCACCCCTGCTTCTTGCAAGGCGCGGGCCTTCTCTGCAGACGTGAGGCCGGCGCCGTCTAAGGAGCAGCCTCCCTCTACGACCGCCCCCCCTCCCTCCGCCCCCCCCTTGTGCGCGCCGCCAGTGGGGGGCTATGGCCCTGCCGCCGACGCCCGCGCGTCCGTGCGGCTGCGGATCAAGGGCTCCCTCGAGGGCGCGAAGTTATTCGCGCTTCGCGCTTCGCGGTCCTCGTTCCTTCTCCCCCTCCTCCTCGTCCTCCTATTCTCCCTTTGGGAGGGCGGCGCGAGAGCGCGAAGTTATTCGCGCTTCGCGCTTCGCGCAGCGCGAAGCGCGAAGTTGGGAGCCCTAGCGGATGCTGGCGCTCGCCTCGCCTCGCCGAGGGCACGCCGAGGCGTCGGTGGTCTGGGCGTGGCGTGCCGCACGGCGCGGCGCGGGCGGCCGGCCCCCGAGGGCTCGGGGCGCGCCGCCTCCTCGCGCTCCTCCTGCTCCTCTCTCTCTGGGCTGAAGTCGGGCCTGTCCCTCGACAGGGGGAGCATTCCAAACCGTCAAACAACAAGTCTGGGGACGATTTTTCTTGAAGTATGCCTGCCCACTTCGGGGTGTATTTGTTTTGGGGTGTTCTGCATTTCGCCCAGAATCCCCCTGTAGGGGGACACGCCCGACTTAACTCGAGGCCTCCTAGATGGGGTTGGGGATCAAGGTCCAGGCCTTCTGGGTGGCCCCCCCCCGCCCTGTGTCCCGACCACCTTAAGGACACTCGAGACAGACGGTGGGTGTCAGGACCTCACCCACCGAGGTCCTGACACCCACCGTTGGCGTCTGTTGGCGCCTGAGCACGACCCTTCGGGGGGGAGGCCAACGCATGCGACTTCAAACGAAACAACACGTTAAAGTAGGCAGCGCGCCAACAGTTTTCGCAAACTAGCACACGCACACACTCAATGTAACCGCAAGCTTTCGCACACACTAATTCACTATTTGTATCACAACTGCATAGCCGTTTCTATATTGAATCGCACCCCCAAGGTGCTAACGCGTAACAGAACATCTCGGCTCGTATTCTCTTCAAAATGCACGTGCACACACACAACAACAGCAACATCATACGGCACACGCGCAACACAGCGTCACTACCTTCGAGGGACTCAGGAGTTGATCAATCTTCACTGGCGGAAGGCGGCGGAAGTAAGAAAGGGGCCCCAAGAAACGCCAAGAGTCACTCACCTCCTGTCGTGCGCTTTCTCTACACGCCTCCTCATCTATCCCCAGTCGCTGCTGTTCCCGCCGTCCCTCCTCCTCCTCCGCCTCCTCCTCCGCCTCCGCCTCCTCCTTTTTTTCGTCGAGGGAGGCGTCTGCTGCTATTCTGCTCAGCAATTTTAGCTTTTGCGTTTTCGCCATTGTCTTGATATGAGTACCAGAGCACTAGCATTTGCGGTTGGCAGCAATGCTCACATTGAGAATGGAAACGTGCGCTTCCACTCTATGGATTCTCTTTGCAGAGCTTTGTCTGAGGTTGCCCAGGTTTGCCAGGTCTCGAAGGCCAACGTGGCCAAGGGGGCTAGAGCTGCCCGGCGCCGACAGCTCCAGGACGTGGACTGGGGCACGTTCAAGAGCCTCGTCGCTTACATGGGACCTGTGGTTTCGTGGGATGAGTGCGAAGAGATGCATGGTCTGAATCAGGTGGGGGCAGGGGGGGGTGCAAGGGCTAGTGCACTTGGGGACTAGAGAGCAGCAAGTAGTGAACGGCGCGTTTGGTTCAGCATACTGGAGCTGCTTCAATGATTATTGTTGTTGCGTTTAATTTCATTCGGCCTTCGAAGTTGGAAGGGGAGGTGCTTGCGCCGTCGTCTCTGCCTTCGTCTCTGGATTGCAGTTCTACGGTTACTGCGACAGTATCGCCGCAGCAATCATTTTGCTTCTCGGATGCTTCTCTTGAAACGGGCAGGCAGTCTTCGCAGGATATGCTCGTCGAAGTCGACGGTGACGGCGACGGTGACGATTTCGAAGATATCGATGTGAAAGCATTATCAGTTCAGCAGCTTCGCAAACGCTTCAAGTCATACAAGAAATCAACGCATAGGAAAATTGCCAGGAGGGATGCCGCGATCGATGAACTTAAAGAAGAGATGCGAGCACTGAAACAAGCACAGCAAGATGCCGAGTTTCGGCGAGGGCCCCAAGGGCGATATCTGACAGACAGGGGTGGCATGAGGATTGCGACGAGACGAATCATCTCCAACGCCCCTGCAGCATGTTTGGGGCTGGCATGCGAGATGAATATTTCAGGGCCAACGGTGGCTGACTGGGAGATCAAATTGAGGGCTGCCATGGTAGCAGCGAATAAAGCGTGGCATCACCGCATGATTGAAGATCTTCGGGAGTACCATGTTGGTGCTGGTGTTCGTGCAGAGACTTGCTCTACTACGGTATCGTTACATGTTCTTCGTGGTGACGCCACGAACGCCTTCATTTGGCAACGATCGAAACTCCATACGATGGAAGTCGGAGTGGGCTACACCAGGGAGGCTCGACGAGGGCAATCTAAACGTCCAGTCCCTTGGGGTGCGAAGGTAATCGCGCTTCGCGCATCGCGGTATTGGCTGAAGAGGTCCCCTTCTCCAGGGGACCGCGGGGGGCACGAAGATAACCGCGCGTCGCAGTCCACCTGGGCACCTGGGAGGGAAGTAGGAGGGGGGGGAGGATTCCAAATGTCATCGCAGGCCATCCACGAGCATGACAATTGGGAGCACGTGCTGAGGAATATGAGTTTCAGAAAATGCATGGGTGACCTTCAAGTGGTGAAACAAAGCAACATTCTCGGCACGTACGGTATGATCAAAAAACAACTCGCCAGCACATATGCGACGAATTGGTATACTCGAGTTGTCGATCATCGCCCCTCTCTCGCTGCCCTCTGCGACGACTCTAGAGAGGGGACAGCCACACCATTGCTGATTGCTGATCATTCGGATGCACCTGTGCCAGTCGTTGCGGATGGTCCTGCAGCCATTGTGCCAAGTGGTGCTGCAGACTCTTGCACTGACGTTCTAGCGTGCCAGTGGGAGCGCGAGGGGGCCACGTGTTTGGGGAATCGTCACATCGAAGTTTGGATGATTACTTCAGATGCAGGTGGTGACGAGGTCGGGTCACGGGCACTGATCCATTCGGAGACTCTTGGGAATCCTTGGTGCTGGGTGTTCGACGGGGATTGCATGATGCACCAGCTTCACATCATGGTTCGCAACTCGCTAGAAGAATGTGACTTCATGCTGCAGGAGATACCGAGGGCCGAGTAGTCCGTTTCTCTGCTTTCTCCTACTATTCCTCATCTTATTCCTCCTCCTCCTCCTCCTCCTCTTCTCCCTTCTCCTCCTCCTCCTCACTGGAAGTCCTCCACCTAGGAGGTCCTCCACGTAGGACCTCCGGAAGTCCTCTTCCGGAGGTCCTCCACCTAGGACCTGCGGAAGAAGAGAGCTGCCCTTCGAAAGGAGAAGGCTCCGACGAAATTGAGGCGCTCTGCGGAGCTGAAGCAATAACCCCCTCCTGCTTCAAAATAGTTAAGGTTTCTTTTTGTTTGGGGGGCTGCAATTTTTTGGAAGGGGGGGCTGAACTTGTTGGAGAGGGACCTGCCCAGAGAAGGTATTACGCCACCCTGGCCAAGATTATGCACTTATGGAGAGAGCATGCTCGTACCGTCTTCAGCATGTGGGCTAAGCACGTGGACCCCTCGAGCGCCATGACCTTCGCACACTCGGTCCCACCAAAACCATTAGTCGGAAGATGGGGAAACACCTCGAAGTGCGAGGCCCACATTGACCGCTGCCCGTTGAGAGTGCTGCGACCAATCCTGCTTACCCTGATGTGCAAAAAAAAAAGATGATGCTGAAAAAACTGTTGAGAGGGTGACCGCGAAAATGAAGAGGGAGGAGGGCAACGGTGCGAGCAAGGCAGACATCGACGAGATGGGACACGACGACATGGCAGCTTTCGCAACTAAGCAAAACAAGTGGGCAACCGACGCAGCAGAAGGTGTAAAAGACGATCTTTTCTTTGCAGTATTAAAGGTGTCCAAGGCGGCAAAAGGGCCATACGACGCAGCGCTGTATTCTCTCATGAAGTATCGGGGGGCAAACACACCATCAAGTCTTGCAAGATTCGTATGGGGCACAGCAGCTGCTATCATGGGCAAGCTTGACGGTGGGGACGCATGGGGCTGGGGAGTTCTGCAATCATGATGGGTCTTGCAGTATGAGCAGAGCACCTTGGCATACCATGTTTGCTGCCATCATGTTATCTCCTCCTCCTCCTCCTCCTTCCCAACATGGTTCTATTGAAGTAGAAACATGTTGGCAGCACTGCCAGAGTGTTGTTACCCTCCTCCTCCTCCCCCTCCTCCTCCTGCTCCTCCTCTGCTCATTGCCGTTCTCCCTCCCGCTGCGCTGCTGGCTGCCGCTGCGCTATGATGTGCATTGCTACGCTGAGGGGAGGATTTCTATCACGTTCGACTTGGGAATACGTGCTTCAGCTGGTGCCAACTGACTTGAGAGATTTCATGTGGAGTAGAATCGAACGTTTAGTGCTGAAGATGCGAGCGGAATACAACAGACGCATTATGCGGCGAGTGACGTCCTACCCATACGCATTGTTACACTTAGTGTTCCGACCAGCGACCCACGACTGCAGCATCCGCAAACGAGCAGCTCGAGAACTTCTTGATGCGGACAATCTGAGCTTGCACGTTACCGCTCTGAAAGTGAAAATACTGTTTGGGGAGGCTCTGTCCAGGGCAGCTGACACAGGCACGTTAGATATGCAGCTCTTTGCACCTTTGATGTTCGTGGCAATCCACTGGCGGGGGGACACCCAGGACATCGAAGGGGTGAACAATATGCTTCAGTGTATCACAAGGCCCTTCGGGGCTAAACATCATGGCCCACTCCCCCCCCCTCCTCCAACTCTCTCTCTCTCTCTCTCTCTCTCTCTCTCTCTCTCTCTCTCTCTCTCTCTCTCTCTCTCTCCTTACTCCTCCTGGCCTCCCTTGCGCCCTCCTCATTACTTCCGCCCTCCGTCCGCTCACTCCTCATCACGTCCTCTTTTTTTTGTTCTGTGGCTTAGGCACAAGTAAGCGTCCGAAAACTAGGAGGTCAGGGGTCCTGGACTGAACCGTCTGCAGGCGAGCACCCAGAATACGGCTGCCACTTCTCGACGCTCGAGTCGCGATTCGGAAACAGGTTGGCTTTGGCTTCGGTTCGGAATCTTTTGGGAGTTCACGTAAGTGGTCCGACATCGCATCCACAGTGGACCAGATTATTAATGAGGCTCTGGAGTACTCTGATTTCGTTGACGATATCCTTGGGAACAAATCTCGATGGGCCTTGCCAGATGTAGCTGAGAAAGATTCTGTGCACGACACCGGCAAGGGTAGGCCAGTCGACCCATCAGTATGCGTGAAAGATATGGCCGACCTGCTTTGGGCTGCTCGCTACAATAGAAAGTGGTTCAGCGCTTTGTCCAAGCTCCAGCTGGCTGGCAATACAGAATCTGCCTACGTGCTTCGATTCCACGATGATGCCACGGAATGCTGGCTGCTTGTTCTTACGCACGAGCGGTCCGGGCACTTCGTGAAATGCAACGCAGATGCTGGCGTGCTCGCTGTCACCTACCCGTTGGAAGAGGTATCGTCACTGCATCTATTCGCCCGCTTTTATGGTGCCTGTTGCGAGGGAGTCGAGGGAGGGGACAAACAAGTAATTAAGACATTCGGAACGACTCTGAACTGGGACCAGGTGCGATTGCAGGGGGAAGCGTTGGATGGTTGTAAAGCAGTAGAGGGCATAGAGGATGTGCTGTTCGAGTTAAACGATTCTCCACCTACCCCGAGGAAGAAACCCAAAAAGGAAACTACAAAGACTCAGGACGACGATGGTGTGCTACCGATTGAAGCTGCACAGGCTGCGTCCTGGGATCAAATCCATGAAGGCAAAATGGGGAGGTCCTGGGTCCTGGGATCCTGGGATCAAAACCATGAGCGCATAATGAGTGCCGGGTTGTTACTGGGGTAGGGTAGGGTGTCTAGTGCGGATACGTGGGTGAGTTCGCAAGGGGAGGGAGCTTGCGACGCAGGGAGTCCTCGGCTATGACAAGTCTGACAACTTGGAGTATGAACTCGAGTGCCTGTTGGAGGAACTCGGAGGTAGAGACGTTGCTGAGGACGTCGGCGGGCTCATTGATGATGCCGACGTCTTGCTGGGAAAAACAGAAACTGAGCGTCGTGACGCGCGCGAGACAGCAGCAGGCGCGGCTGCCTTGGGCGATGCTGGTTTCTCTGCAGTGCTACAAGAGCTCCTCGGCGAAGAACAGCAGGGTATGATGTCAGACGCGAGTATCGTTATGGATGCAGGGATCGCCAAGGATCTCCACGCTGCTGCCATAGAGACTGGCTGCTCGTCTTCTGGCGCTTCGTCTTCTTCTGCAGGTGTTCCCCGAGTTCCTGCGCATGTTCATCCAACTCCTCTGAGTGATAACGTGGTCGCTACTCATCGCCAGTGGCGTGCGCAAGTGGAGGAGTCACTTGCTGCTCTGCAGGGTGCTCGCGAAGCATGTATTCACAATGAGGTTGGCGAGAGAAATGAGGTGTCACTCGTTGAGGTCGAGTGGGACGACGATACATACATCGAGTACGTGAACTGGTCCAATCCGGTTACAAGAGTCGGCCAGAAGGTTCGTGTCGACAACGAGGGTTGCTTGATATTTTCTATGCAGGTTGGCAAGTACGCCCAACCATTTCGGGATTACAGCCATTGCCGCGTGATCCACCCAGCCTGCGGTGTACGTATGCACAGAGTTCTCGGGGAAGGGAAGTGTTAGCTTCGTTGGATTGAATGTAGCAAGTAGCAGTGCTAGCAAGTCACCCATCCCCTCCATATCTCATCCTCTGCCAATGCTGATCTCGAGTGTTGCGTCTGGCTTGCGCCCTCGATCCCACCTTGCGGCGGTGCAGGTTCGCAGAACTATCGGGCGGCCTGAAGTTCCAGGACTTGTGCGGCGCTTGGAGTCTGTGGCTGTCAGCTCGGCGAAGGCTGCCGAGCCCATTCACGCTTGCTACATCTGTGGCAACAGTGGCACAGGTCTGTTCACATGTTGTATATGTTTGTTGACTCTTCATCGGTCGTGCCTTCAAGAGTGTGCAGGTGCTCTGCAATCGCTCGACCTCCCAGCTCGGCCTGGCATGCCGCTCCCTTCTTCAATTTTCAATGCTGTTCAGAGCGGTGACTGCACGTGCTCCTTGTGCTCGCACGTGCTTGAAGGGTGCACTCAGTGATTAATTCGTTTGCGATGATGCGTTGATGACTTCAATTTGTTGCTTTTGTTGCTGATGTACGTGTGCGCTAAGTGCTCGATTGGGGGCGGTTGTGCTCGGGACTTTGGACTCAACTGGCGGGCTGGTGCACAATAACATGCATTCGAAGAATGCCGATAGAAATGTATCTTAGGTATTTACCCTTCATCTCGTCCACCTCGAGCCAGACTGGGATCCATGCTTGAGCCCTTGAGCCAATCTGATTACGGACCCCTCATGTTCCCTCCCTCCTTCCCCATCCTCTACCGTACCTTCCCAATCCCAGAGAAGTAGCAAAAGCAGTGTCTGCGGCGCTCCTTGTTCCCGAGTCGTGGACCCCTGACAGTCTGGAGTCTGGGGGGCGCTTCGATAAGTGCGCTTCGCTTGGCGGCCCACCATGGCCTCGTAGGCCCGCTGGGCGTGCAAGCGCTGCTTCGGGGGCGGTCGGGGGGGCACCATCGCCATCACCACCAATCAGCATGAGTCATGATCATCATGGCGATCATCATCATCACCATGTGTAACGCCCCCAAACCGTCCAGACCATGAGAGTGGTCAATGGGTGTAGTCAGGGAATAGGAAGAGGAAGATGAGAAGAGGGAGGAGGAAGATGAGGAGGATGAGGCCACGTGTTGGGCGTGATCACAGAGAGTCAGGACCACCAAGGACGGGGTCGGGACACAATCCAAACACCTCGATGTGTTAGCCTAATGGTGGGGTCGGGACCAAGTCCCGCGACGCATCAGGGGATCAGGACCAAGTCCCGACGCGCATCAGGGGGTAAGGATCTGGTCCCGACCATCACCGATGCGTCGGGACCTGGTCCCGACCGTCTGGTGGAGGGTCGGGACCTGGTCCCGACCATCTTGGGTGGGGGTAGGGAGCTGGTCCCGACCGTCTTGGGTGGGGTCGGGACCTGGTCCCGACCGTCCCAAGGGGTAGGGAGCTGGTCCCGACCATCTTGGGTGAAGGTCGGGAGCTGGTCCCGACCGTCTTGATGGGGTCGGGACCTGGTCCCGACCGTCCGGGGGGGGGGTAGGGAGCTGGTCCCGACCGTCTTGGTCGGGGTCGGGACCTGGTCCCGACCATCTTCGGGGGGTCGGGACCTGGTCCCGACCGTCTTGGGTGGGGGTGGGGACCTGGTCCCGACCATCTCGGGTGGGGGTCGGGACATGGTCCCGACCGTCCTGGGGGGTAGGGAGCTGATCCCGACCATCTTGGGTGGGGGTCGGGAGCTGGTCCCGACCGTCTTGAGGGGGTAGGGAGCTGGTCCCGACCATCTTGGGTGGGGGTCGGGACACGGTCCCGACCGTCTTGGTGGGGGTCGGGAGTTGGTCCCGACCGTTCCTGGGGGTCAGGACATGATCCCGACCGTCCTGTGTTGGTCGGGACTAAGTCCCGACCTTCCTGTGGCGGTAGGGACCTGGTCCCGACTCTCTTGGGATGCTAGGAACTAAGTCCTGACCAATCTAGCCGAAGGTCAGGGCAGCACCCTGAACGTGTCCGTTGTTAGCCATTTACCTCAAGCGTTTTCGGGGACCTCGCTCTGTTTCTCCTGGTCAACTTGCAACCATGTCTGACGAGCTGGGCGTCTCTGAGCCAGCGATGGTTGCGGGCATCGCAGTCGAACCCTTCGCTCCCTGCCCGCACATTGATCAGCGTCTGCCTCATCTAGAAGGCGCAGCCCGCCTGGACTACGTCATGAACAACTACGTGCTGTCGCCAAGCGCCAGTCTGAGGGTGTGGGACACCAGCAGCGGCGGTGGAAGTTCAGAGGAACCTCGTGTGCGCGTTAAGCGCTGGCATGGGAACAGCAGAGTCCAGAAGTCAGTGGTCGCCCGCTACGCTCGCGGCATCTTGAAGCATGGCATCCAAGTCGCGTTTCGCGGGCGCCTCTGGCACATGTGCTCACCCATTGCCGTCGGGTCCGCAGTTGAGCCAGATTCTGAACTGGTGGGCGGTGGGACTATGGTCGAGGCGGCTGTGGTTGCCTACAAAATGAGCAAGGACAACAAGCATGTGCAGTGGGTCGTCGAGCATGGCATTCCGGACACAATTTTGCTAAAGACAGGAACGCCTGACGATGTACTCCGGTGGATCAAGCACCAGGCCAACCAGTTCCACCAGGGGTCCGAGATGACAATCATCGAGCTCTACGACGAGTGCATCGCAGTGTTCTTGGGCTGGGAGATGTACAGGAATGAGCACGGCATAACCAAGAACAGCTGCCCCAAGAAGGGCCCGCTTCGATACGAGAAGCAACGCGAGACCTACGTCATCACGCAACACAGCGATTTCTTCGGCGAGTGCAAGTGGCAACAGTTCGACAATTGCAAGGTTTTCCAAGCTGAGCTTGAACGATTCGGAATTTACAACGAGTACAAAACGACGGTTGAGAACAAGATGGATTTTGCGGACAATCGAGTAGATAATTTCAAAATCATCAAGGAGAACTTCGAAATCCAGGACTTCGTCAAGACCAACTTCGAAGGCGCGATGGACACGCGCGTGTTCGGCATCACTCTGCTTGAAATCCTGAAGTTCGCGGTCCCGCTGCTCGAGAACGCCGAGGACTTCCTGAAGCCTGACGTGGACGTTCGCTTGGAAGCGCCGTGGGTTTTCCAGGCAGCCAAGGACAGGGTCAAGCTGGAGTGGTTGAAGGCGCCGATGGGCGGATCAGTGGTGTTCGAGAAGGGCAACAAACGGACCGGCGGCAAGCGCACAGCCACGGCTGCGGGGCTTGATACTGTGCCAGAGGACATGGAGATCACGCCGCGCGAGCAGAAAGAGCCACAGGAGTCACAGGAGCCGCAGGAGCCAGCACCAGGACCAGGGGCTTGTTTTCCACCCCCACCACCATATGTTGGAGGGGGATGAGGAGGATGAGGAGGAGGAAGAGGCTGAGGAGGAGGGAGGAGGAAGGAGGAGGAGGAGGAGGAGAAGGAGGAGGAGGGGGAGGAGGAGGAGGGTAACAACACTCTGGCAGTGCTGCCACCATGTTTCTATTTCAATAGAACCATGTTGGGAAGGAGGAGGAGGAGGAGGGGGAGGAGGAGGAGGAGGAGGACTCCCTCCCCCTCCAACTTATGGTAGTGGTGGTGGAAAACACGCCCATCAAGGCAGGGGCAAGGGCAGGGGCCGTGGCCGCAGGGGCAGGGGCGGCAAGGGCCGCGGCGGTCGGAGTCGAAGCGACGACACGGTGTCTCAGTCAGACAGCGAATCATCCTGGGTGGTGTCAGTGCAGACGGCGGACAAGACTGTGAATCGCGAGAAGTACTTTTTGGATGATCTGGTCGGTGTGATTTGGGGCCCCGTGAAGAACCTGCGCCGCACCCAGATCATCTGGCCAGAGCTCGCGAAAACGATGCACCAGGGGCTGACCTTTCTTTGGACCGGCGAGGTCAAGGTGAACGGCGTGCCCTTCAACAAGTGGAGCAAGCTTCGCTTGGAACTACGGGCCAGTGTTGCACGGAGCCACTCCCACCTCTTCGGAAATCTCGATGGGGCATCGTCGGAGCAGCTCGCCGATCAAGTTATCACGGATCTGGCAAATGCCGAAGCGACGGAGGGGGCCGACAATAAAGCCAAGGCCGCCGCAGCAGATCCCGCCGACGACGACGGTGCAGGTGTAAGCCTGTCGCAAGCTAACCTTCAGAAGCTCGGCAAGGACCGCGACTGCGTCATGGGCATCGTTTCCTTCATGCAGCAGACGCCGCTGGAGACGCCGCCCCGCTTCCACGTCAATTTCACCGCGCTCCTTCAGGACGTCACGAAGTGGGACCAGAACATGTGCCTGAAAGCGATCATGACTAAGATCGAACCCCTGATGGTCAAGCTGATCCCCTTCGAGTTCATCGACTTCGCCGTGCTCACGAGCACCGTTGCTCTGGAGAATAATGAGAATATCGACGACGTGTCTTTCGGCATCTTCGATACAGAGGAGAAGGCGCAGAAGTTTCGCGCCCTTCGTACCAACTACATCACGGAGCTGCTGACTGCTGGTAAGACTCATTTCAAGCTTGGCCTGGCAAAACTGGAACCAATGATTCTCACTAGGCACTTCGACACCCTGGTTGACTACGACCTCATGACAGATGCAGAGAACTGGACTTTGTTTTGGGAAAGCGTGGTCGAACACTCCGAGGCGCTGAAGAACAACAAGACATCGGTCGCCCAGATCGCCCGGAACGTCATCGAGATTGCGATGGAGGTGGAGGCGAAGGCTGACGCTATAGCGGCACCTGCGGAGCCGCCGGATGAGTCCAAGGCGTCGGCGGCGGCGCCAGCCGCCGCGGCGGCGGCTGCGCAGGCAGAGAAGAGCGGCCAGAAGGACGGCAACAGCGGCGACCAGCAGCAGGACGGCAACAGCGGCGAGAAGCAGGAGGGCGGCAAGAAGACCAAGGACGGCAAGAGCGACGGCGGCGAGGGTGCGGCGGCGGAACCGGCCCGTGCCCTCAAGGAAATTGCGACGATGTTTGTGAAGGTCGATTCGTCGACTCCGAGTGCTGCTGTGCTCGAGGGCTTCGAGAAGCAGTTGGAGGGCTACCTGTGGATGACTTATGCTTCTAGCCTGGGGGCGGCCCCGCGCATGAAGGGCATGAGCGTTGTTTACGCCAAGCCGTATGACAAGCGACCCCGTCTTGTCGCGAAGACGGTGCTCGCCGATAACATTTGCTTCCCCTTCCTTGGCAGGGTTACCCGAGTCCCCGCCAAAGGCAGCCTGCAGATCTGCGAGGCATGGGGCGTGAAGTTCTACGTCGACGGTACGAACCACCAGACCTTCACAAGCGACAACTTCGCACCAGCATGGATGACGACGCTGACCGACGCCAAGGGGGCAACGTCTGCAACGATGAGCCTGCACAGGGAGGAAGTGGCTTGGCGATTCACATACATCCCATTCGGCACCAAGGAAACCCAGAAGGAGGTCCGCCTCACCATCTTCTACCTGTTGCCGTCGTCTAAGGTCGTCGGCGCTAAGGAGGTCGAGCTGAGCCGCGGCCCCATCATCGAGGCGGTGACGGCCGCGCAGGTGACGGAATTCCAGAACGCCAGCAAGCGGACCCCGAAGGAGAAGACCACGCGCCAGCAGATCATGTCCATGCCGCAGTGGAAGGCCTGCAAGCACGTGTTCCTCTAAAGCTTGATCGGCTCATCTGGCCAGGCCAGACAGCCAGGAGTGATGAGGGGGGCGATGAGGAGGAGAGGAGGACGAGGAAGTTCGGAAGAGGAGGGCGAGGAGGAGCAAGAGGAGGAAGATGAGGGCGAGCAGTAACTCAATCACTCCTGGACTGGGCAGAATTCAAGACCACGCTATTCGCAGCAGAGCGCTTTTAAATGCGCCTTCTTCCCATCATTTTGGCGACCGCCCAGAGGTGCCCTTGGATCCTTTAATTTTTGAGCGTGTGTGTGTGTGCGTCCATGGCTTTGTAAGCCAGGGGCTTGCGACGCCCGCTGGGGCGCTGGGGGCACCGCGGTCGATAGTTGCCCGTATGTGTATTTCTTTCCGCATACTTGGGTCCAACAGGGCCTGGAGCTAGGACGCACTGCAGTGCGAAGTCAGTTGCATGTTGCATGCGGGTGCGCGGCCACATCAGTCAGAGAGATCTTCTAACGAGCGCGAGCGTTGAAGACAAGGTCGCCCCCAGGGGCGCGGAGACAATGGCGCTTCACGCGCCCCAAGGGGGCGGCGCTAAAGCACGGCGGCACGAATATACGTAACCAATCCATCCTCCCTGTTAAAGCTGATCGCATCCCGTCCTCTGTGAGTCTGCGAGTGTTGGGCGCAAAGATAAACGCGCTTCACGCGCTCCCAAGGGGTCCTTGGAAGAAACGTAACCAATACATCCTCCCTGTCAACACTCATCGCATTCCGTCCTCTGTGACACTGTGTTGGTTGGTTGGTTTCTTTAACTGCAGCCGTTGGCTTCAAGGTTTGCGCTATGTTCGCGCCACAGAGGCCACACAGCATCCCGGTTGTGCAATCCTTGCGAGACTCCTTCCGATGGGCTGAGCATGGCCTCGCAGTGGTTTTGGAGCGCAGCGGTGTTTCGATCGAGAGGCTAGGTTCACATCTGCTGGGAGCGTTGCAAGTATGTACTCTGAGTACAGCCTGCTCGGGGATTGGGGGCGCAGAGGTTGCGATGTCTTTCCTGTCTAGCTGTATCCAGCGCTTTGCTGGGCATCCAATCCAGACGCCCATTGAGCCTCAGACCACCTTTGCCATCGAATGGTGCGCAAAGAATCAGTATGAGTTGGTGATGCTAGACCCTCCCCCGACCTGCCTTTTTGGCGACATTACTCAGATTCTGAACCCCACTGTGTCGGACACTCTCACTTCTTGTATCAATCGGATGCACATTGACGACCTGGTCAGAGTCATAAAAACCAAAGGGTTGGTTCTCAATAAAGGCGAATGCCTTATTCATGAGAGGAGTTGTTCTTGCCGCCGGTCGCAGATACATGTGGAGACATAAGCAAACGCCCACCCACTCCAGCCCCCCAGTCCTCCCCAGGCCCTCCCCTATTTTGTCGGTCGGTGCGGGTGGTACAACTGGGTTGGGCGGTCTCTCCTCCTTCGAGGTGGCTGGCACGCCATGTCCAATGTGGTCTCGACAGCGTAGAAGAAGCAGTTCAATGCTGGATTTCAAGACCAGGCAGGATTTCTTGGTTTTTGTATGTTGGGCGGCTCAGAGGCTTCTACTCCAAGAGGATCTGGTCGTTCACGAAAACGTCAAGGATTTCCCAATATGGCTTTTGGAAACGATATTCGCTTCAGTGTATGTAGTAAGTACGGCTATATTAGATGTCGCCAACATGGGTTTTCCTGTGAACAGGGAGCGTAGGGTAACCATCATGATCCATAAACGTCTGATTGCAGATTATTTGCCCAGAACAATTTCCCAGTGGACATGGGCTGAATTTGCACAGTGGGTCGCCCGAGAATGTGGCATCGACTTCAGAGCTTTCTTGCTGGCGTCTTCAGATGAGCTCGAGTCCGAGCTTGCATGGGCCTCTTCGAGAAGATCATCTCGGGCCTATACCCTGCCCGTGGAGGCGCGGACCTTCGAAGGAAGCCTCAGTGACTTTGAGATCGGGAACTTACACGCTTATATCCGAAATGGGTGCGAGGGCGCATGCATTCTAGACCAAAACCCTGATTTCCATAGCCACACTACTGGGTCTGGGCCAAACTTATTCACCATTGTGAAATCGTCCACCTCGATCATTTACTGCGTGCGGGAGCATCGCTGGTTTACACCTCTGGAGGCGATATTGTCAATGGGATTCCCTGTCTATCCGCAGTTCGCAGATCTTGGAGGGGAGGGAAGGGAGTCAGGGGAGTTTCATTGTTCAGACGCTTGTAGATTGTAATGGGAAGTGGGGAGGGAGGCTCGACGTCTTTTTCGAGGAGGCGCGAGGCCTTTGACTTGCCCGCCCGGGCGAGGAAGGCGGTCCTAGAGCAAGCAGGGAATTCATTCAATCCTTGCATTGTTGGGTTTGCAATATTCTTTTTCATGGTGCGGCACTGCCCGTGGACCCCCGAAGCAGGCGAACCTTCGTCAGTCGTTCCACAAGCGTTGGTTCGGGCTGCTGCGATCAGTAGTCGCAGAGTCGCCAGGAGACTGTCATAGCGAGCGCATGTCATTGCACGTACAATCTCGGTGCATTGCGAATGAAGCATTGAGCCGTCCTACAGTGGAGGAGGAGGAGGAGAAGGAGGAGATGGAGGAGGAGGAGAAGGAGGAGAAGGAGGAGAAGGAGGATGAGGTGAACTATCAATTTGCGCTGCCGCGCGAACCCGCCAATGGAAGTTCTAAGCCCCCCCCCCCTTGATAAATGCATCTCCAACTGGCGATAACATGATATACAACCCACTGCACCATGATAAACTCACTCAACCCACTTGCCAAATACTTAAAATGACTCCGAGCAGACTGCCCAGTTGATCATTTATATCATTGTCGGTGTGAGGTTTTTTCTATAATATACCAACACACGATCGCCCTGTTGTATTAAATAAAGAAAACGCGGCGAACGCAATATCAATTACTAACGTCGCCGCGGCGTGCAAGTACAATACTACCGCGTTGCTGAAGTGTCGCGTAACATAACATAGCCTCCCACGGATGTCCAGGAGGACCTGTGCGTGAGAGGTCGGGACAGAACGTGTCTGTCCCCACGGTCCTTAAGGAGCTCCTGACAGAAGCGCGGGGGGGTCATCAAAGACCTGGGGACCTTGATCCCCAGATGGGGTCGGAGTAGATGGGGTCGGAGGAGCGCGCCGCATCGCCGATGCATCGGCGATGCGGCTCGATGTGTAGCCCGATTCCCTCCACGCCGACGTCGCCAGTGCATCGCCCACGTCGGCGATGCATCGCCGGCGCATCGGCGATGCATCGCCGATGCGCCGCCGAGGTATCGGCGATGCGGCGCGATCCTCCGACCCCATCTACTCCGACCCCAACTAGGAGGCCTCTACTTTCGTCGTCCACCTTTTCCTCGGCCCACGCCTCATGGCGCCAGCATCGCAGAGCGACTGTCGCTCGGAGTGCGACAGGATGGGCCCGGAGAGTCCTGGAGCACTTCGTTCCGGATGTCGAGGTGGATTCCGTGCGGATCTTGTCTTGGTCAGGAATGGAGACCAAAAAACATCCGCGCGAAACTTCACTTTGTTTTTCGCGCGCCGCTTCACGCAAAAGCCCACGCAGAAATCCATGCAGAAATCTGCTGCAGCACACCTGCGAGGCCGGTGCAATGCCATGTCCAAGCGAGGGCCAGGGCGAGCGCAGGCAGGTCGAGGCTTGCGCGCATGCTGGCGCCAGGGATGGGCCCCTTCGCCCCCGGCGCGCCCGCGGCTGCTGCCGCCGCCGCCGCCGCCGACGACGACGAGCCGGTCCCCCCTGGGTGGGTATCGCTCCTGCTCCTCCTGCGTGCTCTCTGGCGCTGGTGCTGGTCCTCGGAGGAGGATCGGGAGCAGCGCCAGGTTCCCGGCCACCGACTTCCAAGCCGATGCGGCGATCGCCGATCTGAGCACCGATTCCAGAGGATTCGGCGCGATTCCGCTCTCGATCCAGCTTCGCGATTCGCTGCTGGTCCTTGTTGCCTCCCCACTGCCTCACCCCCTTCTTCCTATTTATCCCCGTGCCGCCTTTCCGTGCTCCTTCCCCTCCCGCTCCCACCGCTGCTCCTCACCTGGTCCTGCTTTGGCCTGTGCTTCTCCAGCTGGAAGTGAGTTCCCCGTCAATATGGAAGCTGCGTCGTCGACGCTGCAAAACGTGTGGCAAGAGTGTGACGCAACGCATGTCGGGCCCGACGGGGCCAAGTCTCGCTCCTGCATCAACGCCGCGCGATGATTTCGAACTGTGCCAGAATTGATGATTGCAGCGGGGGCGCGCATCAAGAAACCAGATGTTGTTCGTCAGGGTGTCCCGGGTTTCTTTGCCCCGCGCGCTGCGCGGGGACTTCCCGCAGCCGTTGCAGGAGCTGCTGCGTTCACAGTGGTCCGTGTTGCCCCTCTGGTGCACCTCGCGAGCGGGTTTTCGGGGTTAGGTGTCTTGCAAGGGTTTCTTGCGGCCGCGCCCGCATTGTATGTTATGTAGAGGTTGGGGTCGGGCTTCACCCGCGGGTTCGCTCGATCTGGCGTGCTTGACTTCGTATGAATATTGCTCATCCGTCGTCTTGCTACTCGCGTTGCCACGCCATGGGCTCTTATTTGGCCCGCGCGTCTTCGCTGAAGGGGGCCAAGCCGGCGCACCACAAACATCAGCAGCACTGAGCGACCACTACAACTACTACCTTTAGTGCAAGCGTGCGTTTGGGTCATGATTGTATTTGCAGCAAGCATAACGTCGGAATCGAAGGAAACTTGTGACCGCGAGCGCCGCCCTCACTTCTGCCACTTTCTGAACTCAGTGGGTAGGTGGGATCGGTTGAGCTTCCACACGCTTGTGAAATATCTTCCGCAGGCAGTTGGGGCCGCTCCTGCTGCACTGAATCTCACAAGCCGCAATCAAGTTATGTTTTTTTGTGGGCCGTTCCAAACGTGTTCGTGGACGGCTGGGATCGGCTGCGGCTTTGGCATTACACGATTCAAAGTATGGCGATATATATATATAAACACACATATATACACACATATATATATATATATTGGATTACGCCAGTCATTGCTCGGTTGAATATTTGACGGCGCTAGCTCGTGGTTTTGCTACTGCGATGAAGTTGTCTGTCGCTGTGGTCCGTGGAGTCGTTTTTTCTCCTCTGTGCGAGCTGACTTTTCGACTCACGGCGCTGAAGCACTGGATCTGGGTTCCGTGTCTTGGCCGCACGCGCGGGACAGCCCTGCGACGTTGCATGGGCTACGCCTGCTTTGCTTTGTCTAGTCTTTCCAAGGTTTCGCGGGTTGGCTCGCCTGTTGCAGGTTGGCCCTCAGGTGATTCCAGGTCTGCCTAGTGCATGTGGTCCTGCACCGTCGGTGTGTTCGTTTTTTGGGACCAGGTGTCGCTGCGGTCCGTGGTTATGTCTTCACATGCGTAGGGCGGGCGACACCGCTGGTGGATCATTATCTTGGCATGGTCCAGTTTTTCCTCTTTTGGGCGTGCGTTCAGGGTCTTCTTCAGGATGAACTAACTCCCAGGGGCACATCCGAACTTTTTCCGCTGGCGCTCGCTGTTGGCGGACCCCCGCGCGCGTGCAACCCTTTGTATCGTTCGGTGGAATCTGCGGAGCTCGGGCAGACGCGGGCGACATGCTGTTATTGTTGCGCTCAAGGGCCGCGCCATTCGCCGTGGAGATGTCAAGCTGAAGCAGGAAAGTCCGTAGACAAAGTGGGGCGCATTTCGGCAAAGCGCGGGGTGTGTAACCTGCGGCACAGTTGGTCGAGGGTGAACGGACGGGTCAGGTCGCGATTCGGACAGGCGTGTGGCGTCTGGCGCAACAGGCGGCGCAAATCCTCGGAGGGTGGACGGAGTGGGAACGTCGCGATTGGGGTGGTCGTCGAGTGCGTGGCGAAACCAATGGCGCAACCCATGGGAGGTGGGCGACAACGGGGCGCGCCGCGCTGAGGCAGGGCAAGGAGTGCCTGCCGCAACCCATGGCGCAATTTGCGCTAGGTAAACAGAGCGGGGAAATCGCACTTTGACGTGGCGCGGGGTGCCACCTTTGGCGAAGCTTGTTGAAGGTACGTGCGCATGAGAAGTCTTGACGCGGAAGTCGGGCGTGGTGTGTGGCACAACGTATGGCGCAACCTCTGGCGCATCACATGACAAGTGCTGTCCAGGGTCTCTTATGTTGTTTGTTGTCGTTGTGATTGTTTGCTTATTTGGTTGCTGTGACTGTTTGTCCCATGATGGTTTTGTGGCAGGTTCCGGCGACTGAGTCTTCTTCTTCCCATCCCTGTGGGTAACTTCATCCATCTAACCAGGCAGGTTGGTATTCGCCCAACATTGGGTAAACGTATCAAACACACATCAGCGCAGCCATCGGACAAATAGAACGAACCATTCGAACACACCAACCAGGCACCGCGAACCAGTGCCAAACGAAAGCGCAGGCTACCACAACGGCCCTGAGTTGGTAATGCTACTATTGTTCTCGTTGGTGGCGGCGCGCCCAGGGG
>CAUYUJ010005591.1:35000-37500 GCA_963575745.1 Prorocentrum cordatum
CGCCCCCACCCGCGTTCTCTCATTCCCCCCCCTTATTCACCTTCATCCTCCTCCTCCCCCTGCCCCCCCTCAGGCCACCCATGCTGTCTCTGCTCACTTTCCCTCGTCCTCCTTGCCCCCCCTCTCCTCCTCGCTCTCCCCCTTTCCAGACATGCGATGTTTCGTTTTTTCTTTACAGGGCCCCCCAGAAGTACCGACCATTTCCCCAGGGCCCGTTTGCCATCCCAGGTCGTTTTTTGATGGCCCCCCGGCCCAGCAAGGGCCCCCTGGGGCAGAGGACAGCCAAGAGCCGGCCGCCGTGATGTGTCACGACGAGAGGAGGCGGAGGTTCCCCTCCCCCTCCTCCTCGCCCTCCCCGTTTCCGTGCCCCTTTTCCTCCTCCTCCTCCTCCTCCTCCTCCTCCTCCTCCTCCTCCTCCTCTTTCCTCCTCGTTCCTCCTCGCTCCTCCGCCACCTCTGCAGGCAGACAGCTACGCGAAGCTGGCGGAGCTGCGCGAGCTGAATCTGCGCCGGCGGCTCAGCCCGGCACCATTCCTTTCTTTGGCTGCTGCTGCTGCTCCAGAGCCCCCATCAGGAGGCGGAGGAGGAGGACGAGGAGTAAGAGGAGGAGGAGGAGGAGGAGGAGGAGGAGGCGGAGGAGGAGGATGGGGAGGACGGGTCGCTGGGTGTACGGCAGGTTCGTGTCGTGTCGACGCGGCTGCGGCCGCAGCGCAGGCGTTCAAGGTTCATTCGCCGCTGGTGGCCCAGAAAAGCCGGTCGATGTGAACGATCTGGCGGTCGGAAACCGACGCTGGGGTCGTCACGGCACGAACCCGCCGCGTCTCAGCCTGGCGCCGCTCTCTTGTGGCAGCGTCTGCTGATCCAGAGTGCCCATCGGTCTCTGCATTCCCAGACCTGCCCGCGTCGTGAACATACAGCAGGACGGGAGGTTTTTTTTGTAAGTTTTCAGCCTTTGGGAGCTCTTGTGGGGCCCCAGGAACTTCAAAAGCGACTCGGGATAAAATGCCTGCCCTGGTGAAAGGGTCGGAACCCCTGGACTCGGGATAAAATGCCTGCCCTGGTGAAAGGGTCGGACCCCCTGGCGACCCTGGATTGGAACAAAAACTCAAGACATCGAGCGCTTGGGCACTCAGATCCCAACATACTTGTGTCGCAATCCAATTTCAAGAGTGACCCGTTTCCCTTTTCTTTTCCTCAACGGAGCAGGCGGACACCCAATACGGTAAAACATTGTTATTGTAATGGCCTCCGGCCAGTGCCGCCGATCCGGGGGGCTCCAGATTCGGCGATCTTCGCGGCTCTGTGGCCTCCTCCTTCCTCGATTGTTCCGGTCCTCTTTCTTCTCCCTTGTTCTCGTTATCCTCTGCTACCGCTGACCCCTTTGCTTCGCGTGCTCGCTCTCCTCTCCGTCCTCGCTGGTTGTGATGATGACGATGACGATGACGGTTACGATTGCGACTATGATGATGTTGGTGGTGACAGTGGTGATGATGATGGTGATGATGATGATGGTGATGATGATGATGATAATGGTGATGGTGATGATGGTGATGATGATGGTCGTGGTGGCGGGGATGGTGGCGGAGGTGTTCTCTTTGGGTCGTCGGGGACGTTTTTTGGAGCTGACGTGAACTGTTTGTGAGGGAGGGCGCTCTTGGAGTCGTCGGGGGCGCTTTTTGGAGCTGACTGGGGGGGTGCCTGCTGCGGTCCCCGGGGGGGGGCTGGGGAGGGTTCCGAGGGGAGGGTCCTTGGGGCGGTAGCGGCTGGATCTCAAGGGGGTCCTTGGGACCCCCCGAAACATTTGGGGGATGCGCGTATCATTTGGAAAACGCCAGAAAAGGGGGACCGCCCCCTCCTCCCCCCGGCAGAGCCACCCCGGCGAACCCCCAAGCAGAGCTGAAACTCTTGGTCAGAGCTGAACTCTTACTGAGGCTCCTTGTAGTACACACGCTGGATCGGCGGATTTCGCTCGCTAGTTCTGGCCAACCACGCTGCCGGGCGACACGCCAATCACGTCCTGGTCCCGAGGCGTCAACGTCCCGAGCTTTTCCCAGCATTCGCCCCCGCGGGGCGAAACGACATGCTACCCGCTCGCAGGGCATAGCGTGTCGCCAGGGTAGTTGCCGCGGCAGTCCAAGCAAAGGTCCCTGACCGTAGTCGTAGCAGAAAAGGTCGTGAATGCAGCAGTTGTAGTAGCAGTGGCTGTGGCCGTAGCAGTCGTAGTAGTAGTAGTAGTAAGTGTAGTAGTAGTCGTCGTCGTCGTCGTCGTCGTCGTCGTCGTCGTCGTCGTCGTCGTCGTCGTCGTCGTCGTCGTAGTAGTAGTAGTAGTAGTAGTAGTAGTAGTCGTAGTCGTAGTCGTAGTCGTAGTCGTAATAGTAGTAGTAGTAGTAGTAGTAGTAGTAGTAGTAGTAGTAGTAGTCGTCGTAATAGTCGTAGTAGTAGCAGTAGTGGTAGTATTCGTAGTAGTAGTAGTAGTAGTAGTAGTAGTAGTAGTAGTAGTA
>CAUYUJ010005591.1:45000-57500 GCA_963575745.1 Prorocentrum cordatum
AATCATGATGATGATGACGATGCTGATAATGCTGATGATGATGGTAATAGCGATGATGACCATATTAATGCGGATGGCGTTGATGATGGTGAAAATGATGATGATGATGACGATGATGATGACGATGATTGTGGTGGTGATGATGATGACGATGCTGATGATGATGATGCTGATGATGATGATGATGATGATGATGATGATGATGACGGTGATGATGCTGATCCTGATGATGATGCTTGTGAAGATTAGGACGAGGACGAGGAAGAGGAAGAGGAGGAAGAGGCTGAGGAGGACGATGAGGAGGAGGCTGAGGAGGATCAGAAGGCGCAGCAACTGCAGGAGGATCTGCGGGCTGCTGGCGCCTCTAAGGCATGGAGCGGTTGAAGAAGCGTCAGGAGGAGTCGTGCGCGTTGGCCAACAGCCACGAGGTTCCCACTGCTGACGCGCACGCCCCTGCCGCTCCTGCCTCCCCCGCTCCACGTTGCCTTTTTCGCACCCTTCCCCTCCTCGTTCCCAAGCCTTCTCCCCCCCCCTCTCGTCCTCTCCCTGGGGCGTTCAGGACCCCCCCAGAGGGCCCGGAGCAGCCTCGCACACCCTTTCGCGTGATCGTTGGGGGTGGGCTTGTCCCCCCTCTCTCCTTCTGCTGTTCCATTGTCATGCCACCTTTCATGTAATGCTGCCGCTGCTGCTTCTCCCCCTACGTACTCCTCCCCTTCCTGCTGCGTCCCATGCTGCTGCTCAGCCTCCTCCCCTGAACCTTCTTTATCCTCTTCCCCTCTTACTCTTACTCCTCCCCCTTGTCGTCCTTCTCCGCGTTGTCCCCCTCCTTCGCCTCCCACTGCTGGTGTCGTCCCCCAGCGCGGATTTACCTCCTACCTCGTCCAGGTTCCCTCTCCCCTCCTCCCGCGTCCCTCGCCCCGTTTCCCTCCTCTGTCTCTCTGTCTCGCTCCCTCCCTTCCTCTCTCTCGCTCTCCATCTCTCTCTCTCTCTCTCCATCTCTCTCTCTCTCTCTCTCTCCCTCTCGCCCTCCCTCCTTCTCTCATTCTCTCTCTCTCTCTCTCTCCCTATCTCTTGTTCACTCCCTCTCACTCTCAAACTCTCTCTCCTTCTCTGTCTCTTTCAGTCTCTCCTTCTCCCTCTCTCCCCTTCCCTTTTTCTTTCTCTCTCTCTCTCTCTCTTTCTCCTTTTATCGCTTCTTCCTCTCTGGTCTCTGTGACCCCTTATCTGGCTCAGGCCTGTGCCGGATCGGGCCGGCATGAGCGGCCCTCGCCTTGAATTCTCCGCCCGAACCCTTACGCACGGCTTCTGCCGGTGCACACTTCAATCAAGGCATGCGCACAGGGTTTGTTTTGTTCTACCATCGTGCACGCCCCTTTTCCGCCGCGGCTGGTCGTTCTTTCCCTCCCTCTCCCTTTCCCTCTGGAATGCTGCCAGGCGCTTTTTTCATGACACGAGTTCCAATGTCGGCCGACGGGGATCTCTGCACAGCGCCCCTGGCACTTTCTCGTCCTTCTCTTCCTCCGCCTCCCTTGCGCCTCGTCCTCCGCCTCCTCCTGCCGCCGCTGGCGGCCACGACACCCTTCACAGTGGAGACCCATGGGACCCGTGCCAGGGAGCACCCTGCTTTCCTCCAGGGTGCCCTGGGTTGCTTGGGTTTCGGTGGCCTTGCCGTGGCAAGCGTGACGCTCCCCTACCAAACATCGATGGACGTCCTGGGGTCTCGGGTTTCTTTTCCTCCTCCTCCTTTTCCTCATCCTCCTCCTCCTCCTCCTCCTCCTCCTCTTCCTTCTCCTCCTCCTCCTCATCCTCCGCCTCCTCCTCCCCGTTTTCGTCCTCCTCTTCTTCTTCCTCCTCTGGTTTCTTGTGGACTGGCCTCCGCTCTGCGGCGACAGTCGCGTCCTCCGCCGCCTTCGTCGGCGCAGGACCGCGGCCCCCCCTCTCTGTGCCACCGCGCGAGGAGGCGCCGCCCCCTCTTCGGCGCCGCCGCTGCTCCTCCTCCGCCTCCGCTCCTCCTCCTTCATCGTCATCTCCTCCGCCCCCTCCTCCTCCTCCTCCTCCCCCTCCTCCTCCTCCTCCTCCCCCTCCTCCCCCTCCTCCTCCTCCTCCTCCGCCTCCTCCTCCTCCGCGAACCTCCGCGATGCCTGCTGCGCCTCCTTTCCTCTCGCGCCTCCTCCGCGAGGCCGAAGGGCCCTCCGCGGACCGTGGCTCGGCCGCGGCCGCGGGCCAGCGGCACCTTCGGGGAGCGGTGCGTGGAGGATCGCCGTGGGCGAAGATCGCTCTGCGGGACGAAGCAGTCACTACCTCCCGTTGCTCGAAGAAGAAGAAACAAAAGAGAAAGAAACACGCCACAACCAGCAACGCGTGGCGTTCCGCGCGGACTTCTCGGAGCCGCGCTGGGCCCCCGTGGCGGCGCCTCCAGCGCCGCTCCCTGGCGTGCTCATGCCCTTGTTTCCCCTTCTAGTTGCTCATCGTCGAACTCTTCGGCGTCTGAGCGTCCCTTCTTCCTCTCGGCCGTCCCGATTCCCCTCTCTTTGCCCGCCGGCCAATTCGCTGGTTGGTGCCCCTTTCCAGCTTCTCGCCGATGCGGAGCTCGCCTTCTTCGCCGCCGACGAACAAAAAATCCCCTCCTGGTTGTCGGAGGTGTCCTCGCCCCCTCCCGAGCAGGCCCTCGACTCGGGCGAACCTCCGCGCCTCCAGGTGCCGCTCCGCCTCGGCCTCGCTCGGCCCACGGCGCGCCTCTCACGATTCTCCCCCGCGGCGCGCCCCCCGTGCCGCGGAGCTGTCCCGGCCTCCTCCTCTTCATCCAGGAGGGAAAAAAACACACAGACACAATTAATCGGCGACCCCCAGGAAAATGTGCAAAAATATGGGAAGTGGTGGGGAAGACAAAAACCCAGAAAATATGGGAAAATATTGGGGATATTTGTATTTGTGTGTATTTATTTGTGTGTTCCAGTTCCCCTTCATTCATCCCCGGGAAGGAGGCCCTCGGCTCGGGCGTTCCGCGTCGGCTTGCCGAGCAGGCCGAAGCAGCAGATGCCCCCGACTCGTGCCGCCTGGGGCGTTCCAGAGCAGGGCGCAGCCTTCGAGGGTCGCAGGAGTTGCCATCTCTTCCGCGGCGGCAGGCGGCGGAAGGACTGCGGAAGGCGGCGGAAGGACAGCGAGGCCGCCGCCGCCGGACACGGGCGGAAGGCCGGCGGCCGGCGGCGGAAGTGCAAGATGTGCCCCAAGAGGTGAACACGCTCATTGGGCTCAGGGCTTCCGGAGTCCAGCGCCGTGCACGGTGACGGAGAACATGCATTGCATGTGATCGGGGAGACTCAGTGGCAAACGAGACGGTCGCAGCCAAGGCCGGGCAGATCGACAGCCGAGCTGCACATCAAGTTGTGAGTTCCAACATGCGCTGACTACAGACGCAGCCGGCCAGCGTACGGCAGCGTACGGCAGCACAAAGAGTTCCAACATGCACTTGCTACAAACGCATTGCATCCAACGCGCGCACCGCAGCGTATGTGTAAAGATTTGTCATCCAGCATTCGGGCTTGTTTTCGTTGCCATTCCAACACGGCTGATGGGTCGACAGAGAGTCGCGATTACTGTGGTGTGCACAAGTGGTGTGCTGTACACCACCGCTTTGATGCACGCTGGCACTGTGGTGTGCACAGGCGCTGTTGCGCACGCGTCTGTCGTTGTCGTCGTCGTCGTCGTCGTCGTCGTCGTCGTCGTCGTCAGTCTTTTTCGTTGTCGTCGTTGTGTTCGAGGGCTTCGGATAGCGCGCACATGCTCGCAGAAACTTTTTAAGGCCTGCTGAGGCTTGTTGAGATCTGTTGGCTCCTTAACCGTCGTTGTCGTCGTCGTCGCTGTGGGCGCAGCGATGGTGTGAAGAAGGCGTTGTGGTTTGGCGTTTTCACAGTGGAATACGCAGGCCTTGTGGCTTACATGAGCACCGCCATGCGCCATGCGCTGTGGTGTACGGGCGCGGTGTGGTGCGCGCGTAACCTCCTGCATCAGCATGTGTGGTTACAGCCATTCGGGCGGCCGGGCGCGGGTGTGTCATGTGATGTGCCAACGACCCAACCCACCCACCCAACCACATCACGCGCGTTATGTGTAATAATGAAAACTTGATATCCTCCTCCTCATCCTCTTCCTCCTCCTCATCCTTCCCCTCCTCCTTCCCCTCCTTCCCTCTTCCATTTCTTTTCCCTCCTCTTTCCTCCTCCCTCCTCCCCCTCCTCCTCCCCCTCTTCCTTCACGCCGGGCAGAGAGAGCCTCGCACTTATCAGCAAGGGCTTGTGTCCGAGGCGGGAGGGTGTGCTAGCGCAGTTGCAAGCTGGGTTGGTACGCCGTGGCCTTGGCTAGCCCTCCTTTTCCTGCACACCACCCGTGCTTAGCCAAATAGTTCCAACAGTTCCTCCTTCCTCGTCCTCTCTCCTCCCGCGAGACTCTCATCCTTTCGAGAAACAAGGAATGGCATGACCATAAACTTTCGGAGGCCCGCGCGGATTTCTCGGATCGGCGCTGGGCCCCCCTGGCGCGCTCTGCGCGCCGGGGATTGGGTCCAGCGCCCATCCAAGAAATCCGCGCGGGCCTCCGAAGTTGTATGTTCATGACATCGTCTGTTCCTTTCTTGCCCACCGTGGCAATGCAGTTCCCTCGCCTCCCCCCCTCTGGCCCTTGCCGCTGCCACCTGCCCTCCTCCCCATCCACGCATCGTTCATTCCCCACCTTTCCGTCTTCGCTGTCGACCCGCATCTCGTGCTCGATCTCGTCATCGTTCCCGTTCTTGCTCGCGCTCTCCCAAATCATCCCCATCTGCCACCGTGCCCTCCTGCTTCTCCGCCCCCCTCGTCCGATGCCCCTTCCCGCCCCTCATCATCATCATCATCATCATCATCATCATCATCATCATCATCATCATCATCATCATCATCATCATCATCATCATCATCAACATCATCATCTCCTCATCTATCTCCTTCTCTTTATACGTAACTCATCCCTGTCGCATCCCCAGACGTCTCGGCAGGACGGGGCGGTCGTTTCGCCTGAGGCGCCCTCACCGCTTATGATCTTGAAGCGCGAGATTCACAACAGCTTCACGGATGGGGAGCGGGTCGTTTGCAAAATGTGGTTCTCGCCTTGGTTCCGCGCCCCCGAACGTTTGCGACAGCTTCAAGGATTGAGGACGGGTCGTTTTCAAAATTTTGTTCTCGCCCCAGCGGCACGCACATTCGTCGTAAAAGTTTGCAACAGCTTCAACGATGGAGGGGGGGGGGCTCCTTTCAAAATACGCTGGCAGCAGCTTCAAGGATGGAGGGAGGTTCCTTTTCAAAATGTGGCTCTCGCTTTCACTCTGCGCACATTCGTGATGAACGCTTGCAGCAGTTTCCAGAATGATGTTCTGGTACGTCATTGATCATTGGGTTGTCAGGACGTAACAGTATCGCCGAGTCGCGGTGTTGGAGTACTTGGAATTGTGTTCTGGGGAGATTTAGGATTGTCAGGGCGCAGCAATCACGCTCTTTCGCGGGTGATGATGTCCCAGGAAGAGCGGTTGAGGATTCTCAGGCGGTTGCCTGCAACGGGCTATTTCCGTAGTGGGGAGAAATCCTGCAGGGACGTATGATGAGGGAACTTGGAGGGGGGGGGGTGTTGCAACATCGCTGGTGCGTCTTGGGTGTGCACAGTTCCTTCTCCTCCTCCTCCTCCTCATCCTCCTCCTCCTCCTCCTCCTCCTCCTCCTCCTCTTTCTCCTCCTCCTCCTCCTCCTCCTCCATATCCTTCTCGTCCTGCTGCGCTGGAGGTTGAGCTGAGGATGCTCCGCGCCCTGTTCGTCGAACTCATGCAGACCCTGAGCGCTGTTGGTGTCAAGGCGCCCATCTTCGGGTTTCCCTGGGGGCGGGGGGGGAGTCTTGGAGCCTGGAAGGGAGGAGGAAGAAGATTATGATGATGAGTCCAATGGGGAGGAGGAGGAGGAGGAGGAGGAGGAGGAGGAGGAGGAGGAGGAGGAGGAGGAGGAGGTAGGAGGAGGAGGAGGAGGAGGAGGAGGAGGAGGAGGAGGAGGAGGAGAAGGAGGAGGAGGAGGAGGAGGAGGAGGAGAAGGGTGTAGGAGGGAAACGATAGGGGGGACATGATGGGGAGGAGAACGGTGAAGGAATAGGAGGATGCGGCTGGGGAGGCGAATGAGGGGTACGTGGGAATGTAGACTGGACTGGGGAAAGAGGATCATGTGGAGGATCAGGAGGAGGAGGAGGGGCATACTGAGAGTGAGTAGGGTGAACAGGAGGAGAAGGAGGAAGAGGACGAGGAGGAGCTTTTCATCAGGCGCAGGAGATGGAGGAGGATGAGGAGGAGGAGGAGGAGGAGGGAAATGACGATGAGTGGGCGGGTGAATTGGGCAGGATGTGCAGGCGGAGGCTGAGGAGGGGGAGGAGAAGGAGAAGAAGGAGGAGGAGGAGGACGAGGAGGATGAGGAGACGAGGGGGGGGGGGACAGGCCGGGGGAGGTGAGGAAGGGGGAGTGTGGGGATGTGAATTCAAAGGCCCAGACAGAACACTTTTACCTAGCATGGATCAGCGGGAGTTCCGTTCCTCGTTCAAGCCTTTGTGCGCAGGCCACTGGATGGCATCGCCCCTGGCGGGGCTAGGACAGGGATGACATCGCTCCAGGAGGGCGTTCGGGGCGCTCTGAGAAGGCCGCGGCGCCCGATGCATCCTCCAGAGCGGCCGGATGTCAGAGACTCCCCTTGTATATCTCTGTCCGTTTGCTGCCCCCGTCCTGGCTTCGTCTTACGGTCAGAAGCTTTGGCTTAGCGTGTCGCGCCGCTGGTTCTGGCCCACCACTCTTCGCTCACCCGTCAATGTCACGAGCCTTCCCCAGGCCTCCCGCCCCGCGGAGCGGAGCGGCGCGCTATCGGCTCGCAGAGGGGCGCCCTCCGGAACCGCCGGCTCCCAGAGCTCCTCGATGTTTATCCCTGCCATGCCTTGTCCCTGTTCTAGCTCCGTCTTGCGGTGGGGGCGTCGGTCCAGGAGCGTGTGCCCAGGAGGCTTCAAGGCCCCAGAGGATGTCTTGTACCTGATGAGGGCGGTGGTGGTACCCACAGTCAATTCATGATTGGAGTTCCACCGGCTTCCAGACCCCGGATTCTTGAGCTCATGGTTCGGTTACACGCAAGAGTGACCCTTCGCTGGGGTGACCTTTGCTGCGCGCCCACTGGGCTGTCCCGATCGCCGAACGCGACGCGACAGTAGCGTCTTGCGCCCCTGCGGCGGGTCCCCCCGCGGCCCCCCGAAAGCCGCGCACCAAGGGTCACTCGTGCCTACAGCTGGCCCGGATCAGTAGGTCGACCCTGCTGGATCCAGGGTACCCTCGTGTCCCGTGCCTCGCGAGCCATGCCTCCCACATTCCTATGGCCGCGTGCCCCTCGGAGAGGGTCTCTTGCCCTCTCGCGTGCCCTCCCCAGTCAATGTCCGACTGCGGGGCCCCTCTCTGCGTGCCGCCGCACAGCTCCGTGCCCACATGGCCGACCCCTCGCCGTCGCCGTCGAGGTGCTCCGCCGGTCCGCGCCCGAAGGGCCCGCCGCAGGGAGCCTCGGCGGGCTGCGCGGGCCCTGCGGGCTGCCCCGCGGGGCGCACCCGCCGCCCCCGGGCACCGCCCCCGGCGCCGTGCTCCGCATGCCTTTCGGGCACGCGCCGCGCGGCCGTCCCCTCGCGTGGGGCCCCCGGGGGGGGTGCGGTGGGCGCATGGGGCCAGAGATCCTGCTGTGCGGGGGTGGGCAGACCTCCTGCCCTGACGCGTCGATCAGCGAATGGGCCGTTTTCGGCTCGCGGGAGGGCGTCGTGGCCGTCATTTTTGCGGGTCCAGGTCCGTCGGTTTCGGTCCCGGGCCGTTTCCACTAAAGGGAGGTCTACTATAGGAAGGTTTGTCCACCGCCGAACTGCGATGAATCTTGGGGCACATGCGTCCTATTGGCGGCGCGCAGAGGGGGGGGGGCTAGGGGGGAGGGGGGAAGGCTTCTTAGAATCGCCCCTGCTGCTTGGAAAGTGCGGGCCCTCTCTGTAAACATATGGCCAGCGCCTTCCAAGAAGCAGCCTCCTTTGGATAAGCCTTCCTCCCTCCCCCTGCCCCCGTCTGCGCGCCGCCAGTATTTCATTTTTCGACCCCTCCGGAGATGCCCCGCGACCTCCGTGGATGCCTCGGGCCTGCGGGTGCCCAGAGATGCCAGCGGGGCAGCTGTCGGCAGGCGGGTTTTTCCTTGCCCGGCGTGCCCATCGTAAGTTTGAGGAGGGGCCTGGCCGCAGCGGCGAGAGAGCCGTTTGCCCCGGTGGCGGCCTGCCTCGTGAGGAGCCTGCTGTGTGCAGTGGGGACGCATGCCAAGAAGTACTCTGCTTGCCTCCAGGGTGCCCTGGGTTTCTTGGTTCTTTCGACGGTTCTGCTCTGGGAAGAAGCGTGACGCTCCCACACCCCAAAAAGCAAGGGACGTCCTGGGGTCTCATCCTCCACCGTCTATGGACTCGTGACGGGCGGCCCTGGTGGCGAGCCTGCTCGCGGCGGTCTGCGGCATCGGGGCGCGCAGCCTCGTGCCGCGGATGGCGCGGAGTCGGCTACGTACAGTACCGTTTCACCGATCCCGATCCCCATGCCCACCTCGACCCCATCATCCAGCCACCCTCAGTCGGGGAGATACCCCTCAAAACCCAAGGGGAACAGCCTGTATCCCCATCTAGGGGGGCAAGTCGGCCAGTGGGCCCAGGCCACACCCAGTGGGGATAGGGATCGGTTCAACGATGCTCATACGTACCAGGGCCTGCGGCACGTGCGCGATGGCAGCTTGGTCGTTCCTGGGAGCCGTAGGCCCCGCTCTTCCGCGCAGGGCCGTCTCTCGCGGGATCGGCGCAGGGCCATCTCTCGCGTGAGCGGCTTCGTGCGGCTGGCGCGGAGGCGGCGGCCGGGGCCGGCGGGCTTGCTGGCTTGACGGCAGCTGGTTCTTCCTCTCTGTCTGGTCGACCCAAAGGGGGGTCCAGTAAGAAGGGGTTGGTGTGCAGTAGACCTGGTGCAATCGATCTGTGGGGTTGCCATCGATTTGCGGGGTGTGCAATGCGTGCCGGGGCGCAGATGCATTGCTGGATCACTGTCGCGTGCAAGGCGTTACTTGCGATCTGCGCAACGGTCGCCATTTTCGTGGGCTCATGGGAGGCCCAGCGGAGGTGGGTCCCACGCGGATCACCTCGGGACCTCGCCGCCCCTTGGGGGGCTTGCGATCTGCGCAACTGTCGCCACTTTCGTGGGCTCCTGGGGGGGCCCAGCGGAGGTACGTCCCACGCGGATCACCTCGGGACCTCGCCGCCCCCGGGACCTCGGGGGGGGCTTGCGATCTGCGCAACTGTCGCCACTTTCGTGGGCTCCTGGGAGGCCCAGCGGAGGTGGGTCCCACGCGGATCACCTCGGGACCTCGCCGCCCCCTGGGGGGCTGCGATCTGCGCAACTGTCGCCACTTTCGTGGGCTCCTGGGAGGCCCAGCGGAGGTGAGTCCCACGCGCGCGGATCACCTCGGGACCTCGCCGCCCCCTGGGGGGCTTGCGATCTGCGCAACTGTCGCCACTTTCGTGGGCTCCTGGGAGGCCCAGCGGAGGTGGGTCCCACGCGGATCACCTCGGGACCTCGCCGCCCCCTGGGGGGCTGCGATCTGCGCAACTGTCGCCACTTTCGTGGGCTCCTGGGAGGCCCAGCGGAGGTGGGTCCCACGCGGATCACCTCGGGACCTCGCCGCCCCCTGGGGGGCTGCGATCTGCGCAACTGTCGCCACTTTCGTGGGCTCCTGGGAGGCCCAGCGGAGGTACGTCCTACGCGGATCACCTCGGGACCTCGCCGCCCCCTGGGGGGCTTGCGATCTGCGCAACTGTCGCCACTTTCGTGGGCTCCTGGGAGGCCCAGCGGAGGTGGGTCCCACGCGGATCACCTCGGGACCTCGCCGCCCCTTGGGGGCTTGCGATCTGCTCAACTGTCGCCACTTTCGTGGGCTCCTGGGAGGCCCAGCGGAGGTACGTCCCACGCGGATCACCTCGGGACCTCGCCGCCCCTTGGGGGGCTTGCGATCTGTGCAACTGTCGCCATTGTCGTGGGCTCCTGGGAGGCCCAGCGGAGGTGGGTCCCACGCGGATCACCTCGGGACCTCGCCGCCCCGCTGGGGGGCTTGCGATCTGTGCAACTGTCGCCATTGTCGTGGGCTCCTGGGAGGCCCAGCGGAGGTGGGTTCCACGTGGAACACTCGGAGGTACGTCATACGCGTTTCTGTCAACGCCCCTGTGTTTCCATTTTGTATATTTGCCGTTTCTCTTCTTGCTGCGCTCTTCTGAAAGCATTGTTCGATGCTTTTCTTGCGCACTGCGGGTCCTTCAGAATGCCAGTCAGCAATGAGTGGTCCTGAGAATAATCGCAACATGTACCGAAAGGGTTGGGAACGTCACAGGGTAATTGATGCACGTGCGTGGCGATGCGGCGAGAGCTACGTTTTGGAAGTCGCCTGCCCTCCATCCGCGTCGCTCGTGCAGACTTGTAAGGCGGATCTACGCAGCGCTGCGGCGACAGCCACGCTTCACAGGCAATATGTGCCCCATGCGTGTGCAGTCGGGCAGAGGTATGAGATCGAGGTCGGTTCGGGGAGAGTGCCCTAGTGTTAGGTCGGGCGTGCCCCCCTACAGGCAGATTTTGGACGAAACATAAAACATAGTCCAACACTTCTCAGAAATGACCAACAAGGATGGACACATCGTCCCCGTACTATTTTGGCTGACTAGTTTTGAATATTCCTCCTGTCGAGGGACGTGCCCGACTTATCCCTAGTGTTCGTCGTCTCTGTTGGATGCTCTTGTGCATCCCGGGGAGGGTACCCCTGGATGTCTTGTGAGCTTTGGCCCGCGGGGAACCTCGCGCTCTTGAGGGATGTGTTTCTGCCCCAGGCTCGCCCGTACTTGCTGGCAGGGCTCGTCCTGAGCGCTGTGTTGCTGGACTTCGGCTGTGTTCAGTTGTTTCGCTTTGGCAGGGAAGGTGCAGGAAGAGAGGTAGCGCAAGACGAGCAACACAACGACACCAAAACGAACAACAACGTTTGGGTCCAGCTCTGTGTTGGGCTTCAACAAAGACCCAACGCGCACAAGCTGTGGGGACGTCTTGGGCAACCTGCCTGGCTCGACCTGCCCCGACACGCCTGGTGGCGCCACGGAGCGGAGTCATATCCGCAAGGATGCGGGATCCACGAGGAGGAGGAGGAGGAGGAGGAGGAGGAGGAGGAGGAGGTGGAGGAAGGTGATGGAGGAGGCAGACGAGGAGGAGGAGGAGGAGGAGGAGGAGGAGGAGGAGGAGGCAGACGACTAGGAGGAGGAGGAGGAGGAGGAGGAGGAGGAGGAGGAGGCAGACGACAACGAGGAGGAGGACGACGAGGAGGAGGAGGAGGAGGAGGAGGACGACGACGAGGAGGAGGAGGAACGTGAGCTGGAGCGTGAGCAGGAACGGCGCCGTCCTCCCCCCCCCCGTCGGCCTCCTGCTCTGCCTCCCTGCCTTGCGGGCCCGGCTCTCTCCGGCAGGACGTGCGCCTCAACATGGACAAGATGAAGCTTTTGGAGTCGCACGCCAGCGGGCGAGAGCACGAGAAGAAGGAGGCGATCCAGCGCACGGCGCAGGCAGTGGGGCTGCCAAGAGGAGGAGGAGGAGGAGGAAAAGGAGGAGGAGGAGGAGGAGGAGGAGACCTTCGTTGTACTCACCTGCACTCGGATCGATAGACTTGCTGGAGCTGCATGTGCTGCTCGGCCTCTTTGTCCCTGCCCGAGGCGGAAGTGCCCGTGCCGAGGCCACGACCGCCTCGCACCGCGCCGTCTGGGGACCCCTAGAGTTGCCCAAGAAGCCTCAGCGCCCTTCAGCCTCCTGGGGGTGACAGGAGAGAGAGAAAAGAAGAGCGGCATAAACATAATTTTTTGGCGCTCCGCGCGGATTTCTTGGATCCGCGCTGGGCCCCCCCGGCGGCGTTTCCGGCGCCGCCTCTGGCGCGCTCCGCGCGCCTCGTGCCGCACCCCCGCGCTGGCCCCAGGCTGCGGGCATCAGCTTCTGCAGGCCCGCAGATACCAGAGAGGGGGCATTATATATTTGTATATACCCCTACCCAGGGTCGGTTTTCAGAGACTGTTCAGAGGATCTGACCTGAATGGGAAGAGAGAGAGAGAGAGAGGCTCCTCCTCCTGCTCCTCCTCTGAATCTTCCTCCTCCTCCTCTCGGGGGAGCGTAAGACCCGGGTTTGCCAGGACTCGGGTTCGCCATCGTTTTTTGACGACCGCGACTCGGATTTTGACTAGTAGGAGTTTCGTGGGATGTCTGCAGCGGAAGGCCTCGTCAAAATGCAGGCTCGGCCTCGTCATTTTTTTGACGACCTCGTCGGGGATTTCCGAGTCCCCTGTACCCGGGTCTTACGCCCCCCTGATCCTCCGCCTCCTCCTCCTCCTCCGCCT